>JAVJGJ010000033.1:8058292-8117324 GCA_035590215.1 Microhierax caerulescens | reverse complement strand
CGTATAAATGTATGTATGTTAGCTCAGTAAAATGGACATCTTGCTTGCATCAAGCTGCGTCTCCGTCTCTCAATCGCTGCAGGACAGTGTCCTTGTAAACACAAGCATACACTTCTGACAAAAGTGCAAATATGTTAGCACAACACTCATTTCCACAGTAACCTCAACTGTAAATACTGCACCTACACAGTGTTTTATATGAAATGTTTGCTGCATACAAAACATTTGTCTGTAGGCAGCTCCAACTTGGCTACCTTGTACATTTTTCTTGCTACAACATTATTATTTAAGACATCAGAGTTACTGTATCTTAACAAGGACCATATATAGACTGCCCTTAATTTGTCTATTATATGTATCAAGTTTTGCAACCAGGTACATGACTATGCAATCTAACAAAACTAGGCATGCCCATGATGCAAAACCTCAACAATTTTGTCAGAAAAATAAAGTATGAATGATTATTTGTAGGAAGGAAGAAACCAAAATCCAGCCAACTGTAGCTAGCTGCAAAACACAATTTCAAAGCTGCCAAGATGCTTATCCATACAGAATTAGGAAAGCTCGTTGCAGAAAGAAAACCCCCAAACTTAAGCAGGATGTGCTTTTTACTGTGTCTCAAGACTGGTAAAATCTGGCAAGGAACCCCCACCCCAACACCCAACAAAAAAAAAAAACCCTAAACCTTACTGCTGTCTTGTTCACTGAAATATGATCCCCACATTTTGAAGTTGAACTTCGGTGCTCTAATTAACTTAGAAATTGACTAGCCCAGGTATTATTATAAATACACTGCTCCAAATACACACCTCTGTCTGTATGCCACAATGGCACCAAGAAAATAAAACTAAAAGAAAATAGTACCTGATCAGTAGCTGATTTATGCTAGTGCTCTCCAAACATAAAAGACAATTCAGGGATAGACTGATGATCGGGAAAGCATAAACACATTACTAGGAGACTAATTTCTTCCTCAATGCAAGTGATGACATTTGAAATGGATTGTTTTGTAAAACTGCTTTATTAAAATTGCCAGGAAAATTTGCCATTTCCCAGGAATTTCTGAAAACAGTATGTATAATATTATTAAAGTTACATATATAAAAGTTTCTTAGGACAGTAAAATAACGTAACAGATGTAGAGCTCAGTTTTAGACATACTGAAGAACTAGCTAATACAACCACTCATGAAGTATTAAGCTTTTTACAACCATTACATGTTTAAAAGGACTTTAAACCTATGTATATTCTGTACCTGTCGTCATGAGCAGCAATTCTTGTTCCTAAAACCATCCTTGCAGGGGTTAAAGACAATATTCCAACATCTTGGAGCTGTGTTAAGAAATCCTGCTCTGTTAAAACATGAAACAACGGTTCTTAAAAACAAAAGCTTTCTTCTAGGCTATTTATAGACTTGACAGTTAGTATGAGATATAATTAGCAGAGAAAACTGGCTACTTTTGTACATATTAATCTAAAGAAATGACATATTAATAGCTGACAAACTACTAATATTACAAAAATAGGGAGGAAAACATTGAAACTAGGAATTAAAGAGCAAAAAAACCCCAAACCAAACAAAAAGGCCTCCCTTACAGCACATCAGTTAGCCTAAACAGCATTTCTGAGTGTCTCTCACACTACTGTACGTGGAAACCCAGCTACTCACGCTGAGTAGCCAGACTCTTCCTGTTTCATGTCTTGTGAAGTTCATCATTCACTCTTCCAGAAGTATCCAAAGAATTAGTTACAATGTAGTTTAATAAAGCAAACATTAGGGAAGTATTTCCCTCACCTGTAGTGGAAGGATCACGTCTTGTTCTCCACTGTGGAACAAATACAGTAATATTTCTATGGCCACGTTTCCAAAAGTAGTCAACAGCTATTGCAATTCCTCGACAGGAGAAGAATTTCCTTAGACCATGACTGGGGGTGAAAGAATGAGAAGGGAGATTAAATTCACTAGTTTTACTACTAAGAATACAAAAAAAACCTGAACAAAACCTTGCAAAGTGAAGCTGGAAGTTACACATACAGCCTCACCAAAAGAAAGGTGGATGGATGTTGCAGATAAAGAACCTTATAAATGGAAAGAGATCTTCAGCAAATGAAGAGAATAGAAACATTACTTTGCAGCTTTATAGCTCCCTCTCAGTTTTGTGGGCCCAACAATATCTGGGTAATCAGGAGTGGGTTTAGCTTTAAAAAGAGGCCAACAGTGACAGTTTCCAAAATCTATTGATTATAGATTAAAATTATTATAATCCAATGTGGTAGTAGTTCCAAATATATCCCTACTACAAAAATGGAACACCTGTAGTTCAACTGGTTCCTAAGGATTACATCTGAGAAGTTCTCTGATGATCTAAGGTATTAAGGCCTCTTTTTCCTTAATTTCAATAACCCAAACTACTGTTTTCAAGCAAAATAATGAAGCTGCTTTGAAGAAAGATTTTCAAAACACTGTACTACAGTGGTAAACTTTTCCCCCGTCCATTTAAAAATATAGTATGTTCATTACCTGTTTTTCTAACTTAGTCACTTAAGCGACTTTCCAGAAAAATTAGCAACAGCCTAATATGAGTGATATAGAAATTTGAGTTTATAACCTTGTGAGGGCCGTCCCAATCTGAATTATCCAAATGATCTTATATGCCCATTTAAGATATGGCAGGAAGCCCTCCTTTAGCAATTAACTGTCTAACCATATTCTGGGAACTGAGCTTCAGGAGAATAATGTATCTTAAAGACTGCATCTGTTCTCCAGTTGCCATTGTAACACTGGTTTTGGCTGTCCCCATTCTTTAAAAAACTGTAAGACCCTACAAAGGTTTTACTTAACTTAAACAAGACATGATCAGAAACAGCAGGTTGCCGTCTGGGACATGTAACATTTTCCCTTTGGTTTTGTAATGAAATTAAGGAAATTATGTACCATTATTTACAAACAGTTCTAGCAAGATCTAATGCCATCCAATTATTCTTTCATACTGAGTTTCTAGCACATTTTAAATAGTAATTTTAAATTACCTGACAACTATCTGGATATTTCAGTCTGCCCTGAAAGGGCTGTTTTCAGCACACAAACAGGCAATTTTTAAAAATACCTGCTAGCAGCTAGAGTAAACTCTGGGCTTTCTCTCATTCCACAAGCACGTTGGAAGTACAGATAGCTTTAATAATATCAATGTACCATTTTTACTAGGCTGCACGTGCCAAGGGGAAAAATCCTTCAGCTTCTTGCAATCTTCCAGACTTAAAAGACACAAGGCAAGTAGTGATTCAGAAGCCCATTCAGCCATAGTTAAGCATGGGGTCAATACATTAATATTCCTCTAAAACACATGACACTCAGGGGTCAAACACCCCCCCACACACACACACCCCACCAACAAAAAAACCCAACAACACAGGCCTGGAAGCAGATGCCCATAACCTCGAGCTACCGAGAAGTAAAACTGAAAACAACTCAAACCAACACTGAAAACAATTCTTCACCTTTTAAGATGGAAAAAAAGAGCAAGGCTTTATTTAGCCAGAAGGAAGCTGCAGAACACCTACACTAAAAAAAAACAACCCAGGCCCACACACACTGATTATTTAGTAGGACATCCAAATAACTTGATGTTCTGCTATTTTGAGGCAGTTCTCTGACCTTCGCTTTTCACAAGCAGAGTTTTCATTTAGTTGAGTAGCAGCTGTTATATAACCATATTTGGGGACTCTATGTCAATGGTACCCAGCTACTATTCCTTACCCTAATGTGGGTTCTGTGCATCCCAGCTGCTGCACAAGACAATCCATTGGGGTGCATGAAAGATATATTATGACTTCAGTAATGCATACTTGTTAAATATACATATATTGGGGGTGCATGCTCAAAGACTTTTTTTTTTACTGATAGAGTGCTCAATCAAAAAAGGCTGGGAGACCTCTGCCTACAGTAGTCTTGCAGCCATCAGAAAAATGAGATGTTTATTCACTATCTTTTAATTAACTAGTTTCAGATTTATTTGGTTTTTCTTAAAAAAAACCAAAAAACAAAAAAACAATAAAACAAAGACACAAAACCCCACAGAGGAAAAACACAGATGAAAAAAATCTCTCCCTGTTAAAAAAACATAGACAAAGAGGATGTGGTGTATCTCTTTATTTTCTACATGATCCCATCAATTTGCATTTCTCTTCAACTAATACACACTTGGGAAATTATTTTTAAAAGTTCAAGGTACCTTATGACTTAGTTGTGACTCACACTTTTATGTCACTATTTTCTAAGTAACAGTCTGAACAATGAGGAAATGTCTGCTTTAAAAACTATTTACTATAACCAAACACCATACCTGAATTAAAGCAATGTCGAGAGTTATTGATCATGTCAGGCTTCCCATTAAAGTTAGACTATAAAATAACAGAAAACCTTAATCTGTTATTCTCCAGTGATTGACCTGGAAAGTTTTACTGCTGCCAGTCATAAGGAACTAGCTCTGGGCTCTTTAACCTGGGGAAACCAAGTTATGAGGATGATCATCACCTTCTTTAATCAATAATCTCTTGGTAGGTAAGGTTACACATTAAGAACTCTTCTGACATTCCTGCTCATGAACAGAAGTTGTTACTTATATTTATTTTTTACTCCTCCTCTGTGCTATAGACACTTTCTGGACTAATTGCAAACATTTCTGTATTACTACATTCTTGGTCCCTAAACTGCATTTGAAGCTAATGATCTTTTTAAAATGTATGTTTTGTTCTGAATGGGGAAAAACAGCAATCTAGCAGGAACGCATGCAAATATATAAGAGGCCTGTCAATAAACCAGGCAAAGTGAGATATATTATTGTATGAATTAAGTTTAAGACATCAGCGGAAATATTTCTGAATGAACTATACATCTAGGAATTTCAAGATGTCACCTGGTAGTTTACATAAGTTATCAGCAAATACCAAGGTATCAAAACTGAAAATATAAGGCTAGGACTGCACATAAAGAGAAGAAGTGAAGAATGATTCCCTAATTTGCTAAAGTCATATTAATAATTCTAGTAGCACTCCACAACAGTAACAACGTAATTTGTCATTCCTGTTCTCAAGCAAAGTTCATACATATTACAAAGAAAAGGAAATGATAAGTATTTATTATCCTAACAGTTGAGGAAGTTTTGCTATTCCATGGATTTTGACGAAAGGTTTAGGACCTAAAGTAGATCTTTCACAACCACAAAAGAACAGTATATGAAACTAGAACCATGCATCCATTTCCCTACCATTAACACAACCGTGTGTACATGCACTGGCAGATCTGTGTTTACTTCCAGGAAACTACCAGCTGTCAACTGTCTGAAACATTAAATTCATTTTAGGACACACTTTGACATGATTTTATTATGGCACATAACATTGTAATTTTGTAAATTTTTTTTTTTCCTGGAAAAGTTTATTTCCTTCCCCTAAACAGCATTTGGGTCCATTCTTTTGGGAGGCCTCTCTCATCTAATAGCTGGAAGAACATGGCATATGACACGTATCTTAACTAGTCATATGTGTTTTTCTCAGCCTAAGAGCATCCTACAGAATTCATTGGATCACTGGTAGTACTCTGGCCTATTCTTCAAAAAACATTCTATTCAAGAATTAGTTACAACTAAACACAAGATAATATAGCTGATATGAGGCTCTTCAGGATTTCCAATCTCCCAAGAGATTGGAATACTAAAATCTGTATTTTAAAATAGTTTTAAGTGTTTAAGAAACACTTAAATAGCCATTTTTTTCCCCACTTTGTCTGAGGATACAGATGATCTTTCTCAGAACTACTATTTTTTAGCTAATTGTACTCCATTTTGGTTCTGGCAGCATAGTTTCAGAATGAAAACTGATTTCTATACTTAGGAGGGCTCATGCACATTCAGCAGAGGAACTCTGAATGCACCAAAAAAAATCTTCACTAGCAAGTTCTTGTAGTAAGTTTACTCTTACTTATTGTTAGATTGATGAGTGGAGCAGGAAAACAGTCAGTTTGTTCTTTAAAAACTACTACTTCCTCATTAAGAGGAGATATCCTCATTAAGGAGATCTTGCATTTGTTATTGCTTACTTTCATATTCCAAAAACTGCAAAAAACCCCATAGCAAACATCAACAAAACCTTCTGACCTGTGCTTGCCAAAATTACTTTGTATGAAAAGAAATCCAAGTCTCTTCCTGACTACAGAACTGCAATCAATTCAAGGATAGTTTTGATGAGCCAAATGTTAAGATGAACCAAGTGAAGCACAACATTTTGAATAGATATAGATTCTAACTGATTTTTCTTATTCCAGTTAGTGATAACAAACTTAAAAAAATAAGAAAATAATAAAAAGAAAATTGTACTTGGCAATGCCCTCCAAAGTCATCTACAATAGAAACAGTGAGGAAAAAAAGGAGGAATTAGAAAATATGTGTAATAATGGAAAATCCCTGCATCATCGTCAATTAAAGGGTTTTCTTGATCTTTTCAGTATTAACTGTGCCCATTCCATAGGGTCTGTTTGCATGGTGCCTTGTCAACCCATCAAAATCATCAAACAGCCCTATAAATGTCTACTATCATTTACATTCATTCTTTCAGGTATCAGGAAGACGAGGTGTGTACACACATACACACAGTTCTGCAAGTTTTAAGGAGAAGGATGGAATATTTTTGTTGCATGCCTATGTTTGCAGAAACTAACAGGACCCAAGCATAATGTGTAATTTTGTTGAAGGACAAGTATGTTCCTACTATATTAGAACCTTCACTTTAAAATTATAAGATACTAAGAGCAAAAGCAAAGAACCAAAACGCTTAAGTGATGGTAACTCAACTTTGTTGATGTGTGCAAAGCAAATTCAGTTTCATGCATAAAATTCCTTGCAACAGAGCAGAGCTCACTGAAATTACTTCTGACTGAAATGTTTCATCAAGCTGGAGCACTGATAATTCAAAGTAGGTTGCTCTGAAATGGGACAAATCAGGCTTCAAATCTGACCATTGCCCAGTAAGAAATGCTGTAGAATTAATTCACTTTTCATTCTGAAATATCTTGTTATCAAAAAGGATCTCTTATACCTCTAATATGTATCTAGCTTTACTTTTCTTCGCTTATTCTGTTTTTTTCAAATTACTTTGGTATTTGGCCTATATAAATGTAAGCTACCCATTTTCACAAATCCATAAATTTCTACTACAGCAGAAAAGCTAAGTCTTAGAAAGCTTTACAGAAAATATTTTCCAGAGTATTGTGATTTTTAAGTCAAAATCAAGGATTTTCCTTATTCTATTTTAACCACTTACTGCATTTGTTCAACTTCAGACTATGTAATCTTTTTAAAGCAGAAGTAAATTCTACAAGAATTGTTTCATGATAGAATATCATACAACCACGCTGTTCTAGCTGGATTTGTGTACTGAAGTGTCACAGAGCATGCTTGCTAAAAACTTCTGAATTTCCTTCTATGCACACCATCTCAACAAAGAACAGTAATTCCAAACAAGTCAGTCATAAAAACGCATGCTGTCACTAAATGGAGAGTAAAAACTACCAAAATCGCTAGGCATTGGAAAATGAAATGGCCAATGTCAATCTCATCTAATTTTTCATTATCAAGAATTACCAAAACTGACCAATGCAGCCATTAACAGTAGCTGAAAGATCTTGCTGTGTACATGGACTGCTGGATACCAAAAAAATAGCTAGCAAAAACTTTACACATGCCATAGCAACCTCTTAGTCCCTATTTAATTTGAAAGTTCATTGAACTTTTAACAAAGAGATAGATGAAAAGAACAATACTTACGAAATTGCAACATTGCTTCCATCAATAATGATATGTTTTAAATATGGTTTCCCAGGTTCATTTTTCAACTCCAGTTTGTATGGCTTTTTCAGAGAATCCAAAAATCTTTGGACTCCAGTAATTGAAGGATCAGAATGATGTCTGCGTGGTCCCACTGTCTCTCTATCAGAATCTGAAGGATGTATTTGTGTAGACAATACCTGGTCTGGGGTAGGATTTTCAGAATGTGAAGAATGGGAAAGGCGTTGGTTGCGAAATCTCACTGGAGAAGAGCTGCAGTGTCCTAATTGGTCCTCAAAAACAGGATGACTATTCTGTACAACTGAGGACCCTGCAGATTTTTGCCGAACTGCAGTTTTAGTCTTGGTTGAGGAATGTTGCACATCTGAGCTCCCTCTGGCTACAAAATCAGCATCTTTTAGAGCTTCAGCTTGTATAGCGCCAGAAGTTACACCATCAGTTTCTACATCACTCGACCTTGAACTGTGATTCTTACCAGGGCAATAAATGCCTCTTTGTTTATAGCATACAGTTGAATTTCTATTGAATGGAGAAGCAGGTTTGCATACTAACATACGCGTTTTACCTTCTGCATTGACTTGTATGCTTGGTGAATCTCTTATTTTGTGATGTTCATTTTTTGTCTCATTTGAAGTATGACTTGATTTAAGTGGACTTCTAATGCTAGAAATGCCTTTGTCTTCTAGCTTTTGTGAATTATTTGTATTACTTCCTGAAGGAGGATTTATAGTTCTAGGCTTTTGAGATGACTGCTCATGTTCTTTTTGAAATTTTATATTTTCCTTTTCAATTTCTTCTAGCAATGTTAATGGTTCCACAGATTGTCCCAGGATACCAATAACTTTTTCTACAATATTTTTGGAATATCCCATTGTTCTGAAGAAGTTCACAAGAATCGTATATTCCATTTCATCACTGGTATCACCAGCTTCTTTAAGGCAATAACTAGGATCATCTGATTCACTGTAGCTATCTGAAAGCAGATCAATAACTGCCTTGCTGTCTGAAGGATTACTGTGCGAGGCAGATTTCGCTTCCTGATCATTTTCCAAAGAGAACGGCTTTTTAGGGAGTCTTTCCTCATCATCAGATGATCTTCTTTTACATGACTGCCTTTCTTTAGGCACCACTGCCTCTGACAGAGGCATAACATTTATGAGACTAAAACCTGTTTCAGGAGCATCAGAAAACACAGTGTCCATTTGCTTTGTAAGCTCAGTTACAGGTGTCCCAGCATTGTTTCTTGCTTCCTCACTACATGCTCTTCCATCTCTGTTTGTAGCAATTACCTTGGAGGCTTTGTTCTGTAAAAACTCTGTCGGGCTTTCAGAACCTGTAAGATCTATGATCTCACTCTCCACTTCAGAACATTCAGTTTGTGCCAGAATTAGGAGTTCTCTTTTTAGCGAGCTAGGCAAAATCAGTAAATCCATTGTATATTTATCTGCATGTGCTTCCACAAATTGTCTGAATTGCTTTTTAATCTCTGATTCATTGTCACTTAGTAAGCTTTCATTATTCTCAAAAAGCTTCACAAACTGCTGAACATGACTTTGAGCCATAACAACAGCTTCTGTCACCCCCTTAATACTGAGCAATCCTATTTCCAGCACCATTATATCCGCACAGGTATCCTGAATAAGACTGTTGAGAAACAGGTTCTGTGCACCAACAAAGATGCAGTGCATGTCCTTTGGGTAGTACTCCTTTTCTTCTAGCTCAGGTTCACAAAGTCCCTTAATATACTCCTAGAAGGAAAAAAAGACAGCAGAGTGAATACTTGTGAAAAGGTAACATATTAAATTAGGTCAGTTATGTTGGTTAAATCAGTAACGGACAAGTACATTAGAAATTAAAGCCAACTTAGTGTAAAAAATGTGAGAAAGTAAATACTGCCAGTAAACTGGATAATAGATATAAAATACAAATATTTGAAGTGACTTTTAATTAGATCTCATAGAAAGGTAACTTTTATACTCTACTGTTTGTAAAAAAAAATACTTGAAACTGATAGTAACAGAGTATTTAAGTTGTACCTCAAACAGTTTAAAAGACAAGTAAAAGAAGATTTATTTTCCCATCCCATTCCTTGGTCAGAGAACATAGGCTTCATAAACAAATGCCTTGCACTAGAGAATTCTACCTAGTCCATAAAACGGAACTTCTAAAAACAGTTTCTAAAGAAAATTTCCAAAGGCTCACCACAGCACTATAGCTATCCTATAATTTTAAGTTGTTCTAATGTGTTATTTTATACTTACGAATCAGGGACACTGATCCTGTGGCATGACACAATATAACTAGTAGCCACAGTAGTATCCATTAAGAGACTGTATAGAAAAAAAATATGCTAAAAACAAATGACAAAACTACTGAGCTCTGATAGACTCCCTTATTAACCAAATAAAACATTTTTATTTTAAAACTACTACTGCTAGAGCACCTACTTATAATTGGTATATAACACCAAAGAAAATCACATCCAAAAGGCTCAACAGCAAGCCAACTTTCCACATGAAGCTTTGAAACCCAGTATTTTGAAAAAGATTATAATGACAAATGGCTGAGAAAACTCCAGGCCCCAGATAGTTGTGTTCCAGAAGTTCAGGTTTTTAACAGATTTTTTTTTTTTAAAAAAAGAAGTAATTCCATTGTATTTCTGCCACCTAGGAGTTACTATAGGTGAATTCACTATACTACCTTTTTTTTAATGTGTCAAGAGTTCAGAATTCTGCCAGTACAGTATACTATTTCTTCTTTCAGGTAGCATTATTTTCCCCCAAACTGTGTCTTTCTGTGCTTAAAATTCTGTAATGTAGCGAAACCAGTTTCTAAACAGCAGTCCTTGTATATGCAGACTCCCAAGCATAACAAATTTTATTATCTATCTTTACTGTTGGAAATTAAACTTCTCTCTAAATGGAACTGAAAACCAATACAAGGTAATGACTAACGTAACACCACTTCCTATCACCTCTTGAGTTAGGTCACCACAGACACCAAGGCAGGCTGCTTCAAGACTATATTAGCACAAAACTGTTTCTGCAACAAAATCCATGGGGTTACTTTTCATGCCTTAGTCATCACATGACTGCTTTTGCAGAGCAACATGACAACATAATCAGAAAAAAAAATAATATCAGGGAACTTTTTTTTTTTTTTACATTTACTAAGCAGCACTGAAGAATTGCATGAAACTGGTGAATTAAAACACAAACTGCTATCACCAAACTTTTTAGAGGGAGACAGTAAAGACATGCAATTGTTAGTACTTTCTAGTCAATAATCCCTCCAGATAGGGTCTGAAAACTGCTCTACATGTAAGGGAAGTCAAGTCTCCCATACCCTTTAAATTATTTGGAGCAGGAAGCAAACTGTCTATGTCATTAGGAAATGTATGAATTAGAAAATGGAAGTCTTGTGCTTTTTGTTTCTGGCTTTAATTTTCTGGTGGGCAAAAAAAAAAAAAAAAAAAAAAAGCTGTACTGCAGCTGCCTGGAGAATAGCTGTTTATACTACCTGTAACAGTTTCTGGAGTCTCTAAGCCCAAGGATACAAGCAAATTGGTCAATTTCAGTCAGAGAATTGAAGCCCCTCAACACTAATAGTATTTTCCTTCTAAGTTTTATGCAGTACATAGTTGAGGAATCAGGTTTTTGAAAGCGGACTGCCAAGCCGAGTTACAAAACACATTCTAAGGACCCTTGCTAAACACGTGTATTTAAACAGACACAAACGCCCACTGCTCGAGATTTTGGTGTGGAAAGCTACCTTCGGCCCAGCCAGCGCTCACACCACCGTGCTCAGTACATGACTCACACAGCTAGAGCTGCCAGGTCCACCCATTACTCATGTAACGCCAATTTCATCACCGCTGACGAGCCTTTCCAAAGGTTAGCTACACGGGAGATTTAACGAAACAGTTCTGTCAAGATCCTTTCACAGCAACCACCGGCACAGCCAGAAGCACAACCAGCTCTCTTTTAACGCGTTTAGTGCTGGGTGAAAGAGCCAGCTTACCTGCTCCAGCCACAGACCGGCGAAGCACTGCGGATCTGCCAACTTTTACGCGAAGGAAACGCTGGCTCTGCGCGGCTGTGCGTTAGCGAGAGCTTCGCTAACAGGCTGCTAAATGCCACAGAGCCAAGTCACGTCTGCAGAGCAACTGTAGGGCACGGCAACCCCCAGGCAACCCCGAAGAATTTCTTGACTTCGGGAAACAAACGGAGAGCGATACACCTCAACCGCGCTGCAGGACAGACCCCGGCCCGCTCCCGCAGGCGTTAAAGCCCCTCCCGCAGCCGCGGGGACGCTCCAGCGGGGCGACCGCAACGCGCTGCGCTCCGCAGTGCCGATGAACTTCGCGCTTCTCGCCTGAACTGTTTCCCTTTATTTTCTACGCTTGTGTCAACACCGCGGGGGACACCCCGACACCTGAACACAGCCATGGCCAAGGCGGGGCTGTTTCGGTTTCCCCGCGGAGCGCTGCCTTTCTCCCCACCCTTTCTTCCTCCTTCCCGCACGCAACGGCCCCCAGCCCTGTCCCGGCCGGGGGGGCCTCCGCACGCAGACACGGCCTCGACCCTCCTCCGGGCGACCGAGGCCGCCGGGGCGCCACTTCCCGCCCGGCCCCCGGCCCCCGGCCCCCCGTACCTTGGCGCTTCGCACGGCCTTCCCGCCGCCCGCCAGCTGCACCCAGATCCTGGAGGCGGCGGGCGGCGGCCGGCCCGGCGGCGGGATCGCGGACCGCCAGTCCTCCTGCTCCCTCAGCACGGCCAGCCGCACCTCAAACAAGCTCTCGATGCGGCCCCGGCTCCCCTCCAGGAGGCGGCTCTTCTCCGCAGGGACGGTGAAGTCGTCCACCCCCCGCTCCGGCTGGGAGCCGCGGGCAGCCCAGCGAGCCGCCATCGGCGCCGCCCCACGCTCCGGCCGCCCACCGCGGGACAACATCGCTGCTCCGGGACAACAACACGGGGAATCCCCGGGCTCCCAACCGCCGTCCCCTGACGTCATCGGCCCGCGCCAGCGGCGCCACCACCTCGCGCCGCCACAGGAGGCGGGCAGTGCCTCTCCACAGCGGCGGCGCTATCGTTAGCAAGGGGGAAGTGGCCCTCCGTCGGCCGCGCTCCCTCCCGTTTTTTCACGGAGCGGGCAGCTCGTGGGAGAGCCCAGAACGGCGCTGGGCCCTGAGCCCCCCGCCTCATGTCCTCTCTCCGGCCTGCCGCTCCAGTTGCAGGCTGGCGGGTGCCCGCGGCCGTAGCCCCTCTGCCCTGAAGGGGAGGCGGGCGGCTCCTCACAGCGGCCCGCGCACCGCCCGCGGCTGTTAGTGCCTGGAGCAGCCCCTCAGCGCAGCCCCCTCAGGCGGCGGGGCCTCCCGCCCGGGGGGAAGCTTTATTCCTTCTCGGTTCCACAGCCCAGCACTTTGGTTTTAAGATACGGTTGGCACAGTAATGTTCTGGTATCGTCCTGGATTTCATTTAAAAAGAAACGTAAGTTTTTTCTCTCAGGGTCGCAGGGGACAGAAGTATAGCCCCCATCCGTAAATCGTTAGCTTTGGTAGCTCAGAAAACAAAGGGGACACATTTTTACTTAAAAAGAAACCCAAACAAACAAAAAGGCAACCCACCAAAACCAGAGTCGTGAAGGGTAAGATTAATTCTTAAAAAGTAGCTCTAGGACTTCACTAGGCTTTTGAATGCCTGGAGCTGGCAATGCTACCCAACTGTTGCACAAAGGAGTAAATATCTTGGTCTCTTCCCATCTCAGACCCATGTAAATATCTTCCAAGTTCGCCCTAGACTATTTGATTCCCACTTGTTTTGTCCATCTCTTTAGCATCACTGAGAAGTTAGTTTTTAGTAGTTGTTCATTAAATATAATCTCTTAAAAGAGTAAAAATATTTTATAGTTGTGTATCTAAATGCACATAGTCTCTTTTAATCTACTTATATGTTGCATCAGGAAAGGATGAATACAGAATACCATTTTTATAAAGGCACTTGTATCCCTGTTCAGGAACTTTTTAACTAAACAAGAGTTTGCAGCTCTTAGCACATCAGATAATCAGACCAAGTGCTTACATCCAGATATAGCTATATACGTTTTCTTATCTGAATTTGAAGTGTTATATTTTTGAGTCCAATATAAATTTTGTCCATGACATCTGTGTACACACACACAGTGTTTACACACATCTGTGTGTTCTAAACAGGACAGGGTTTTGACGCTGGGTGTCATAATGGAGAAAGATCCTGTACTTTCCTGAAGATATTTTTTTTCAATTTTTGTTATTTAGACATTTGTATTTTGCTTTCCCGTCGAATTAGTCTACATATTCACAGGTAAGAATGTAACTGAACACTTAGGCAATTTATTGAGGTGATTGGTGCCATCAGCTGTTAAAATGTAGTCACTGCAGCCACGGTGGCATTGTACTCAATTGCAAATTAAATTGTTAAGAAAGGAACTTTATAATAAAAACGAAATTACCAGAAATTCGGGATACAAAGTATCATTAAAAATCTGGAAAAAAAAATCCTTTTTTTTTTTTTTTTCTTCCTACCATGTCAACACAGCCTTTTGGAATATCTCAGGATAACTGAAAGCTTACTGTTTTTTAAATAAAGTAGGTAATGGTTCATGCTGTGTATATTTTCTTGTGGTCTATTTTGCCATACTGTATGTTATAAAACTGGGTCTCAGTGCTGAATTTATTACTACCTTTATAATTCTATATGTATTCTCTACAAATCTGTATTCAAGGGTCATTTACAGCATTATAATGGTCTGAAACTGCTCTCAGGGAGGTCATGAGCATGAATGGTTCTGTAAGACCGTGACCCAGTCTGCTAAGATGAAATAGTACATGACATTGTAACATTCATAACACAAACTAAAGCCCTTTTGAAGTGAAAGAGACCAGTGACATTTAAAAGGTTTACTTATGTTTACAAACGTGTCAATTATTAAAACAAGATCTTTCTTTTTTTCTTTTGTATTTTTCTCACTGCATTGCTGTGACTCAGAATAGAAAAAATATTTAAATTACAGTGATTTTATTTTAATTTTTTTCAGTGACCATTTGAAACTGCATCCTGAACTTAATCTTCCCCATGCTTAGGAGAAATTGCAAGCCAGTTGTCACAAGCACATATTCAGGTATGCAAACACCAAATGTAAGCTAGGGTGAGAACACTAGAAATTCTCTTAGGTTTTATAATAGGCTGCCTACAAACAGGATTTGTCTTTTGAGCCTATGGGCTTTTCACAGTAAAATATCCAAAGTGATAGACCCTGTTTAATTAGAGGGGAAATTTCATTTTCCTGAATCTTTGGTTGCATCTTGTAAGGTTTTTTTTAGGGAAAGGAAGTTTAGCTTGTAGCAGTCAAAGGAATTGATTACACCCAATGCCTGCCTTTGCAGTTCAACTTGGAACATCAAGTGTGATATTTTATGGATTGTCCTGAATGTGAGTTGTTGCCAGGTTTATTATTTGTATTACTGTTGGAGAAATACCATAGTGTGTAAATACATGGGGTTTTTTCTTTCATGTTTTATAATACCTTGCTTCAGCTGCCTTGTGCAACTTCTAGCTTGTTATTAAAATTTCTGCAATTGAAAATTGGTTGCATAAATGGTTTTGTGAAACTAGGCCTTCGTTAAATGTTTGGTCTTGAGTTGTCTACTTGAAGTAGGAGTTGTGCTAGCTGAAACAACATGGAAATCAAATCTTAAAATTCTTTTTCAGATCCCTGTTGGTTAAATGAACTAAGATGAGTCTAAGATGGTGCACTTTGCAGATGGTGCTCTGATCCTCATTATTAGTGTTATGGTCTCCAGTGGGTGCATAACTTCAAATATATGTATAATTAAAGAATATTTATTTAAGTGTTGTTTGCAGGATGGGGACCTAAAATACTAGGATATAGAAAGTATCTGACATGAAGTTGAGTAGCAGAAACTTTAATTTGTAGTCATAACAGTAGCATATTTTTTCTAAAAGTGATACCTCAAATAAATTCCGTATTTTCAGAAAGGAAAAGGAGCCTTGGCTAAAGCTTTCAAATCTTTGCATATTATATAATCCTAAAATTTAAAACTGCCTCTGATAGTATCAAGCTCTCCTCATTAGGAGATTTTGGTATATGCTTTAATTAGAAGCTTTTTCATTTAAAGAACTACTAAGCAAAAAGCCAAAAATGGTTTGAAATGAAATGATTTCACAGTGCTTTATAAAGACAAACTTCTAGATCTTGTTCAAGTCTCCAGTTGTGCAGTGACAGACATTTATATTTGCTTGAAGCCCTGGTGACACTTGTGATTAAGATTTCCCTTTTAGAGACATTACTGCAATGCTGACATCTTAATGAACTTATAGATCAAAGCTTTGGTCTTATTTCTTTAGTACCAAGAGGCAAACTTTTTGTAAATAATCCAAGGTATAGATTCTATAATTAGTATTTTCTATTAATGAAACTTGTTCTGTCCCTTAATTTTAGAATTAATTACTTTTCTTTATTCCAAATTCCTTGAAAAAGAATCTGTTGTAAATAATCACATCATTATAAAAGGAAGAAAAGGCAAAAGTGTTGCAATTATACACACGTCAGTTGTTGAGTAGGCAATATTTTTCTTTTTGTGTAATGGCGTCTACATTTGGTTTTGAAGCTTTTTGAGTGTGTTTGCTCAAGTTTCTTAATTAGCTATAAAAAGCGGGAGGTTTGTTGGTAAAGACTATTATTTAGCCTGGGAAACATTCCAGAAGACAGTTTTGTGTTTTTTTTATTGTAAATATTTAGCTGTACTATTACTAGTCACTGTAAAGGCTCCACACCGTGTGCCTGCTGTGTACTTCGACATTGTAGCTTCATTTGAACGACTGACAAAACAAATGATAATATAAGAATATAATCTTTATTGTGAGAGGGGATTGAACACCACTGAATTACTTGCAAAAATGACAAGTGGTATTTGAAGGGGTGTCAGCATCATGTAGCTGTCCCTGAGGACTATGTAGTCCAGTTTCAGCTGAAATGCCACAAAAAGTGTGCCATGCTCAATTGCCACTCTGTAAGTCAGTTTAAAATTGGTGTACTTTATCAAAGTTTCTGCAACTGCAAAAATTAATGCAGTAGTTTTGCTAATCTTTTAACTAGGGATTTTATAAAGCTCTTTCAAGTATTTTTTTTATATAGTTTATCAAAAAGGTAGACTTGGTCTCTTGGGTGCCATCAATGTTTTATGACTTTTGCAGCCAAGAGGGTTTTAGTTTGTTTGTTTTTAATTTTTATAAGCAAAGATTTTGCTTCTAGTTTGACTTCAGGAATTTAAATCCTTTTTGTAAAGCACTAGCTGTAGTTACCAAGTAATATTGTTTTACCTGTTTGTACTGTACCTGATACACTGTACCTGCTTGGTAGCTGCCTGTTGATAGAATAGGATCTTACAACTGGTCTCTGTTTGTTCTGGGAGGTTTAGTATATAAAGTATTGATAAGTGACATGAATAGTTGAAAGGTACAAGGGGTGCAATAAGCTGGAAAGATGGGCTGACAATGAATTTTTAATGATTTGAAGAGATGCAGCATGTATTAAACCTATTAGGTGGTTTGCTTTTTGTTTTGTTATTTTTATTTGTGCAAAGCAAGAGAAGAATAGGTGTAAAAACTTCCATGTCTGAATGATACCAGTTTGCAGAGAGCTTACACAAAATCTGTTATAATGTTAAGACTAATATAAATTAATATTATTCATCTTTATGTTTGTTCCTGTTTACTTCAACGAGACTGCTAAGCTGACTAAATGTTTTTCATCTGAATGAGTGAAGAGCAGTGAAATGGGATAGTATTTTGGGGACATACGTAATCATTATGGACAATCAGATGTACAGAAACAGATAAAATTGCAAAAGTTCTAGTTAAATTGAAAGCCAAGTAGTAACATCAAATAAAAGAGCAAAATTAATTGAGTGAATTGTCATTGAAGATTGTTATTACAGGTGTAAAAAGAAGTATGTGTCTGGCTATTCAATGAGGTCTTCAAGTGAATAAAGTTATCCCTACTGGCTGGACTTTTGAATGGATGCTGATTTACTTTAGTAAGGTTTTCCAGAATCTCATCCTAAGTTTTAATCTTTTTTTAATCTTTAAAAAGGAATGCTTATGTTTTCTTGTACAGAACAATATTTTTTCCTTCATTTAAAGAAGAGTATTTTTTCCCCTTTGAATGTAGCATATTTTTAAAACTTTTTTTCTGTATAAAATGTAGGCCAGGCCAGACTCTGTGCATTTCACTTAATACAATGACTTCAATTTGGTCAAAGTGTGTGAAAATGTTTCTGATATATTTACATTGTAACTGATCCTCTCTTGAGCGATATATATGAATAAAAACACTGCAGTCAAAAATCAGGCTCGCAGACTTTCTGTGAGAATAGGGTGTAATATAATCATACTAAAATCAGTGGGATTAATCATCAGTTGTTGTAAATTAGAATATTTCCACCAATTTCAATTAAATTTTACTTACACCAACTGGGCATACGAGGTGTGGGTAATAGTGAAAAAAGCAAATTAAGCTGAATTTCTTTACATAAAGGACAACGATGCATTTACATTTCATTTCCAGTATATTTTACTGCATGCCTCAGAGCAAAGGCAGTTCAATTAAATATCAGTGGAGGGCTTTTTCTAGACAGAGACCTCTGGAAATTGCTTTAACCCTTTAACATTTAGAAAGCATATTTAGAGAAATGGGATGCCTCCTTTTATGTGCTTGCTTTCACAGTAGTAGAAAAAATAGTAAAACGATTTCAGGAAGATACCATCCCATTTCAACCTATTCCATTAGAAGTAATAATCTCTTAAGTTTTGTTTTATGGTAAAGACTTCTACATCAAAATCTGGGAAAAATAACTTGGAAGTAATTTGCTTTATATGATAGATGACATTTTTGAAACTTCTGTCAGTTATGTTATCCACTTTCTCATACTGATGTCCTGTCAGTCTCCAATCATCTCTAGACTATTAAATCCTAAAACAATACACTTTTATCATACATGTAGGAATACATATCAGTTAGCACTATCTTCAATTGCATCTGAGCTGTATTTGAGTACAGTTAAACACAATTTTGCCTTGGAAATAAAATGTAATTATTAGAATTTCCTGCCTGGTCAATATCTACTCTTGAGTGGTTCAAAGTAATCTCCTATAACTTAAAACATTTCATTTTTATTTAAATTTGTATATACTTCTAAGTCTAATTAATCCATAGTGATTTATTTTAGGTGAGGATTGGAAGAGAATAGTTACATTGCAATCTCTTGAACTAGTATTATTCAGCTAGTGCTGTGAGGGCCAAGCTTTTTGCCAGAAACAGTCAAGAGAAAAAAAAAAAGGTTTACAAAATCTGGTTTCTGAGCTTAATTAGAAAATATGCTTGTGTAGACACATGATATGTGTCTTTATGACATACAGATCTTTCAAGTTTGAATAGAGTTTATATTTTGCTAAACCTCATCACTGAGCCAGTCTTGGGTCTGTTTAATGTTTAAAGGGTAAACCATCATGATTTGTTTTTTCCTGTTGCTGATGGAAAGTTGTAAAGTTCCCATAAATGAGCAGAAATGGTTCTATCTAAATGTTTTCCAAAATACAGGTGCTACAATTTCAATTTCTCATACTCCAACAATGAATGGGGTAGTTTCTTGGTTTCTCACATTCTACTGCAGGAGCATCCGCATAAGAATAAAGTAAAACCTGGTCCTCTTGTATTAGTGTATCGTTGTGTTTTGAGTTGAAAATGACCAATGTAATATCATAGAAGTATTACCTAAATAAATTCAGAACACATGGTAGGAATTGTGAAAAAATAGGACTTTGTAATAAAAAAGTATGCCTATCCATGTCAGCTCATTAACTTTGCTTACTGATTTAATTTTGTTTATTTTTGTGCCATAAACACTTGTGAATTGAACAAAGATAGGTCATAGCAATTTTAAGATTTATTTTTAACAATTGTCTCAAGGGGTCTGGAGATCAGATCATCAAAGGTAATAACATACCCAATATATATTTATATATATGTCTAGTTTACCTTGAAATAGAAAAGTTCAATCTGTCCAAATACGTTAAAGAATTTGGGGGTTATTTTTCACTTACACTGGTGGAAATCAAAAGTTAACAGTATTGATATCATTAGGTCTATCGTAGCTTAAATGCAGAACAAATTAAAGCTCTTCAGTATTTGAGCTTTTTCTTTCCCTGAAAAGTGTTTCAAACAATAACCCTGTTGCTTTACCTGCCCATCAAGAAATTCATTACAACAGTACTTGTGATACCCAACAACTGAGTTGGGAATTTAACTGTGGTCTTCCACAACTCAAAGGTACTGTATGATCTCTCTTAGCTGCTAATTAATTGTGTCCACTTGCTACCTGACAGCAAAATCAATCCTGACAACTTTACTATTTGCAAAATATCATTACTATATAAAAGTTATTATTTGAAATGTTATGTATTCAGAAATACAGCAAGAAAAAAGATTGAATTAGATCTTCATACTTTCTTTACCCAAATACATAACTTCTGAGAAACATATATTCACTCTAGCTGTTTATGTCCCTGAGTTTCCTGTACAATGCAAGGCCCTTCATATATTTTAATTAAAACCCAGAGAAGAAATAAATTGTCCTTGGCACATGTCATGCTAATGAGCACTGGTTAGTTTGAAAATACATGTTCATTGGTTTCACATGATAATTTCCCTTGAACCAAAAGACCTTGTTTATCCAGGAACATTTTCTGGGAGCAGTAGAGGGCATCATTTCACTTTTGTAGTTCTTCGGAGACATCCCACTGCATTATGTGTGCAAACTGAATTTTCTTTTTTGTTTATGGCATTAATCCTGGGGTTAAGGTTGGCCTATGGTAAGCAATAATAAGTTTAACCTTTGACTTCATACAATAAGATGTAATTTATCATTTCTAGACTCTTGTAAAGTGCCATTACTCTCACTTCTGCTTAAGATAAATTGAGACAAGTGAGCACTTGATATCAGTGATCTTTACATGCAAAACATAAATCTAATTTACTTATTGTCTGAGATTAGTTCTTTATCCTCTGATTATGTCTTTTAAATAGTGCAAACATTTTTTTCTTTGTTTGATGTCTTAGTCAATTTTTATAATTCATAGAATGTTTGGTCCTTCACATAAATTTAAAACCAGTAAATATAAATCCTGGGATCATAGAAAGTTTATGAAGTGTGGAAACAAAGCAAGCGAAGTATTCATAAGATTTACGTGCTAAGTAACTGATCAGGAAAGCATTTTCAAATTAGATTTCAAAGACAATTTAAAGGTGATTATATAATTAGCAGCATGTAAATATATTAGTTTTGTAGCCATTTCCATTCACTTATAACATATATGTAGCATTTATAAACCTCATTATTTTTTAATTGTAGGTGAAACAGTTTTACATTTTTGGGTTTAAGGCACTGTTTTTTAATTTGCATTAAATATTTATTTTGCTTTTTGGTTTATAATTGAAGAACATGCTTTTCAAGCAAGAAAAATAATATATTTTGTAATTATGTGTACTATGAATTCTAAATCTGTTTCTCCACAATGAGAAAGTGCTGATTCATGAAATATGTTTGGGTGGGTGGTGGGCTGTGAGTTATATGATGATTTCATGAAGTATTTTTGGTTTCAGGTAGGATTATTCAGGTAGAATGATTCAGGCTCATGATCCTCAGTAAGACCAGAACATTGAATCTTTCTCTCCCGCACCTCAGGCCTTATTATAGTTCAATATTAGGACCTGGTTTTATCATAGCAATGATCACATAGAAGTATTTGTCAGTATTTATGGAGTATGTGCAAGTTAAAAGGCAGAAAAAATTGAATAAAATAAAAGCTAAGTAATAGCATTTTTGAAGAGTACTAATGTTTGGTAGGATTCTAAAATACATTTTTCAGCCTGGATTTATTGTTTTGGGAGGAACAAGAAGTTAAATCATGCAGCCGTAGGACCTCCAACTGTTTATAGGCCCTTCACATTAAATCCTATATAGCAAATACAAGTGCAATCACATAATTTGCATGGCAGGACTGCCCATGATCACTATATTTGGTCTTCATAACACTAAGGACTACTTGGTGATAGTTTCAGTCCTGCTTCTGATTTTAATTGCTTAACAACTAAAAAGGCTTCGAGCATCTGTAGTATGTGATGGTATTTGAATCTTCACTAGTTCATTTTCTAGAAGTTGTCTTTTGGATGAGCTTGCTCACAACAAAAAGCAGTTAGTGGATTAGCTCAGCCCTTACTGGCTAGTTATAGGTAAGAGAGGGGTAGACTGTGAATCCAACAGTACCAGCTGTATCTCATGACACACAACAGACAATGATGAATTGTTGGAGTAATTACATTCCTTACAGTCTTAGAAGGATAATTTTGAAAATTCTCCTGTGGACTGCATTGCATAGATATACTTTGTACTTTCCCTTAATTTTGAATTATTTTAAATACTGAAGATGTAATAGTAAGAATTGAAGATGCCGTCATTTATGCTAGTTTGATACACTACAGCTATGCTGAGTAGAATGTGCTTAAATTTGACTTAGGGAGGAAGAAATTATTCTAGTAATAGTTACAGAAAAATGAAAGAAGGAAAGAAGAAAAGAAGTACTCTTTTTTTTTTTTTTAAATGTCACATGTGACATTAAAAAGATTAATTTGTTTTTTAATAGGCTGGGCTGCTATGTGAGAGCAGAAGAGCTGTGTGAAAAGTGAAGGGCGTGCTAGTTGTTGAACTAAAAAAATGTATTATACTAAGCTGTTATTCATACTGTAACACACCATATCAAATTAAATGTTTGCAATAGATATCAAAACCTTAAGAATGGTAATTGTCCTCACAGTGTTGGAGTGTCAACGTATGGTAACTTCCACTTGAACCAAAGGAAAATTCTTCAGCTAATGATAATAAACTTTTACTTTGCCTATTGACTAGTTGTTAGAATACCTATGAAAATTTGAAATTTGAAAAGATAGAGATGTTTTTGGATGCCATGAACATATGTATTTGACTCATAAACATACAATACAGAGGTGATCTGGTTTTGCATAGAAGCTGTTTTACCCAGTATTCTAGATATCTGACAACATTATCAGAACTGTTTTGTTTGGAAATCCCAATCCAGAACTTTATTATCTCCAATAAAGGACACAAAATGCAAGGGTACTACATGTTGCTTAAAAGCATTAGTCTACTACCAAACGTGGTACAGAGAGGTATATACTGCAAAATGCCATGGTTCCTACTTTGCAGCCATCCTCAGGATAAGTCAAGAGGCTTTTTTTTTTTTTTTTTTTCCCCCTGTCATATTTGCATTTATTAATACTTAATGCGCAGTTATGATAAAACAGTATAGGAAAAAATCCTGGGACTCTTCACAAGATAGATATTTCTTGTGAAATGTCTGTCTTGGATGCCTCCTTTACTAAAAAAATGCTGCCTTGTCTACAAGGATCATGAGAAATGCAGGAATGCCATGTATTTCATCTGCTTGAAAGAAGTTGTCCCTGTGGACCCAACAGAAATGCTGCGAACATCATTGCTACTTCTTCTGCTGTCAATGTACCTTTCCCACATTGATTGAGAAAGTCATGTTGGTAGTAGGAGGGAAGGGAATGGAAAGAGGAATAGTGATCTGGAGATATTAGTCCTACATGTGCATTGCTGGACTTTCATCCCTCATGTCTTTTCTCAGAACGTGTTAAATTGTAACAAATGACAGATACTATTACAAAAATATAGTTTTGAAGCCTCTTTCTTAATTCAAATATTTTTTTCTTTGAACAAATGAAAAAAATTGAGAGAACAATGAACAAACTGCATGATGTGATGTCTGCTGTGGGTAAGACATATATACGTATAATACATACATAATAATATTTAAATATATAAATATAAATGAACAAATTAACAAAGTATTGGTAGCCATTTAAAGGCTAAGGTCAAATGAAATGTAGCTCTAAGACTGTGAATATACAACCTAATTTTTCTTATGTGTTCCTTTGTGCCCTTTTGATACAGAAGTTGTAATCACAGCATACTTAGAAATAAGTTTGACTCCTATGCAGGGGTGGAAAGCTTCCTTACTTTTCAGAGACAGCAGACATGAAAGTCTTTCATAAGACTTTTCATTTTTCTAAGTGGTAATTTCCTCTTTCCACTGGTTGGATAGCAATTCTGACAGCTTTGCAGGGTTTATATCAAGAGTTTTTTTCTTTTGGAAAAAAAACCCCAAAACCCAAACAGTCTTGGCAGTGCTGAATGGGTATTGGGATCTTCATTTTATCTTACTTTCCTGGTGAGTTTCTCCTTACTTATAGCATGCTTTTTTAGGTCAGAAGACTGGTTAGCCTTTAAAAATTGTGGGTTAAAATTTGGAGAAAAAGAAAATTGTGGCTCATGTGGAGAAAAGAAGCACTTTGGTAGCTGAAGATGAATAAAAGTCTCACAGCAGGGAGCTGCTGCTGACCCCTTACTTCTAATCTTCCCAAAGCTTTTCTGTGGTGGACATTTGCTCCAGCTGCAGTTGAGTCACTGGTGTATCTACACTGATGCAGCTTCTGGTACAGATACTTTGCATGAGCGGAATGATTTAAACAAGAATAAATTCTTCTGGTGCAACTAGAATAGTTTCTAGAAATACGTGTTGGTTCTGCTGGCTATCAGTGGCTTTTCATTGGGGTGTGTTCCATGTTATGGACAAAGACCTGAAATGATGAAGAAATGCAGTGGGAAGCTATAAAATGAGTGAAAATTACCTCTCTTGCAAATAAAAGTGAAATGCTGAGAATTGTTTTGAAATTAGCTTGTGTGGGAGACACTGTAGTAATTGTGGTGGTTTATTCTCTCTAAAACCTGCATTGCTTTGGCTAGTGGCCAGGAGAAGAATTGTATTCTGACAGTTTTGCCTTTTTATAATCCTATGAAATACTCTTAACTATCCAATTAGGGCAGTTTCTCTTCCACTAACATGCTTTTTTCCTTGTATTTTCCATCAAGATTTTTTTTTTCTGGGTTTAAATACTTGAATTACTGCTTCAAAACGACAGTTGGACATTTTAAAATATGCTGAGATCACTTCAGTTGATTTTTTCTGATAGGTTGTTATGACTTAAGGGCTCTACAGTTCCTAATGCAGTGGCATCTGAATGAAGTTTCTGTGCATGTGGAGTCTGGCTGTGGGTTTCAATGTGTTGTCTTTTCTCTACATTCTTTTTGTAACACAAAAAAATATTTCTGGGAATTTCCAAGGCATACAGTGCACTTCATTTTTAGTTGTCAAGATAGCTGACAGTTTATTGTGGTACTACGAATAAATTATTCCAGGGTTCACACTTAAAACAAAGGCAGAAATGCTTCTCTCTTTTTTTTTTTTTAAAGCTGACATTTTGAATTTATATTAAGTATAGTATCACCTGGATACACACTGCATGAAAATGTAGACTATTCAGAATGAATTATGAACCCAAAGCTTTTACACTTTCTTAGATGCACTGAAGTTACTCTACAGCATACTATGGGGATATGAAGGGTGGAGAGAATAGGGGGTTTCTAATAAGATGTATAACAGGTTGCAATATCAGCAGATGTCATTGTTCAGCAGCTATTTTCTGTAAGAGAAAGTTCTTTATTACTAAGTGCTGTGCCGAGACCTCTAACTGTATTATTAGGAGAACAGGAGCACTGTAGTTCGTGGGGTTACTTTAGATAACCTTCTGATATCTAGGATAACTGCATAGTCAGGACTATAGTTTAAGTGTGGTCAGTAAAACTGTAATCCAACTAGCCACTGAATTTAGTACGTATTTTTAATAATGATATTTGAAATGTCAAACTTTAATATCGTCTCAGTGCTGTCTGAAGAATTGCCAGTCTCTATGCATCTCTGCAAGACTTTTTGGAACAGTCACCTTGCTCAAAACTGAAAGAATATGCTGTATATATGATTTTTTAAATTAAATGTTTGATGAACATGATGGTAGGTGGCTTGGAAATAGCGTAAGTATACAGGCAGTACCTTCCTAACTAAAGATTGCAAAGTTTGGTTTTTTTCTTTGATTTGTTTGTATTGGATGAATAACTGAAGAGCATGAAGACAAATGTTACAACTTTAGGAAAACTGCCATTGATTTCAGTGGACTTTGGATCATGTTCTAAGTGTTATGTTACTGACTGTCAGAAGGTGTAGGATATTTTAGGTTGATGCTTTTTTTCCACTGTAGTTCTAGAATACCAAAAGATATATATGGTATATATTTGAGAAGCTCCATAAAAGGACCATGATCTGAATAGCTTGAGAATTGTCATGGTTTGACCCCAGCCAGGAACTAAGTACCATGCAGCTGCTCACTCTTTCCCTGCTGTGCCCACCTCCCTCCATGGGTAAACCCCATGGTTTGAGATAGGAGCAGTTCAACAATTGAAATGATGTAAAAAAAAAGAGCCAACCAACCAACCAAATGAAAAAAACCCAACACCAACCCCACAATCCAATAATAATTGTAATGAAGAGGAAGGGGAAATGAAGTAAAGAAAAGAGCCAAACAACCAACCAAATGAAAAAAACCCAACACCAACCCCACAATCCAATAATAATTGCAATGAAGAGGAACGGGAGAGAGAAGAGTAAGTCCCAAGGGAAAAAAACAAGAGATGCACAATGTGGTTGCTCACCACTCACAGACCGATGCCCAGCCAGTCCCTGAGCGGTGATCAATGTCCCCCAGCCAACTCCCCCCAGTTTATATACTGAGTATGACGTTCTATGGTATGGAATATCCCTTTGGTTAGCTTGGGTCAGCTGTTCTGGCTCTGCTCCCTCCTGGCTTCTTGTGTGCCTGCTCCCTGGCAGAGCATGGGGAACTGGAAAGTCCTTGACTTGGGGTAAGCACTACTTAGCAACAACGAAACCATCAGTCTGTTATCAATGTTATTCTCATACTAAATCCAAGCCACAGCACTGTGGCAGCTACTAAGAAAAAAATTAACTCTATC
Source organism: Microhierax caerulescens (assembly GCA_035590215.1). Taxonomy (NCBI): domain Eukaryota; kingdom Metazoa; phylum Chordata; class Aves; order Falconiformes; family Falconidae; genus Microhierax; species Microhierax caerulescens. The sequence goes on along the minus strand of JAVJGJ010000033.1, from coordinate 8,090,402 downwards.
CCAGCTGAAACCAGGACAAGAATTTTCTCTTTCCCCATTGCATTAATTGTTTCATTTCCAAGACCTTATTTAAAAAAAGAAAAGTCAAAATCACCCAAGTTCCTAAGGAAAAAGGAGTTAATCCTGAAATAACAAAACTATTTAAATAGTTAATATACAAGCTTCCCAACATCCAGTTAGTTGTCATATAGGGTTGGAAAAAATGAAGTTTCGAGTTGGCTAAATTATGTCAAAAAGTGTCCAAGTGCCTTAAGTTCTGTCTGTGATAATTTTCAGAATTGTTTTAGACTTCATAAGTATCTTAAACTATTAGCTGCCCAGTAGCTTTTCTAGGCAGTGGAGTGCTGGAGTTTTCTCAATATATGCCTATATGATGATTGTTTTATTTTAAACTGTATTGTTTAAGAAGTGAAATGATGCTGTCCTTCCCACTTCCACCATCTCTGGGGAGACTCTACTTTTAATTTTTAAATAGTCTTCTCCACTGTTTTTTTCCTTTACATTCTTTCCCTTTTGGTTGACATTTTAAACCTTGGATTAGTCATTTTCCTCTCTTTCATGTTTTAAAAACTGTATTAGGAGTAGCAATTTCTGAGTGACAGTGCTATGTGACCTGTCGTTCACTCAAGATCAGGCCTAAGTCTAGCATATAGTATTACAAATAGGGATAGAAACATAGAACTAATGCTGCATAGCAGTATGAAGAGCTGCAACAAGTGCAGATACTTGCTTAAAGAAACTCCACAAATAGCTAAGCAATTATCTTCCTTCAAATAATATTTTTTCATTTCTAAAACAGGAGAGTTTGAAAGTTCAGTTAAACTAGTATATGCTTTACATTGAGCGCTAAATTAAGCACAGCAAAATCTGCTTTGGTCTTCCCTAGTCCAGCATATTTGAAGAGTGACCAGTAGAATCAGTCTCTCAATATTCTCTGATACTGTCATACTTCATAGCAACCAGCAGTTTAAAGGGTTCTGGACCTCACAGATTCTTGTACTCATTCTTCTGTACCTTCAGGACATTATGAAGGTCAGTTTGATTTGTTTTTTAGCTGCCAAACCTTGAAATTGATATTTAGGAATTATTGTACTTGTTGAGATAGCTGGGATGAATTTAAACTCAAGCTTGGCAGGTTTCATTCAGGTGAAGTATGGATATCATTCTGGTCCTTCATTTTGAGTCAAATAAGTCATAGGTATGTCTTTAGGTACACTGAAGTATTTTATTTAAATGTGAAAATGAATTTGAGAATAAAACCTGGAAGAACAAGCACAGTGCCCTTTTTCAGCTTCTAATAGTAGTCCTCTGCACAGAAGCTTGAATTTCTGCAGATCAAAATGAATTAATAGCTCTTATTTTGTAATAATAATGAAGCCATCCAAGAGATAGTTGAAAATCTGGGTGCAACTTGTCTTTACAGACCTGTGATTCCCACATTACATGGGTGTTAATAATTTTTAAGCAAGCAGTTATATATTTCATTTTTTTTAAAAAAAGAACAAGTATTTCTCCCTGTGAAAGTCCAAAATGGACTTACTACTGATCTGAGTGAAGGAAAATTTATTCCCTTTGATTAACAGAACCACCTTTACTGTTATGGATGCAGGTGACAGTAATTAAAATATATTTAATATAAGCCACCCTCATTTTGAAGCTGCCTCAGTTTGCAGCCCTGGGGGAAGCCAAGTAATTAAGTTTGGATGCAGCACGGAAGTGAAGATACATGGTGCTAGCAAAAAAAACCCAAATAATGTTTTGGACAGTACTGGCAGAACAGAAGGCTTCCATTAGATCCTAGAGTACTGTTTGTGACCCTTCGTGGATGCAATGCACTAATTTCATTACATGCTAGAGTTGGATGTTTTGCATAGAGGTAACATGGTAATTCTCTAGGATGTCCAGCCTGTGCTACAAAAGTAATATCTCTGCATTCAAGAACCTGGTTTGAGCTGGCAATCGAAGTGTCTGATTGAAAAAAAACCACCCAACTTTCTGCAATTTCAGACTATAAAGAGGCATCACTTCTAGTGAAACAAATTCAGCAATTTGAATGATCTGTGGGTGGACAAGATGTGGAAGACAGAGGGAATGTGAGCAGGGTGGGGTGAAACTGGTCTTGGAAACAATCACTTCTGTGGGCTGGGCAAAACAGGCACATCATCCACGTTCTGCAGGAAATGGAAGCTAAGTACACATCTCTGAGGCTAAACCTTTGTGGATCTTGTTACTTACAGGGAAGATAAATACATGACCATATCTAAAATATTCCCCCTTTCAAAAGTTTGTGGCTATGTCTCCTCAAGAGCTGTGCAAGAGTTTTAATGAATGATTCCAGTGTCACTACCAGTCTCAATTCTGTTATTTTAGATGAATAGTATTTTCAGGGGTAAAGGGTGTTCGTTTTATGTAGTAAATTTCAGGATTTTCTTTATCCTCTTTCCCTAGTATTGTCAGTAAATGCGTCTTTTTACAACTTTTGCTATGCAAAAAATTAAACCCCCATAAACCAAATGGGATTACAGTAGCATAAAATCTGCATGTACATGAGAAATATCCTGATATTTTAATGTGTTGAAATGCTGGAAGTTTTTTGTGAACATTTGTATCTACTCTTTCATATTTTAATGGGTCACAATCAAATGCATATCTGTTATATTTTCAGCTAAGCATTCAAAAGGTGGCAAAGAATTACATGGAAGGATGGGAAGTATCCCCACTCATGTTCCTTTTGTTTCAGATATTTTACGTGAAAATCTTCAGCCATCTATTTACAAACTTTAGACTTTGTGAGATTGCCTCTGAGGTATGCTGCAGAAAGGTTTTTACTTTTTCATTTTTGTTATTCCTTAGCCAAAATCCACACAATCAGCATCCATATATTATTTATGATATGTCAAAAGTTCATAACTATGCATTCTGTTTGACTGATTTCAGAAAAATAATTGTTAAGAATGTATTGCATTCAGTATTGTGTTTAGCTCTGAGGCCCCCAACATAAGAAGGACATGAGCCTGTTGGAGTGAGTCCAGAGGAGGGCCATGAAGATGATCAGAGGGCTGGAGCAGCTCTCCTGTGACGACATCCTGAGAGGGTTGGGGTTGTGGAGTCTCTGGAGAAGAGAAGGCTCTGGGGGGACCTTAGAGCAGCCTTCCAGTGCATAAAGGGGCCCTACAAAAAAGCCAGAGAGGGACTTTTTACAAGGGCATACAGTGATAGGACAAGGAGGAATAGCTTTAAACTAAAAGAGTAGATTTAAATTAGTTATTATGAAGAAATTCTTTACTGTGAGGGTGGTGAGGCACTGGAAGAAGTTGTCCTGAGAAGCTGTGGGTGCCCCATCCCTAGAAGAGTCCAAGGCCAGGCTGGATGGGGCTTTGAGCAACCTGGTCTGGTGGAAGGTGTCCCTGCCCATGGCAGGGGGGTTGGAATTAGATGATCTTTAAGTTCCCTTCCAACACAAACCATTCTATGATTTATGACGATTCTATGATATTGCAATACTGTAAAGTGCCCATTTACTTAACCTTCTAACAGCCCACTATTTTCTTACACACTGCACGGCTAAGATTTGTTTTCTGTGATAATGTTTGAGAAAGGTTGATAGAAAGACGCAAAGGAGTACTTAGGGTATTTACCTTAAACATATTTTCCAGAATTCAGCTATAAGGGGAATCTTCTTTGGTTACTGTATCTGGTGCTTGGGCAGCAATGAGTTTATCCATGTTTAACTTAGAACAGATTTTGGATCAATTACTGTGGCTATTTAGAAAGAATGACTATAGATAAGAAAAAATGCTACCAGCCCTGCAGCATATATAGCTTCCTCAGAACAAGCTTGAATTGCTATTGTTAAATTTCTTGGAAGTTTACCTTCTGTCTTTTTTTTTTTATATTCAATATGCTTCAAGAATTCAAGAATTCTTAGTTTTATAGAGAAATTGTACACTATAATTTATTGTTTACATTTTGCAATGTTGCCAGTGCTAACAGTTTCCCAGTAACAGAATGATTTCATGCAGGTTTCTCTGCCTTTGTGAAGGTTTAGATTCTGAAACAGGTAGTTTCTTATGGGAGTCTAATGTTCACCACAAGGGATAATGATTTGGCCATACCTTTTCTTTATAAAAGTTCATTAAATGGAATTGACCTGCTATAGTTTTAGTGAGAATGAGAAAAAGAATGTATTTGTATCATGAAATGTACACAGTGTTGTATAGCACACATTTGTTTTCCGTCAGCTATGCACAGTACATATAAGCATTATCTAGTTAGTGCAGAGGAATGGAGGAAAACTTTATTCGGGTACATTTAATAAGCATGAGAAATCCTATGGTTTGCTGCAAGTGATACGTTATATGGAAAAGAGGCATATCTCTCTGTTCACTGTGGTTTTATATTTATTTTTTTTTTTATCTGTTTGTAAGATAACATTAATTAGCTGTGCTACGATTGGTGCATTCAAACCTGAAAGAGTGTTTGAATGGAACAGGGAAAGGACAGGCTTGTTTGCCAGGGTTTCGTTGAAATGTTGCCAGCTCTCAGATTGTTCCTAGCAAAGGAAGAATCCAGTGTAAATTGTGGTGAAAAAAGTGAATAATATAAAGAAGAATTGTTTGATCATACTCTAATATTTAAAACTACATGCAAGTTAATTTTACTGGTCTGGAATTTAACTCCATGTTAAATAATGGCTGCTATCTTGGTTGATTCTGGGAACAACTTAAAGAATTCCAAATTTAAGGGTTAGACTTCTAGCTGTGCTGTGAGACTGAGAGTGATAATAGGATATGTCTGTTACAAACTAAGCACATTTAATGGATTGTTGAACTCACAGACCAGTTATTTGGAACCACAGCAATTGCTGTGTAACTTCTCACAGCTTGTTCCTCTCTGCCTCCTCATACACTGTCATTATTCTCTGTCTCACTTTCTCTTGCTTCCTTCATTCCTACTCTGTTGCTATAATTTGAAAATGTATTTATCAGAAATGGTATCCAGTACTTGTTGCAATAGATATCTCTTTTTCTTCATTAGTATTATTGTTTTCTTCCATTTTTAACCTTTGCTTTAAGAAGCTTTGCATTATTTTGGTTATGAAAGATATGGGTAATAACATTTGAATCTTTCACAACAGCAACAACATGAAAGTATCAGAGCATCATGAAGTAACAATGCTAACATATGTTTCTGAAAAGTCTCATGTTAGAAATAGACATAATATTGGAATGGTGACAGTGCTATGGTAATAAATAAATGTACTGCTATTATTAGGCAGCTCTGCCATTTTCTGTATTACCTACTAACTTACTAACTACTAGAAAACCATTCTTAAAACCTTGAATGCTCCTGGCCTTTACTGAAATTCTTCCCTTCTATGTTAAAGATTTTGAGATTTTCTGAGGTGTCTCTCCATCCTCAAATAAAGGAAGTATGTACTCCTACTTCATGCTTTATTAATTCAGCTCTAACATTTAAAAGATGTATTTTCCATCCCTAGATCATGTGCATGCAGGTCTCTGTTCTTTCATACCATGCAGAGGGGAGATAAAAGGTTTGATTAGTGTGTGACATGCCCTGCACCTTCTCTACTCTGGAGCCTTCTCTGAAAATCTGTATGATACAGAAAAGCGTTTGGACAAAGAACATGTAACAATGCACAGTCATCATCTGATATTCTTTGTTGGAATTCCAGGAATTCCTGAAACTGTTGTGTTCATTGCTTATCAATTAGAAAAAAGGAAAAAAAAATTAACAGAGAAACTCAGAAGTGGTGATGTGGGTGCCCTGTCAGATTATGTTTGTGGGTCTATGTTCTATTTTATGGTAGGACAAAGAAATGGAAAAAATCACCACCCTTGTTAGAACAAGACAAGATAGTTTGACTAAGGATAACTTTCTGCTTGTTACTCCTTGTGCAAGGATGGATACATGAAAGATGTGTGCTTGTGTTCTTGAGAGGACATCAACCTTGTTTTATGATTTTTTATTTCTAAAACTAAGATCTTAATACAGCTGTAAGAATCTCATTTGACACTTCACATTTATAGTGTGTGTAAACTGGTAATTTGAATATACAATATAAAATGTCTTAGATGAAACACGGTAACTGGCATTCTGAATACTTTGTAAACCCCATGGTGGAGTTAACCCTAGTCAGCAGCAGTGGTCTTTTTAACTAAACAAGTCAGCAGTGGTCTGCACTTTAAAAAACTTTGCTGTTTAGTTCTCAGGTGCATAATCTACTTGACCCCATACTCTTAGCTCCTCAGAAAAGGGCATTATTTTTTTACTGAATTTTAAAATGGAAAATAGAAAGTCCAGACCTGATGGTGGATCATGAATGCAAATAAGAATTTATGAGCGTTCACTAGCTATTTTGTGGAAGTACATTAATAATTAGGCAATCTCACTGTAAGTGTATTCTCCTTGAATCAAACGGGTCCACTATGAATATATCTTTTAATTAAGAGTGCTATCTTTTAGCAAAATAAAAAAAAGAGATGTCATCCTTTAATATTTTATCCATGGGAAATGTTTCCCAGTAGTGAGAGATCCAATAAGACCTTTTTTTCATGAACTTCGTCTTTCAGAAGAGGCAAATTTGCTTGTATGTAAACTTTATTATGAATAGCAGAATATTTTAAAGTCTTGTGGTCCATATTTCTGTTGGCACCATTGTTTAACTGATTTACTGTAAAGGGGTCTCTAGTCTTTGTGAGGAGTAAAGCCATTAGACACAAAGGGCAAAAGTTTGTGTTAATAAGAGGGTTACTGAGGAAACAGTAGGATTTCCTGCTATATTAATTTTCTGAGTTGTATTTCTACCAGAGAGAAGATCTGCAAAGCATAACACACAGTTGATAACTGTTCTCTAGCAAGCTCAAAGAGGACAGTTCTGTGTCTATCTAGAGCAAAACTTAATGTATGTTAGAGACAACAGAAGAAATACCAAGGACAATTTCTTGGCATCAAGTTGATTGCAATTATTAGACCAAAAATGAAGAGGAATAATCAAAACAATCATAACAATTTACCATAGGACCAACAAAATTTAAACTGCAAGAAATACAGAAACCTTAGAGAGGAAATGCATCCTTTAATTAGAGTGGAAATAACTCTTGTTTGCATTTTTTGAGTCAAATTGCTTGTATGAAGTACAAGCCTAGAAATCAGGAAGAAGAATTTGGCCAATTTCTTGTCTTTCTCATGTGCTTTATGCTGGTTGAAGCTGAATTATTTTAGCTGAATCAGTTTTAGATCTGCGTAAGTCCACAGAATTTCTAAAGAGAGAGACTGAGCAGTAAAAATGCTGGAAAGAACACTTAAAGTGGTTTTCCACTACCAAGTTTGTGAAAAGGTAATATTTTTTTTAGAGTTGTCTTTCTCACTTTTAGTGTTCATCTTGGCGGTTTACTTTGTGCACAGTGTCTGATGTTTTTGAACAAGAAAATTGTATATTTTGTACATATAAGAGAAAGAAACAAAAGTTAAATTCAAGTGGAGATCTTGAACTGATTCTTTTTCCATTCACCAAACCTTGGTGAGAGGCTGACAACTTAAAATAGGTTGTGAGCTGTGAAATAAAATACACATTGCATTTATCAAATGTTCACCCTTAGTTTCAGATCATTATCCACTTGCTATTTTCAGATATTTATTGTTGTCATATTTTCTTATTTTCTTCCCTAAATTAAGTTCTTTATTGTCTGTAAATCTGTAAATTTTTCTGCCAATCTGTTTTCTTTCAAGTTCAATTAGATCCAGTGTTATTTACTTCCAAATAGCAAAGCCTTTGAATGAGATTTAGCATCAAAGTGATCAAAAGAAGGCATCTGAATTCCCTGTTGTAGTAAAGGTGTGTGTGAAGGATACACATGGGAGATGCAAGAAGAGCAGATGAACTGTAAAGGATTGCCTGAGATGTGGAACAGATGCTTTTTCTGTCTGCTTATAAAAGATCCTGTCTACTCTGCTTTTCAAAGGAACTTGAACTAGTGTTACTTTTGTCCATTATTGTTTTAAGCTCCAAAAGTATAGGTGAGGAGGAGTGTATGTTGTCACAATACATGCTCTAGTTGTGACTGCCATTATTATTTTACAGAACAATTCCCACTCCCAAAATTTTCCAGTAAATTCACAGTACTACAAATTCAGTTTCGTTCTTAGTATTTACATGCATCATCACTGAAAGATGAATGGACTGCCTGTGGTATAGGGAACATAGAGAACTAATGCTGCAAATAGTTTTGCTCATCAGGCATTTGGTAAAGTGAGAAGCCATGTAAGGGATTCTCAATCAAGGCATAAGGTTACCTAACAAATAATTTCTCAATAGCAGAGCTTTAACTTATGAAAAACTTTAAGAATATCCACAGGGAAAATCTTTGGTTCTGAAGCTTCGTATTTAGATTATAGTAGCTGGAAGTTAATTAGCCCTGCTAGTCTTTTTCTTTTAGGCTAATTAGTAAGAAAACTAGATATAAAAAAGTCAAAGTCATTTTGAGAGAAAGAACTTCAACATTTTGTACATAACAGTCCCTTTGGAGGATATTATCTCCATAATGACCATAGGATGCTCTTGGTTCTGACAGAATGTAGTTCTACAGTCTCTGGACTCATTTAGACGACGTCTTAGTCATTAATGATTTTAGGCCTAGCTACTTGCAATTGCCAGATGAAACCACATGACATGTTGTTTAATTATGCTATGATCAGCAGCCTTTACATTTTAATTAGGGAGCCACTGTAATGAAGCTGTCCCACTTTACATATGGCTTATTGGGCTGCAAGGTCGTCTTTACTAATTGGTTGTTTGGAAATGTAATTTTGACACAGCAATACAGGTAGACTTGTCTTCACTTCTAATGTGTTTCCTGATCTTTTTTTGATTTGGCTAATTAGTGCTAATAATTTAAAAGCTGCATTGCATTCCAAAACTCCTGCTGTTTACTATATGTATAGTACTTTCATTAACAGATTTTAGTACTGTTAATACATGGTGACATACTGCTAGTGTCTACTCACAATTTTCTTTGGTTTTGCAAGATTACAGGGACTTTAATGTCACACATTTCTTTCATTTAATTGTATGTGAAAGAGGTTCCTGATGCAAGGAGTTTAAAGACCTATTATTTAATAAACATTTGCAGTACTTTTTAGAGAATATTGGCATTGGAAAATGCATGATTTATTTGCGTTTAAGTGTTTCAATGATTAATTCATGAATATATCTGCAAGAATGCCAAGGCCTCCAAAATAATGAAAGCCTATCCTTTCATAGCTGTTCGTTTTCATTTCAAATCAAAGCTGTCTTGTTTGTTTGTTTACTTTTTTAAAGAATAATCTGTTCTTTCTGCTGGGGTTTTGATATAATTTTGACAAGGAAAAGAATTAATTTACATTAAAGAATAAAATAGGTGAAGTTTCCATCTCCTCCCGCATTATTTTGTGGGATATGATAAGCAGGAATGTTTCCCAACCTGCTCCACTAATCCAATCCGCATGCTGTGTAAAGTCTCTCCTATTTGGTGTTTCATTTTATTTGTAACAATAAAGTAGACAGAATTCATCTTAGTTCCTCACAGGGATGGCTGTTTATGAGGATTCTAGCTCAAAAATATTTGGCTCTGTGTCCTTTCTCCCTTAAAGCTATTTTTGCCTTTATCCAGTTGTAAAAAAATAAGTTGCTTCAGTTAGTCAAGAGACTCAGCAGGAGTGTTTCAGGCAAACATTACTGCTGCTCAGTTGTTAGAGTGCTGTAATAGTCAGACTAACATTGGTTAAATCTTGGGTTACTTTCACATGACGCTCACAACCCTTCTGTTACCAGCCTTCCAAGACCACTACTTTAGAGTTTCTGTTCAGCAGCTTTTGAAAGCTATGTGGGCTTTAGATCCAGATCAGTGTCTCTAAAAAGATTGTTTGATTTAAAAGGTTTCCTGTGTTTTTCAGGAAATCGATCCCATAGCTTTATAATCTGTTACTAATGTGAAGTTCTTGGAGCAGGGACATGTTTTACTATTTATTTAATTTTAATTGTATCTAGCAAAACAAAGATTTGAGCTTGATGACATAATATTGCAACACTGATAAATTAGTAGTAATCTATCAACCACAGAAATCTAACAAGAACTTGCAAGACGTGCTAGCTAGCAGTTGAGTCATTTTGTCTCTGGTGTTACATATCTCAGTATTGTCAGTGTCCTCAGTGGAGCCATCCAGATTCCTAACTTTAAGTGAATGAAGTTTGCAGGGTCAAGGTAGAAGATTATCTTGTTCATTTCTTCCTCTGCTTATATTTTCCTTCCTGTATCTTTTTTGTACTGGTATCTTTGCTTGGTTTATACTAGTATAGTGCTAGAAAACGATGGGTGTTGTTAAAATAAGACAATGTGAATAATTTTTTCTGACAAAAATGCAAATGATTTAATAATTATCAGATAGGGTAGATTAGAATGATGCTTGAGCAAGTTTTCTCTTCTCCTGATCACTAAGAAGTTTTTATAGTTATCTATAAAGTATCTAGCATAAAAAATTGTAAATAATTCTTACCTATTTAAACAATCTCCTAATTTTGTTCATACTGAATACTTGATTCTGATCATCATCACACTGAAGTTAGCATGAACAATTTAACTGAAATTAACGTAGAATTCAGATCTTTAGACTTTGGTAAAATTCTTGCTGCCTAATGTAGTTTAATTAAAACTAACTGAAAGAAGTTCTGATCTTTTTGAGGATTATATGATGTAGCTCCTTGCTTGTGTGTAAGATTTACTCTAGAACATGATTATGCAAGCCTCTTCAAGAGGTCTGTGTCTTTTCTCAGATTTTGACCCAACTAAAACACTTTTACACATGAATGCTTGGAGATCACAGGGGAGGACTTGAGATGACAGGGTGCTGTAGGCATCATCAAGTGGTAGTAATAAACAGGGTGTAAACTGAAAAAGTAAGAGAGGTGAAGTACATGTTACTATTGATATGTACTACCTACTACAGTTAGAATTGATATTAGATTTGTTAGTAAATTGTTGCCACGTTATCTGTGTTTCAGGCCAAGGAATCATTTCTCTAGGTATATCTTTCTTGGAAGCCATTTTCTGCATTTGCTTTATATCTCACAGAGCTGTTCCCTAAGGATGTGCTTTGGCTGATACCTGGTTTGGCTTAGGAAACTATTTTCTGAAAGAGGAAAAAATGGTTTTCATTTTTCATTTTTGGAAAATTCTCTGTCTGGATCATTGAAGAATCATTGGAACTCACAGATGGCATAAGTTACGAAATAACACAGGTTATTCCAGATGAGATAAATAGTTAAAATAAATTTGGTATGTAAGAGTGGTTCATCTCCAACACCATAAGAACAGAAAAGGTTAAATAAAAGAGGATTCAGTGTTGATGCAACATTCATTTAAAAATCAATATCTTAGAATTGGTGAAGGTTCAGAAAAAGATATCAATGATAATTGGAAGCATGGAGTGGCTTCTCCATGCTTTTTCTTCTGTACAAGAAAGATTGATTAAATTAAAACTTTTCAGACTGAAAAAAATATATTTTTAGGGATGGGAAATGTCTAAATTACGTTGGCATTGCAGAAATTTGTGGACTTAAAAGGGGAGAGACAGAGACATCCTTTGGGATGGTCCTTCTAATCAGATAATCAGGTTCAGGAAATCCTCTGAGCTGAAATTATTTGGAGGCTAAGAGGTTGTTAGACTAGGAGTTGTCTTATACATTTGCCCCGTTCTTATTTTTTATTAAAAATCTGCTTATTGTCATCACTGGAAATAAAGTATTGGGATAGGTGGATCTTTGGGTTGACTCAGTACAGTTCTTGTTTTGGGGGAGTCAGGACCCTGGACTGAGGAGTTAGGAAATCTGAGACAGAAAGGTAAATGCTGGGAATCTGATAGCTGAGTGGGCAATAAGGACAAGAGTAAGAGTACAGGATATGGCCCTATGGCAGCAGTGGGATACAGGAGGTGATACTGGATCCTGGGATTCTCTGCAATTGCTATGGTAAGAAAGGGAGCTCAAGACCTTCCTCAAGGAAGGAAGGGCTCCCTCTGTTTTATGAATAGAATGTAAAATAGGAATAGGTAACAATAGTGAGGTCTGGCAGTAAGAACTGTGCTTCTGGCACTGATACAGAAAAATGGTTAGGGTAAAAAGAAGAGAGAGTGGGGAGAGGAATGGAGCTAGAGCTTCTAAGAACATATAGTCAGCATACTTGCATACACATGCTGACAGGAAGGCACAAAACATTCTTTGTCTCATTTTTTACCTGATCTTACACTCTTAAAATATAGTTGAAACGTTCTTCTTATAATTGTATAGCAGGAAATATTCACATAAACATTCAACACATGCATCATATAGAAGATCTGGTAGCAACCTTCCATTGCAGGTACAGCTTATGACATAAAAATGAATTGTAGCAAATGATTTGCTTTTAAAACATTTACCTCAGAGCTTGTATTTTCAACTAAAAAAGTAATATTCATCACTTGTTATGGGAGAGAGAGGATTTCTGGAAAAGACTGAACATCAAGATTGTTGAGCTGCACATCTCAACTAAACAATTCTATCAGAATGGATTTGGCCCATAGGCTGCTGTTGGCTTTGGCCATGCAGTATCTTTCTGGCCATTACAGAAATAAACACATTTTTTATTGAAACAGGAATTGTGAACTACTCTGCTGTTTTACTCAGTGAACTGTAGTTACAAGTGCAGCTTTGTAATTTCACAGGATTCAGTTGTCTCCTGCCAAAGCTTTAGCTTTCAGCCAAATTAGTTTTGTTGTGTGCATACAAAATGGACGTAGGTCACAAAAGACAACACAGGTGCATAGAGAGCTGGTGTGATTTTTATCAAAATGCAATACATATGAGCTGGTAAGCAGAATTTCATGATGCATGTATTCTATATTTCTGAGCTTCTTTATTTGTATAATTTTAAACCCTAAAATTTTATGCTTTAAGCAACTGGATTTGACTATATATTGTTTTCTGGTTACTTCTTCACATACAACAATCAGGACTTGATCCTTCATGATGCTAAGTATTTTTGCCTTTATTTCCTGTAACATATGAGCAAGTGCTTCATCTTTACTTTATTAATAGTCTTGTCTAATTTTGTTGAGTGTACTGTTGTAGGCTAAAATTATAACAACTTCAGAGAAGCCAGCAGGGCCATTTACATGCTTAGGACATTACCAAATCATGACTTGTACATGTTCAACAAAACATATTTTGATGGGATGAAAAGCCATACTGACATGAAACAAAATATATTTTGCCTCTGGTTTTGTGAGTTGAAAGTTGTTTTTTTTTTTAATAAGAAAAAAAAAATCTGTGGAAAATTTGTTCTGTTATTTATACAGCCTTTTGAAAAATAGCCTCTTGACCATCCATCTTCTTCACTTTCTGTTCTGTTTTTTATATTCTTTAAACATTTCTTTGGACTTTAGAAAGACGTATTTAGTGTCCTAGTCTTTTTAAAATGTTATGACAAGGTATAGCAAAGAGAATAACAATGCAAATAAATATGGCCACTTTATTTTCTCAAATATGTCAATATGTTTGACATAAGCATACACTTGTTTTCCAAATTGGTAAATGTGGGCCTCTTTTTTGCAGTTTCCTAGCTTTGCAGCTTTGTGTTTCCAAAACTTTTAAAATAAGATGCCTGAAGATGAGGATTATTAAGTTTACGTGGAAAACTAAATATCAAACATAAATAATAGCTGGATTTTTCTGTAATGTGAAGGTCTTGGAAGACTGATCATGTAAACAAAAATCTTTGCAAAAAAGCCCTGAAGTGATAAGATGTCTCTGAAATTATAGGAAGAATCCTTTTACATTATGGAGAGATTAGCATTTCATTAGCATGTTTTCAACCTCATGCTATCTGTATAGATTTTGATAACAAGGTGTAGTTCTTTCCTAGGTTTTCAGGTGTTTTGATTATACAATTTGATTAGAGTTTTCTATAATGTATTTGACATATTTTTAGCTTTATATTGACTGCATTTGAACTTTTTGCTAGTATTATTTATTTTAAGTTAAACAATACCAAAACAGAGTTATTTTAAAACTTAAATGGCCAGAACTCTTGCTCACATAGCACTTGTGTAAGAGAAATTAAGAACTGTGGTATTTATGTGTGTAGATGTGGAAGTATATGTGTATATATTTAAAGTTTAGGATGACTTCAGTTGGAACTGCACAAGAGAGGAACTTGGCTTTACTTATCATATTACATAAAACCAGGACTTAGATTTAGATCTCTTCTGACTTGTACAAGAGACATGAATAATTCTTGTGTTGTCAATCAAATATGCAGTGGTTAAGACTCACCAGTTATTGTGTACCAAATTCTTGGCCTATTGCTGGATGAGAAGTATACGTATTTTGATTATGCTATCACTGTGATTAAATGTTTCTCTTACATAAACTCAATTTGAGAGCTCTAGTCTAAATTGGGATAGAAAGTTTTGTTGCGTACTTGCAGTGTTTTCCATGTTTTTTAGAAACAGGTTGTATTTGTTGCTGTTTTGGGATGCAATGGTAAAATTAACTCAGTAAGTTCAATGTAAACTGTATGTTTGTATTTCAGGTGGAAAATCTGTTTGCTTTGATATCGATACATCAGCTATTTTCTCTCCTATAGTACAATGTTTATTTTAAAATGTTGATAGGAAAGATCCAGCGGACTAGCCTTATTTTATTAGCACTTCAGAAAAAAAATTGCTCCATATAAGAGTTTTTATTTATATTTTTGGAAACTAGATGAGTCTCACTCCCACAGATAACAACAAAATAAACAAATGAGTATGGAATACACAGGACCTGAAATGAAACTTTGTGCAATTTCAAGAAAAAAATCTTGCTGAGCACAAATCTATACTTGTTTCATAATATCTTACTTCTTTATGCCATATAGGACTTAATAAATTCTACTGTCCTCTTTTTGACTCTAAGTGTCTTTGGTTCTTTAATAGCTTGGATTACATTGATGACTTAAATGTAATTAAGTAGAAGAAAGTTAAATTGTTAATATTTTTTGAATTCTCAGCTAACCAAAATAGAAAGGAATTTACTCATTCTTCTTTTTTAGATATATATTGGATTTAGATATGTCCAAAGTTTATACCTTAAAAATCTTGCCTATATAATATTTCTTTCTTCTATTTTTTAAATTGAACATTTTCAATAAGAAAATTGAATATTTTGTGAAAATATCCTGTAGATTTTATCTATTCTTTTAAAATTAAGTACAGTGATAAAATATCCTTTAGAATAATTGCATATGATTGGTATGATACAATATTTTCATCTCTTAGCTGTGTGTTAGCAACTGAAGGTTACGAATTCTCCCAGAAGTAGATATTAGTTAAAATATGCTTAATGCTGTTTGTTCAAAAGTTTATGGAAATCTTTTTCCTATTTCAAGTGGTGGATGATTCCATTCCTGATATAAACCAAAGTAGTGATTGTGCCACATACTGTTCCGTGCTGGCTTCTGTATTGTTCGTATCAGCACCTACTGCTAAATTAAGGGGTGTCACTTACTTATGGTCTCATGCACTTATTTGGTTCTGAAATCACAGTGAAGAGCACAACTGAACCACAGGCTTGACTTAAAAAAATTATTCCACCAATTGCTTAGTTCTGAAATGAATCATCATCTGTTGCCAAAATATTTATTCTTTGTATGTAAAACTGGAAAAGAACAGATCAGCATTCAGGCAGGTTTTTTCCATCCTGCATTATGGCAGATTACTTACTACACTGTGTGATAAGTAGTGAGATAATGTATACTGATATCACAGTTTCATGATAAACCCTCTTAAAAAGAGAGGAAAAAATCCACAATTAAAGGTAGGCAAGTAACAGATCAGGTATGTAGATGAAGTTACTCAAATCACTAGCTGGTGATTTGTCTGTTAATCATGTCTGCAACACTACTGCTTGCCAGAATAATTTGTTTTGGAATTCAAAGTGACTATCCAAAAATAGGATGCTGAAATATTAGTGGTTGCATTAGGATTTTTATGATCCTGAATTTTAATTATGCTATATCAGCATAGCTGGTAAAATACCTGAGAAGCACAAACAGGATTATCGTCACCTATGGGTAGTTCAAAATACTGAATATTTGCTCTGTATTTTATTTGTGCAATGCACAGCAATATCTAGGATCCTAACAAACTGTGATCTGTTTTGTAAACCAAGTGAGGGAAAAGGATAACTCCTATAAATGCTTAGCAAAGGTGTAAGCCAAAGTCTGCCAGGGCCAATGGGAATGATTCTGTAGATTTGTATTCAGTTTTGAATCAGGACCCAGGTACACCAGGATGATCACAGGGTATTCAGATCTTTATCTAACCTCAGGGTAACTGAAGAATTCCACCCACACAGGAGAACAGGAGCAAGAAATATTTGTATCATGCAGAAGTGCAGGTTCCATATCCGCATCGTGCTGCTGTGGCATGCTGACAATGTCTGAAAGAAAAATTGTTGCTTTTGCTGCTAAGCAGGGCTACCATGCTGCCTGTGAAAAAAGGAGGTTCTTTGAGGAACTGGTCAAGCCACTGTGTAGAGATAACTAAAGCCCAACACTGACTGGGAACTGCAAGTGGATCTTGGTCATACTAAGCTTCTTTCTCTAATCTGTTTTCCTACTTTTCGCCAGACAAAGCAGAATATTTTATAATATACTAATTTTTCCCAGGGTATTAAATTTATGTAACTCAGCAGATGAGGCATTAGTATGATAAAAAAACCATAGTGGTGTGTTATGCTAACTATTGCAACTAATGAATTTTAAACACCAAAAATATTTTTTTTAAAACTAGTAACTTCTGTCTAACTAGAAAAATTGATAGGTATCTTTTAAAAGATTATGATGACATAATCCCCTACTATACAGAAATCTCTGAATATGTGCTTGGTACGACTTCTCTCTTACTTGGGGAACCTGAATGGTAAACATTAAAGATTAAACCTAAACATTAAAAATAAGTGATAAAAACTGTAACAGTATAATCCCATGGTATTCCACAACACTTCAGTGAGTCATGGCTTATCAGTACTTGATTGGATTAAATACATAATTGAATTCCACATCCCATTTCTACAAGATGTCTAAGTCTCTCATACTAAGCTCCATTTTTCTTTTAACAATGGGTTTCTTAATTTTTTCTTTATTATAGTACACAACCAAAAGACTACATAGTTGCTACATTATATCAGTATGAGCTATGGCACTGCAATTACAAAGAATTATTTTTATAGATCTCTGGGATACCAACATTATTATTTATCTATCAGAACAACACTCCCCTACAATATGAATGAGACTTTGCTGTATCACAGTGAAAACTGTTTTACAGATAGGAGAAATGCAAGCACACTAAGGGCATCTCTCTGCAGAGAAATGCATCACAGACCATTTCAAATAAATCCTGAATTTACACCAGCTGTGCCAGAATCCAGGGTAGTATAAACACAACAGCTAAAAGGCAGGGTTTGCTGGCTTTAGCAACTAGAAATTTAGAAATTCCCAAAGAAAAGAAAATATTTGAGTAGTTTCAGAGAATTCAATATTTAAGAAAATTTATGTTTCTATTATTTTTTTTCTGCTTTATACATTTGTAATTTTGTGTGATTTATAATAGTTAATGTATTTCCTTACTGCTACATCATAACAAGACAATATCAAATCTGATTAAAAATAAAATAGGTGAAATAATTTTAACACTTGTAAACACATGAAAATAAAATGTTTATATTACTCATTATTCAGACATTATATTACTGACATTTATTGAAAAAAGTATTCTGTAAATACATACAAAATTGTGAAATCAACACTTATTTCAAAAATCAGTGAGAAATGTACTTTCACAAGAAGTGAGAAAAAATTGGCAGGGAAAATAAGTCAAATGTTAAAATTTGGTAAGAAACCAGAATTCTCAGATTCAGCTGGATCCTAGGTATTTTTGGAAAAGTATAACCAAATAGTCAGAGGTAATTGCTATTTATGCCCTTGTTAACGTGATCTTAGCTAGTCTTAAAATAGATCCCCAGATCTGCTTCTCATGTAGATTATGACCACCAAGGGAAGGGAATATCTTATACCACTGAGAAGTGATGTAAATGACAAGCTTACAGCTGAACACACTAGTTTTTTCTGGTTAGTGTGCTTTGAAAACCACTAATGCTGACCAAAATACAGTGAACTAAAAGCTCATTGTAACAGCAAAGGTGCAAAAGTCAAAAAACCTTGCTTTTTTCTGAACTTGAAGTTTTGTGCTACAAGCTTGTGTTCTTGTAGGAGCAAGGAAAACAATTAGAGTTGAAATTTAGTCTTACCTCTTGGAAGCTGTTAATAGGAACTTCTTCATAGGACAAGTTTAGTAAGAGTTCCTAGGTATATTTTTTTCTCCAAACACAGACTTTTCTTACTGACAAAAGATTTTTTCACCTGGGTGTCACAGTTTGTTATTTATATAAATGATCTAATTTTACACAAAATATTAAATCACAAAGTCCCTTATAATGACAAGTACTGGTGAGTTACAGAGACCTTCAAAAGTAGTATATTTTTCAAGCATAGGTGAGATTTTTTTATAATTCAAGTCAATATTAAAGAGAGGCTAGGTCCTGAAGATTGGTTCAGGTAGAGTAAGAGAACTCAATGAGTTAGTCTTTTTTTATATATGGTTTGAAAGGAATAGCAGCCATGGCTTTCTAAAGGAAAATATTATTATTAGAACTAGCAATAGAATCATGCCACAGCTCATCACCTCTTTGTTAATGAAGCTATTAAAATCAAAGTTTTAAATGTGCTGGACTGTCTTTTAAAAGCAAAATTTTGAACTCTGGTTCAATGAATCTTTTGAGCACATGCTTTATTTTAGGTATATTCTTAAGGTCCTTCTCAAATATAAATAATTCCTCAAAAATGTTTCAGAATAGGAACAAACCTACAAGGTATGCGAATATTTTTTGTTTTTTTCTAATCTGAACCTCATTGCTCTTTTAATTGGTGTTACTTTCTGAATGCAATATTTTTCCGTTTTTGCAGATTACCATGGAAAGTGTCACCAAAACCCATATTGTTTCTGCATTTCTTAAACAATTTGGGAGCTATTTGCTGAGTATTTTGAAGAAAATGGGCATATTTTGCCTCAAATTATTCTAAGAAATACTTCCTGTGGTTCTTCAAATCTTCAGAGGACAGCTTTTGCTGGGTTGGTTGACTTCAAGGTTTAGCACATCTCTAGCAATCAGCAAGCATGTTGGGCATGTTGTTTGATGAACTTAAAAGATTTAAGCACTCAGCTTTAATTACTGATGGTTTTAGCAACAGCACAATAAAGATAGGCTCCTGCTTCACTAAATCAAAGAAATGTGACTGAGGGCCTTCTGATCCAATTGTTCTCATTTAGTTCAGCTCTCACAAACATGGTTGTAAAATATTATTGTGGCTTGAGCTGACATGAAACACCATTGTCATCAATCAAATAAATAAAACAAAAAGTGTGAGAATCAATACATAACACAAAAGTGGTGGTTTCAGCCACTTAATCAACTGCACATACTTCACAGTTTTGTTACCCTCTTGCCCCTTTTTCTTTCAAACTTCTATTTATTTATTTTTAATTTATTATTTTTTTTTAACACTTGTCATTCTGCCACCTAGTAAATCTTAGCAGCTGTGGAGATGAAAAGATCAACATTTCCCAACCAGGATGATCTGAAAGACACTGTTACTATACAACATTCAAGTGCTAATGTTACTCAGTAAAGCTCTGTACCTTTTAGTTATATATATATATATATATATATATATAGTTATAATAATAATCTTTTGTCTCCCTGCTGATACAATTATGCACACTATATTTAATAGTTATGATTGTGTGGCTTGACAGCATTCCAAGTTTTTGCCAGAGACCTTGCTATATAAACTCATTCAGAGCAGTGAGGCAGGTTTAATGGGCAAGTTGGATGAAGCATGAGGCCAGCTGGTGTCAGCTGCCTCTTAACAATGGTAATATGTATCAATCACTCAGCATGTTTTGTTTGTTGGAATATTTTTAATCTTTGAGGTCTAATACCAATAAAACATATTTACTGGGATTTAAGGGGCAGCATAATTTAGAGGGAGGAGATTAAATGTTCCCTACTGTCTTAATTTAAGCTTGTGCTGAATGGATAATCTTCAGTCAAAATAAGCATTGCCATCTGACACATCTACTGTCAGGAAGATAATTAAAAAAAAAAAAACTGATGGAAGCAAAAAGAGATTCTTGTTTGGTGCAAGAACTTATCTCTGCAGAGAATCAAATGCATTGTTTATACCAGGACAGGGGGTTTCTTAGTGTTTTGCTTTTTTATTTTTTTGAAGCCATATAACTTCAGGTAAGAAAATTGAATTTAAAAAGATTATCTCAGAATTATCAGATCATTAGATTTTTCTCTGACCTTGATTTGAATAATAACTATTTAATTCATTACATTTATTTTAAAGAAACTCAAGTTACAAATCCAGCTTACATTTTTTGATCCAGAAAATCACATGCATGTATGCTTAAATATATGAATATACAAGAAAGTGATTAAGCATAGTATGAGCCTCTTGACTTTAATGGGGTTTATGCATGTGCTTAAGTGCATTTCTAAAATAACTGTTTATTCATCTGACTAGTATGCAATCCATTTGTTTTCTAGGAGCAGTTACTCCAGAAGTGAATAGAAAAAACACAATCAATCCTATAGTGTCTACAAATGGAATGGCATGACACTCATTAGGTGAGGACTGCCTCTGTTTTATTTAGGAAATACTTGTTTTTCAAATCGAGATGTTAATCTTAATATTAAGTTCTAGACTAGTTATCTAATATCTGTGAGGAAAAAAATAGAGCCAGAAAAGCACTAACTACCATGTACTTATTTGGTTTCTTCTAAATCTGACATTCAAGATCTGAACGCAGATTGCTGTCCAATTTCCTAATCTTAAAAACCTTATGATCTAGAAAGATGTGCCTATGGTTTCTTTTACTAGCAATTGGGCTCACATCCTTGTCTTTTTGTGTGAGGTCTCCTGTGGATCAAATATCTTCAAAATCATTCTGTTCAGCTTTGAAATTTACCTATGTTTGGCTTACCTGACTTTTCTTGAATGCCATAATGTATCAGCCTATATAAGCTATTACCTGGCAAATTATGCCCAGGCTACATGTTCTCCTACATGAGCTTCTTTGGTGGCTTCCAAAAGAAACATACCAATTTCAGATACCTCCAAAGAAGCATCATAGTAATCTGTGGATATGTTTTTAAAATGTTACATAAAGTTGGCTTAAATGGATGATGTAAAACTTGGAAAGATGATGATACATTTACATTCTATTTAAATTACAACCAGATAAAAAAGAAAAGCTGAAAGTCTGTGTGGTAATTCATGTTCTTCATTGGTTAGTATTTATTCTAGACTATATATTCTATGGCAAACACTCATTCTGGAGTTCCAGTGAAAAAAGGTTTGTGTCCCTGTATACCTGTGTTCTTGTTTCTAGCGCAAGGTCATGTGGGGTATGTGTACCAAAGCTACAGATGTAGGTGACTAAAATAACTGCTGGCTTAAGCAAGTCAGAAATGCTTAATACTCCCTCATGCTCCCAAGAGTAGACTTTACATGGAGATTAAAGATCTCTAAGAATATTTGTTAATATAATGCCAGTAATTTATTTAGCAAGGCTTTTTTTTGTTTAATGTAAGGTTGAATAAAAGGTGAAGCAACATCCTCACAAAGCTGAACTGATTATTGTTTCACCATTGCTTATATTAACTATGTTGTTACGTATCAACCCAAATGTCAGCCATGCCAAAAGCAAAAAAACCACCTTTCTGAAATATTGTCTGAACTGCCTTCTTCAAAAATAACCCACAAACTGCCCTCTGCACTGTAAAAGGTGCAATTTAGACCAGGTAAGATACTCAGAGTTTTTGCTTTGCTGTTTTGGAAGGGAAGAAGAGGAGGAAGGGGCCACAGAGGATGGACTTTGAAGGCAAAAATGTTGTAGCCAATTAGCTAAAATGTTAAAATTGGTGCATTCTAGGCTTGATGGGCTCATTAAGCATTAAAAATCCTTGACATTTCCTGTTGTAGTGATAAATAGGAATGAACAGTTTGCATTTTATACTTTACTAAATTGTTTGTCTTTTTGGCTTCTTCATCTGTCATGTTTTACATGTTTGATTTTGCATCCATTTTATTTTAAAAAGTCAGCATTAAAGATTCTTAATTCTTCTTCTAATCATCTTCCTTTGAAAAAATCCCAGCTTTGTATCAATTATATTGTTTGGTTTTAAAGTTTAATAGTTAATGCTTGTTGTTAAATTGCCAAAAGGATATAAGCATGTCATTGCTGCTTGGTGAAAATGCCATCATTAATGATCCATGAGTTGCAGAGAAATATAGAAAAGAAAGAAGGCCAAATCTTATAAACACCCCAATGATTTTAAGAAGTCCATTTTTACTAACGGGTTTTTGAAGGGAACCCTCCAAAGCCTTCTTTCTTTCCTTGACATAGTTAAATACATTTAAGTATCATCTTTAAATGGAGATACAACCACATTGATTTAATAAACAATAGGAAAGAACAAAAAGTAGATTGTGAATGAGATAGTGTTAACCTTTTTATATTAATAATATTAACCTCAGGACTCTCTACTATTCTTTTTTAAAACTATTTCAAGTTTCAGTTGTACTGTTTCAAGTTCTGAAAAAATAAACCCACCTGGATGGATATTAGTGGCATAATAAGACTTACAAGTTTTATTGTCTTTCCTTTTATTTTTCATTTGCTATTCATAACCAATGGGTTCAGAAATCCCCTTTTGATTTTTCAAACATTCTCTCTCTCTCTTAAAAGGAAAGCTGCTGATAAGCCCTCATTTTATCTAGATCTTTACAGATCAGTAGCAGGCTAATAGTTGTTAATTTCTGTATTGGGTGTAAATGACAAGGTTCTATTAGCAAAGGTGTCTGCAGGGGTGGCATCTGTGGAAAGAGTTCAGGGGCTGCTCTGTGCCAGACACAGCTGTTTCCAGCCAGTTTGGAAATAGATTCACCACTTGCTAAAGTCAAGCCATTGGGAGGAGTTTGTGGTGCCTCTGTGAAAACATATTTAAGAAAGGAGAGAAGAATGCATGGCAGGGAGGAACAGAAAGAACAAGATTAGAGGAGCAGTTGCTTGATGGGAGTATGCACACCCCCAAAAGGACTGTGGCTCATAGATTAGCCCATGCTGGAGCAGGTAGGGCCCCAAAGGGACTGTGGCCTGTGGAGGACCCATGCAAAGCATAGGAAATGAATGAGAAACAAGGAGTGGCAGAGAGAAACCACCGTACACTGGCCTCAACTGCCTGCACTATTTATTGCCTCACTGAAGGGTCTTAGTGTAACCTGCAGCAGTAACAAGGAGGGGACAAGAGGTGTCTAAAGTGAAGTAAGGAAGTTGAGCCTGGCATTTTCCTTAAGTAAATGTTTGTCTTCTTTGTTCCCCAACACTCAATTAAATATTTATGTTAACTGGCAGTAAAATAAGTTAAATTGCCCAACCCTAGTCTGTTATGCCTGCAACAGCTACTCATTTCCCTGTCTTTATTTTGACTCATGAGTTTCCTTGCTCCCCTGTTCTTCCTGTTTTCTCCTGATCCTGATGCTGGGAGGGGAATGAGTTAGCAGCTCTTTGGGTGCTTGGCTGATAGCAGGGGCCAAACCTACCACAACTTCCTGTTTGCTTATCTCTTCAATACTTATGCTTTGTTTCTGACTGTAAGAGGAATTTCTGTTACTTTTTGGCACCTCTTTTGACACGTTGCAATGTTCACCCAGTAGCTAGATAACAGTTGTGGTTTTCTTCTGTTCTAGCACAAAATTAACTGTAAAAGTCTTGTTAATTCTACTAAAACCACCCTTTACAGTTCTGGCAGTCTAATGGGACTTAAAATTAGGATCAGAATGGACTCCTTAAAATGCTACCTTTCAAGCTAGATAGACCATAGCAGTCAGTGAAGTGCTACAGAGACTGCAGATGTGAAGATAAGTTGTCCCATGCTTTGTTCTTTGTTCCCATGCTGAGGGTTTTAGGCTGTCTTTATAACCCCTCTATTCTAATACATATGATGTACACAGCTCATGCAATTACTGTCATTTAGCTATGTGGTAGCTGCTTGACAGTGTTCAGTTCTAACACCTATATGAGAGACCAAATAAAGCTTCCAAAGGGTACTTTCAGAGTTACTCTTCATCCACTTTCCAAGCCCTTGACACTACTGCAGCAACATACTCTCCTATAGCGCAAATGACAACTAGGCCTACAGCCGTGTTTTGTGTAGTTGTGGAATGACATGGTTGCATTCTGACATGAATTATTTTTGTATGAAAATGGGGCAGGTGGCTACAATGAAGCATGTTTCTATTCACTGTTTTAGAGGCTTCAATAATTGTGTGTTACAAGGAAAATTAAAAAAAAAACCTAACAAACCACTTGTTGCATTATTTGTTTTGGAGGTGTGTATTCATTTTTTCCTTTTAACATTCTGTCGGTCTATGGTGATATCTATTACTACATCTTATCTTTGTTTTGACCTACATGAATCAGGTTTTGTATGTGGTATTTTTCTAATACAGATTCATATCCTTCAAAACAACTTAGGATGAGATTATCTTTGTTGAAACTGACATGCTTTGTCATTTTGATAGTGGATCTTAGATATACCATTGGAGCTAATGAGTCGTTGACTTTATTTTACACAATATGCTGACCAGTCATGCTGAGATTTGAATTTGTTGCCATCAAGTGCAGTGGAATCAATATATTAATAATTTACATTTCTGTACCTACTATGAGAAGGAAAGCTTTTAAACAACAGGAGACCTCCATCCGAATGAGGGTACATGCACTAGATCAAAGTCCAGAACTAGCTGTAATACCTTTACCACTATATAAATGTACAGCCCCTGATGGCTGAGTACATGAATTTCTTACTTTTTAGGTTTGCTTTGTACTGACTGAAAATACGGACAGTATAAAAAGGACACTAATGCATATTAGAATGTATAGTTCTTCCTGACATAAACCCCAAAGATTATTAGTGGTGCTAAGAAGTATGGCATTACATAGGAGCATAATTTTTAGGTGAACCTGCCCTACCTTTCACTCCCATCCTCTCCCTTCTCCTCTCCCCTTCTCTCTCACTTCCTTTTTTTCTGACTGTTCTCTTCTACCATCTTCTCTACTTAGACCTTCTCTTCTCTGCTAGTCTCTTCTATGCTTTCAGCTTGTCTTCTCTTTGACCATCCCTTCTCTGAACATCTCTGACTCCTCTTCATTGACCTCTTCTTATCTAATCTCATCTCTTCTCTGAAATTCCCTTCTCTTCTCTGAAATCCCTTCTCTTCTCTGAAACTATTATCTTCGCAATTCTGTTTCTTGAAATTCCCTTTCCTGAAATTCCCTTCCCTGACCTTCTCTATTGTAATGCTTAGTACTCAGAATCACATTTAAGACAGCATCTTACAAGTCATTCATTTTAATTACAGCTGCATGTGGAGCTGTATCAACTTTTTCCATTGGTCAACTCTTTATCAGAAGTAATCCTTTTATCTTCACATTGTGCATCATCAAATCAATATATCTACATGTTCTTTTATATATATTTTGTTTTTCTTTATTTCAGTGTAAAGCTACATGTGAGTTTTGCTCTGATTCTCAGTATTCTTATTTTTAATTTCAGGTTGTTTGATGGGATGCAGAGGTCACATGTTATTTTCTTTCCAGTTCCTAGGGTGAAATCACATTCAGAACTCACTTGCTCATGCAAAACCTCCCAATTTTTAATTTATAATTTGCTTTCTTTCATTATTTGGCAAGTTGATCTACTTGCCAAATCAACAGCATTCCTGTTTGGGAATTGGTTGCTTCAGGTGTTCTTAAAAGTGATCACAAAGAAGTCAAATGTGAAAGAATGTCAGCAGGTTTTTTTTTTCAGCATTCACCCTTATTGTAAGGATATATTTAGGAAACAAATGTAGAGATATTAAATACACTTTTTTTTTTTATCTTTTATGTAACATAAATAATCAAAGCATTTTAAAAGATTACAGTTTTATTCTCTCACCTGGAATAATTTTATATATATATATATATATATTTAAGCAAGAATATTTTAGAAATTATTTTTATTTCTTCACTGAAAATGCTTAATTGTCTTAGTAGCTGTCACAACCATGGTTCAGGAAACCTGTGATTAGATAAACACTTTTTTTACCCCTTTATATAACAAAATGGGACCTTGTCCTTTTCCTCTAAAAACCTTGTTAAAATCCCCCATTAAATTATAGTGGTTATTGCCATTAGCATTTTCTGTGAAAAGTATCATTTCAGCAGTGTAAGACTCCTCATTTTTCCTGCAGCTCTGTAGTGATCCTCACTGGGAGATCACTGTACATGAATTAGTGATCCACAAAACAGCTAACCTGAGGAGGCCCAAACCTAAGCTGAGCTGTGGGAACAGCTGAGCTGTCAGCCTGTGTTGTGTTGCACAATTTCCTTGGTCACAGAGAAACACCAGCCGGCTCAGTGTAACAGAGGAGCCTGCAGCCAGCTCCGCTTGGTACTGGCAATGACAGTACCTGTGTGCCTCATCTTCATCTAAAAGTGCAGCAGGAAGTTCTTATATGTACTTCTCTTTTGTCTGACAATAGAAATTATGAATAGAATTATTTTCTTGTAAGGAAACCATATAATAGCTCAGATGACACAAAATGAGGAGCTTCTCTTCATGGACAGGTTCTGCACAGCGTGCCGTGGGAAAGTCCATCCAGGGTCTGTCTGACACTGTACGAACATGGGATTCCCATCTTGTAAGAATTTACTATCTATATTCCTCTTTTTATTCTATCTTATTAAAACAACTTATTTACTAAGCCATTTGGTGTTGGTTCTTTCTTATTGACATAAAGAACCCTGCATCATCTCTCTCACTGCCCACCCCCTGCCCCGGGTACAAAACCACCACCTTTTACATTATGGTAACTCTGTTTATCTCCTTGGAACATATCACAACTTACCTTACATTCCACTTTTAAAAAATGTCGTTGTTATCTCTTAAGGCACCTATATACTGTTATGTAGTTTCTATATTTTCTTAGAAAAATTTCCAAGAAAAAAGGTTCAAGCTATTTATCCAACATGCTGAGCATCTAAGTATACAGTAGCTTTTCCCTGTTTTGCAGAGAGGATGAGAATCAGATAAATCCAGCTCAGGGAATGGGATCTATTCTCCTAATTCTAAGTTTTGATTCTCCTTCCTCACTATCTCAAACTTCAGGTTAATGGACATATTTCAGCCAAGAAATCTTTCTAGTAATCATATATATATAAAAAAATGAAGATATTTTCTCTGCTTTCCTATTTTACATGGACAATTCCTCAGTGCTGTGTTCTCTTTTTTACAGTGCCTGTATTCATCTGTCATTTTGCTTAAGCAGTCACTCTTTAGGTCTTGATTACTCTTGCTTTGGGCAATCCCTTCTCTTTTAAATAATATGATGAAAGCAAATCCAGTGAGGCTTACACAATGAGACCTTTAAGGTGCCGCTCAATCCTATTCAATCTTGCTGAGACAAAGGTCGGTCTTCCCTTTCATAGAATTCATGATCACAAACACAGTTATTATTATTCTTATAAAAAGCAGCCTACACATGCAAATACTTATTAAGTGTATCAGTGTAAGACACTGAAACAACTCTGATGTTTATTGATTTACTATTAGAAGAAATGTTTGTAATTCTATTTTTTTTCATATTCATTCAAACATTCAATATTCCAGGGAATAAAAGCATTTCAATTGGGAGGATCACTGCAGTCTTTCTGGACAAAACACTGTATCAGCTTTTAACATTCTTTTGATGAATTTTAACAGAAATTATGACAAAAGCAATTAAAATTAAAATTTTAAGTGGATTTTACTTAAGAAAACCCAAGATATTCAATATTCACTTTGGCAGGGTGGTTCATGTCCTTCAGCTGAATCTATGTGGGTGAACCCTGTTACAGTACTGGGGTGTTCCGGCTAGATTTATAACTAAAAAGTGATGTAAACAGGAAAAAAAAACAAACCATAGGTTTGACACCTAGCTCACAATGAAAGCCAATGACAATGTGCCTCTATGGGGCCATTCATTAAGAAAACCTAAATACCTCTTAAATGTGCCTTACAGATTGTGAATTGTTTTGATATTCTTTTACATGGCTTTAGAAAAAATAGAAATGGGCAAAGAGGACAGACTGACCTTTGGCACAAGTTGGGACAGAGAGTCACAGTTTCTTCTAGTATCTACTTTGATTTTGGGGTGGGGGTTGCAAAATCTTCAACTGCTTTGCATGAAAGCTCTCCTGTGATGTGTCTGCCTGGCCAGCAGAGACAGCCATCACTAGCTATACCTCAATTGCAAGAAGAGAGTGAGTGTTGCCCAGCTATGCAAGTAAATCAAAGATACTAAGTCCTTACCAGAGGTGTTTGAGAGAAGATGCTTGATTCCTGTGTCTCTTTGTATGATCCAACTCATAACCTAGCTCTTGTGCAATCAGTTTCTGAACATAAAATGTTCATAGAGCTTTAATATATTTTTTTGACTTCTAAAGAAAAAAGTTTGAAATTAAAATAAATAATTGCAGTTCAGAAATGTATCTCTTTCTAATTCAGTTCAGGCATGTGCTTAAAATCTATTTATTGGAATGGAGTCTGAAGAGCTGATTGAAATTAGTGCATTTTTTTTTAAGTAATTAGTGAATTTTTATGCTTTGATACCAGAGTTTATGGAGCTAAGCCAAGGGATTTTTTTCTATTGATTTTGTTTAGGGAAAGATACACAGAAATGTGTAAAAAAAATCACTGAAGATTTTTAGGTTTTGCGATTGGGTTATTGACACCCAAAAATAAGAAAAAAAGAAATTTGAAGCCAGAAGAAATAAATGAGATTGGTACAAGTAGGAAGAAAAAAAAATATTTGTTAATATGAATGCTGAATAATCCAAATTCCTAAATGGAAGAAACTGTATAGATTTCCTCCTGCACTTACTGAAAAGTCTTTTAAAATATATAAAGGAGCAACAGTAAGTTGCACCAAAGTTTTTGTGAGCAACCATTTTCTGATAGTAATGTTTTCACTTTAGAAACACAAAGCTAGGCTTAATAGAAATACCCAAGTTTTTGTCTTAGGTGAAGTTTACAAACCTGCACAACCATTTCTTTTGTCTTTGCTTTGAGGTGCTTGTGTGATATAAATGGACATATACTTCTAATCACAATAGCATTAACAGTCCACTAATGGCAACTGCCATCGGTTCCTTAAGTCTGTGTTATCTCTGCAGTGGCCTTAGCTTTTAAATATTTCCTTCATTGGCAAGGAAGGAATGATCAGTGATATGTTCAACAACACCAAGGAGTTTTCTGAGATTGGCAGCCAGGAGAAAATTGTGGTGGAAGTGCTGTATAGAGTTGCCAGCACAGGCTTGCATAGATCAGCACTTGATTACAAAAATAGCAAATGACTGATGTATTTTCTAGGTCAAGGTGGAAGAAGTTAAATAAGGATACTGATGACTTGAGTAGGGGAAGGTGGTTATTGGGTGCAGTATTCCACCAGCTGGTAATGGACAGTATAATCCTCTTCTTTCACTGTGTAACAATATTTAAAGACCCAAGCACTATAATACTAACCCTAATTCTAACAATCTCCAAGTAATACTACGCTTATCTTCATCTCTTAAATATAATACCACTGAAATAGGAGGCATCAGCGTGGACAGAATTGATATATCTTCCTCTCTGATGGAAGTTTGAAGAAGAACCTCCAGACTGTGGTGATTTAGAGGGATTTTTTCAATTTCTCTTTTTCCCCTGAAATGTAGTGTGTGTGTGGATACACAGGAGGAGTCTAGCTACAAGTACTTACCTCTCTTAAAGAATTTTAGACATTTGTCATGATTTGGAGAAAGTAAGTAAGTTAGTAAAAGCTTTGAAACATTTGCTAGTTTTCCAAAGTGTTCCTCATGCCTATAGCATATTTCAAACGAGCTGGTGGAACCTAAACTGAAGGTTTTCAGGGATGCTACTTAAAGAGATTGAAGGCATCAAGAGGAAGAATGACTTCTAAGGCAACAGGACAGTGTCTCCAGATCTTTAAAAGTTTAACCCTATTCTTCAGTTTAGAAGTGTATGAGTAAGGCCTATGTTGTCTGAAGAAAAAGGCACAGGGAAGAAAAGAATCAACAAGAATATTGAAAGACCGTTTAAGGACTTTAAGACAGTCAATTATTTTCTGTCCTCTATTCTTCGGTTTTAACTATTTCTTAGTTGGTTTACTTTTTGGAAAGTAAGAAAAATGAGGAGGTTCTGCCATTAAATGATTAATAAGAGTAATCTTTACCGGAAATTTATCAGCTTTAGTGCAATGCTGGCAAATTTCTAATTGGCTTTTGGAAAAATTTGAAGAGGATACTTTCTTTTCCAAAAAAAATTACAAACAATTGCCTTTCTTCTATGTTCTTTTGCTCCTCCTTTGTTTCTATAAACAAAAATAGCATTTTGTTTACTTGGGATAGTTGTTTGAAGACTTACTTCTAGAATTTGCACAATTCAGAAAGACATCTGTGCAAATGTGACATAGACACAAGTGACAGGAACTGTTTTTTTCACATTCAGAATGCTTCTCTGAAGGGGGTTTTGGTGCAGAGCAGGTGGCTTGGCAGATAGAGCTCCACCTGGATAAACCATGGGACATCAAAGTAGCCCGTTACCTACTGACATACAGGAACCACAACAGGAAATTGAGATGAAGTATGAAAAACCTTTTCGCTACAAATTCAGACAGCTTTTCTGCTACCTAAGGTGGAGCCAAAGAAACTATTATAAATTCCTGGTTTGACTTTATAGTGATTGTTTCTTAATTTTCTTTATTTTTGTTTTACATATTTTTTTTTTCTTCTTACATTGTTAATCAGTAGTGGATTATTGCAAAGGCAAAATATGGGCAGAAACTGCAGAATGTATCTGTGTATTTGTGATTGTAGAAAAGGGACATCTACAAGTCTTAATTGTGAGCTTGGTTCACATTCTTCATGAGGCAAAATATGACAGGAGGTTAGGTTATATATGCAGATTTTGGTCCTTTCTTTGGAGTAAATTAAAATAAAACTTTTTTTTTTTTAAGTTCAATGTATTTCAAGTTTTTTAAAAATTGCATTTTATTTTTAGTCTTTGCAAAAAATCAGAGTCTTTCTCCATAAGACAACTCAGAGTTGTCACCAAGCTGCCAGATAACGAGCTTACATTGTTCAGGAAAATATATTACAATTTTATCTACTTGTACTGTTCAATAAAACATTAGTATCTCAACATTTTTATTTAACAATAGGCAACCTTAGGCCAGTAATTATGCAACAATTATAATCATAAAAACTGTCCCCTGCTGCTCACCTAGAAACAAGAATACATTAAACCAGTACTAACCATCTAAAAGGAAAGCAACAAACTACACTCATTTTTAATGCCCCTGCAGTGCACCATGGGAAGCTAATAATTCACCCTCTAATTAGTATCCCTTCTGCTGCTGTTGGCGCAAGGACAGACAAAGAGGTATCTCCTTCATTACAAACTTGCCTTGGTAATCTTTAAATGTCTTTCTTCTCTGCAGGTTGAATGCATAGAATAGGGGCAAATAGAATGTGCAATTAAAAAAGATTTTCTGGTATCGCTAGTCTGACATGCATTCTTAGTCTAATGAGTATACTAAAAAATAAAAAAAAGCCATTTAAATATACTTTTTCTCTTTTTGGATATGTTATAATTCTTCCTTTTTGTCCTTCTGTAGTTTCTACATTAGCAGAAAAAAAGGAATACACCGATGGGATAAATATAGGGTAACTTCTCAGCATACCTGCAATGACAGTACTGTTTAGAATTTGAGCAGTTGGTGAATGTTATCAGTCTAGCTTGAGAAAAAGTGAATGACAGTAG
>JAVJGJ010000033.1:8022314-8058192 GCA_035590215.1 Microhierax caerulescens | reverse complement strand
AGTGAATGACAGTAGGCCTTAATTAATGCTTGAGAAGATTAATTGTTTCAAGGAGAATGTATCAATTTTAATGCATTTCTCTTTTAAAAACCGGAATTATTTTGCCACAGGGCACTATGGGTTTGAAATATACAAAACATTTCTACATCAATTTTAGTACTGCAGAAATTATAGTGATAACACTACTGTTACAATGATGCTTTCCTTTAACTGTCTGGTTTACATATGCACAGTGTATTCAGTGATTAATTTAAGCTTATTAAAGAAAATGTTACATGCCTGAGGGCATTTTCAACTTGCCAATACACAGCTGATTCTAATTATTATAGAGAAATTTTAGTTTTTACAACGCCCTGCTGCTACATTAAGAAGCAAGGCCAGCATGGACAGCACTAAGAGCTTGTGTTCTGGTATAAACACAGCCTAAATCAGTTCTGTTATTTCCATTGCATAGCTATGTAACGATCTGTGTGAAGTTTGTTAGTAGTCTCATAACAAAACTGGGTGTAATGTTGCCTCTTCAGTTAATTTTGAGGATTATCTACTGACTTTCAGAGGACCTGTCTGTTTACCTCTGTCTATATCCAGTCCTGCCCTCAGTGAGATTCTGCTTGTATAATCACTAGGAGAGTTGTGTGTGCTTGGGGGAGTTGAACAGCATGTCACATTTTTATGAACAGTCAATAGAAAATTCAAAAGTGAATGACCTCAGTAACTAGCTTAAAATTTTACTTTCTATTTTGATATATATCAGTGCTGCTGTCTGCTGAACACGTGATGAAACGTATTTTTTGTAATACATAGGCAGTCTGAAGAAAGTTAATGGAGCCTCATCTTTCCATTTGAATATTGCCAGCTAATAGCAGGTGAGGACTTGATTATCAATACGAAAGGATGTAGCACTCCTGTTCAGCAACCCAGCAGCCTCAGTGGTAAAACTAGTTCTGTCCTACAAGCAAAGCAATGAAGCTTCTTTAACCAATTCTGTCTTTGTGTGTATCTTCCTGTTTGACTTGTGACTCTCTCCAAAATTGCTGAGCAATCTGTTCTTTCATACTAGTAAACACCTTTACCTGTGATCCTCTTCCTGTCAGCCTTCCTGTCCTGCTGTTTTTTGACAGCTTACCCTACCTTGTTTTTGTAATGCCCTATTCTCCTTCCTGCTATTTCACATCTGTTACTACTGCTCTTCCCCTGCTCAGGCTTAGCTGTCCCAGTGCTTACATCTTCTCTACTCTACTCAACAAATTGCAACAAGAAAACTCAGTGGCTGTAATATAGAATAGAGCACTTCTCTGTAACAGAAGAATGTATAAATTAAGAAGCTGATTCAGCATCAACTAAGGCTTTTCAGTATTCTTGTGAGTACTGGATCAGTTTCTAAGTTAGTTTTTAGTTTTAATTTTAATTAAAGGAGCCACAAGGGAAAAGCAGGAGTGTTGTCTGTAGAATGAAATATGATCTTGATTTGTCGTTCCCTCTGTGTAAAACAGGTATATCAGAGTTTCTTATAAGAGAGTAAAAGGACATATAGTACACGTGATGGAAAAAAAAATTGGTGTACTTCCATTCAAATAACCCTTCACTGTGTCCTGATTCAAACGTGGCCAAATTAAGAAATGGCAAAAATTGCTATCTTAGGCTGTGTATACACTTGTAAAGGAAGCTGATGCCATTCTAGGCTATCTTAGGATTCATGTTGGGAAATAAAAGGTCTGGAGGTTGTCCTGATTTAAAATCAAAGAAGATAAATTTATGGAAAGCTTACAAGCTCTTATCAGTATTGTGTCTGTCAGGAGAATAAATGGAGAACTTGATCAAATAGTTCCATAAATTTAGACTTAGCACTGAATTCACTTCAGAATGTCAAAACTGGATTTGGTTGGCACTCAATCATATTAAAATTACTTTCTAAAGAATTATGCATGGTTTCTGTTGTTAAAGTATCTTGATAAGCAAATAACTGGATATGAATTATAACAAGTTTTTGTACAGCATGAAGACCTGTTTTGCTTGACTAAGATTAGAAGTAAAACCAAAATATCCTAATGATATTCTCTTTAAAAGCAAACATATGCTTGTAATAATGACTAAACCACAGGGCATTTACTTATATGCTAATGACATGGTAGATTTAATGGATCTAGATGTAGCAGTAGGATACTCCTATAACTGGCATTAATTTCAGTGAAAATACTTTCTGCCTCAGTCATTATTGCTTATTGACCTGACACAGCTGTTGCTTCTTATTACGTCATATGAATTGCTTCTCATCTAGTTATGTAGTGCTCTGCATCAGGTTACATTGTTTTCCATAAAATACTACATTAAGTCTCTACTTTTTAATACTGTCTGTCTGATGAAAACATGTTATATATCTGGGACAAGTTCTTGAAATACTTTTTTGAACACACTGGCTTCTCTGGGGGAGGCCAGAGTCTGAGAGGCAGAAGCATTAACTTCAACCAGCCATGCTACAGTTGCAGTGCTAGAGCTAGTCTTTTCATCAGAATAAAATGTTGATCTTCTGTTCAGTAAGATTTTTGTCTTGAATCAAGATGATAAGCCAACCATCCACAATTTTTCTTAAAGGGAAAATTCTGCTTTTGAAAAATACTTGCTGTGTGTTCTCTGAGATAGTTTACTTCCTGAGTCTTCTGAGCATAGGTCAACCAAGGCAGCTGATTTCATAAACAGATGAGCAGACTAAGACACTGGGTGGTCCAAAGCAATTGTTAGGGGGTCTACAGAATTTTCTGCTGAAAGAAACCTGTCAGAACAACCTATTCTTCACATAGAATTTCTTTAATAGCTGCCTAGACGATCAGTTAGCCATGTAACCCACAGGATCTGGGCACTGTGAAAGGCTGGGACCCAAGGAAACATATCAAAAGGCCAGCTCATCTTGAAGTCTTGGGAGAACAGACAATTTTCTTTCATTTTTTTAATTGCACTAAGCATATTGTAAGCAAACTTCTAGTGTTTGACACAGTTGTATTTTTTTGATGGGCATCTATTTTATAAAGTTTCCAGCAACCCTGGTAACATTGCATATGGTTAACTAGAAACAGTAATCACTGGACCAGCAGAGACTGTATGGTGAATAGATTCACAAACTGTGTCCTTGGCCAGCTCCCATCTCCCACAAAGGAAACCTGCGGTGAGAGCAACTCTTTATGGGCCAGAAGGTTAAGGAATCTATATGCATAAGTTATTTTTTTGTTGTCATTCCTTTGCACAGAATCATGCCTGGCTTGCTGAAAATTTTTTATTCCCTGTGGAGTCTGTTCCTTGATTTCACTTTCCCTGAAAGGTTTACACTCTGGAGGAGGCAAAAAAAGAAGCTAGATGCAAACTTAATGTTTTTATTTTTTGTAACTCCATGTATCTTCAGTCTCAAATGAGAGCTTCTGATTGCTAGTCTCTGACATTTTGGCCAAAGGGAAATTTGTGCTTCACACATGTTCTGTATCTCTAGATAACTTCAAAGTTTAATGTAGGGAAACAGAGCCAAACAAAAAAAATGTCTCAAAGACAAATATGTCTGATTTTACTTGTTTTTGTAATGAATGATGGCAACTTGGGGAATTATTATAATAGTAAATATCTTATAAATATTTATAAATACATTTGTATAGATTCCAGATTCATAACAGTGATATTTTAATAATATTCATTTATTTAATTTTGGCCTTAGTTCTCAGAAATATCACTATTTCTGCAAAAAATAATCACATAAATTAAATTATCATTGATTATTTTTAATCTAGAGAATGTTTTTCCTAAATATATTTTTAAACTTTGATCAAGACAATAAACAGCTTACAGAATGTTTTAGCTCATGATTGGAGTTAAATTTTTAGTATGATTATGGGCTGCTCTGAATTTCTACTGTAAATACAATATTTTTCTTAAACACACCATGTGTTTCTCTTTGGTGAGATATGATATTTTTGCTAAGGAAGAGCACAAGGCTAGGGTTGCTTAATGTCTAAATTGATTATTTCTTCCAGGAAATTAGTTTTGTTTGTTGATGAAACCCTTGGCATGGGAAAGTGTATAGTAGAGACTTTGGTAAGAAAGGGTAATCTTCTACTTGCGAGACAATTTTCTTGTGTGCTGCACCATATTTGAAAGGCATAAAAGGTGTAAACTTATTATTGGGAAGACAGAAGGGAACAATGGACTCTGTATCATCAACATTCTAGATTAGATTTCTACTACATTTGAATTCTGCTTTATTGCCTTCAGCTGACATGCTCATTTTTGCCTCCCACAGGCTTTAGAACATAGTCTTATGTTTAGTAAATCACTGACAGTTTTCTCTCACGATTTCAATGAAATTGGCTTCAATTTCTAGTTTCCACAGGTGAGACTAAGAGTGAACAAACAAACAAACCAACCAAAAAAAGGAATAGTAACTAATAAAGCAGATAAAAGATAGTATTTTGACATCATTCTTAAGTAGCTTTGTAAAGATGCCAATACCTTGCATAGTGGTCCATTATTATCCCATCTCTTCTCTTTCATTTACAAAATAATTTGATTTATGGTATGTAATATGTAATAGACTCACAAGAAAAGGATAAATAAAAATGTAATTATTGTTTCTTAAGGTAAGCAGCTCCTCATCAGCAAGGTAATGTACCATTCTGCTAGTTTTTTATACGCTTTAGCTCCTACACATATATTTTCACACTTTCTGTAGTGATAATCCACATATTGGTGTAGTACACAAAATTACAAAGTTTAAACCACTGAATTCCTCATTGCTGTTTATATTGCTTGAATTTTTTAGAGTACAGGGTTGCACAATATTCAGAATATCTTAGACCTAAGATTCTGAAAACCAGGAAACACATCCTTAAATGGTGTACAAATGTTTGCCTAATAATGCACATTTGAATAGTAAGTTTATAACCATTGTTGTCATTTGAGGTTTTGATCTGCTACTTTGAACACTAAGTTGCTGCAGACTATATGATTCTATTAAAATTGAATGTAATTTGTGCAACTGTATGGAATCAGGATTCTCAAAGTGTTACAGACTGATGTTTGGCATAATGACTAGTGGATACATGAATGGAGAAGTCCAAACATTAGTCGACCATGAAGTTCTGAATGGCTATTATATGTAGGTAATGACAATGTTGACATTTGAGAATGTATGGCTTTGTTAAAAGTATTTGTGACTATTTTTTAACAGTTCTTGTTTGAAACACTTCTTATTAATAGTGAATCATTTAACATGCCATGGCCCTTTAGAGGACTACAATATAAATTACATTTCTTTTCTGAGTTGAGCTGTTGTTACTGGTCTGAATATGCTGTGCATGCACAGGATCAAATGTTTATTAATAGTTCTAGTCTTCCCTGGGTTGCTAGCTGCACAATAATGAAAAAAGCATCATGGTCAAGGTACAAATCAGATTGAAACGTCTCCTGTGAACTTCTAGTTCTAAATTTATATAAAGCAATTAAAAACCCCTGTACTTACATATTTCTTTTAGACTGCACTAACCGTTCAGAAGTGACAAGGTAAGACAGACATTCTGATTAGAAGAGACCAGCAGTTCACAGATCAATAAGAACAGAATGTCCTAATACCTTCTATACATCTGGATAATGTATTTTGTTCCACTGACTTTCAGTTTAGAGGTACTCACAGAAATTTATAATTGTAAGATGAGAGTTTTTTGTTCCCTGAATTCTAAAATAATATAAAATTTAATAAGTCTACAAATATACTTGTCCTGCTATATGTATTGTAGTAAAATTCATGTGGCTCATATCGCATAAGCTGCATGAACTTTTTGGTGAAGGAATCCA
The DNA here is from genome assembly GCA_035590215.1 of Microhierax caerulescens. Lineage (NCBI taxonomy): Eukaryota > Metazoa > Chordata > Aves > Falconiformes > Falconidae > Microhierax > Microhierax caerulescens. The sequence continues at coordinate 8,052,363 of JAVJGJ010000033.1, read as the reverse complement.
TATTATGTGTTTGATAGACAGGTGAGGGCTCTGTGATCTACAAGGAGGAAAGGACTTCTGAGTTCATGCATAACTACTGAAATGATTGGTGGTTGGAGAAGAATTAGAGAATCCACAGTTTTTAGACAGTTAACCATTTCCAAAAAAATTTCCACTTAGGGAAAATGAAAAAGTTTTGTTATGATAATTAAATAATTGAAAAATTTGGAATAAAAGCAATAAACTTTATTATTTAATTTGCTTCTGACTTTCCCATTTTATTAGAGATGATGCTATCAAGCATCATTCACTTTTGTCGAACATTGGCTTGTGAGGTTTTTTTTTCAGTGTATGGTTGCATTTGACTTTTTATTTGTCTAGTGTATTTCTGCTTTAGACCAAAGAGGTTTTTTTTTTCTTTTAATCTGCAAAGTCATTGGTGCAGCATCTTATTCTGAGCCGAAAGAAACAGGTTGAGGGGTTGGATTGCTGTGACAAGGTTACAACAGCATATTAGCAGTGTCTATCTGTCTCAGACTTTTAGGAGTACTACTGGCTGCTCCTGCTATGTGGGGTAGTAATTATTCATTGATTTACTTCATGTGAAGCCTCCCTCCAATTTTTCCAGTCCCCATTCTACAAGATGAAAAGAGAGACTTTACAGCAGTAGTTGCCTAAGGAGAAGGTTTTTAATGCTATTGCTAAAACAAGTAATGAAGAGCTTGCATTATCCATCTCAGAGCCAGTATCTCAGAGATGTATCATTCGAACACCTGTAAAAATTAGTTGAGAAGCCTATTTCCTCTATGGATCAGAGTAGGAAGGCAAGAGATGCCCATTCCCGGACATTTGAGCTTTTTCCATAAAGAATCTGTTCTGCTGTTCCTGTAGCATTAGAACCATGTAGTCCACCACAGAGACATGCTTTTAACGCCAAGTCATTTTGGCCTGCTATGCCTCACATTTTTTCAAATGTGCTGCTCTTCAAACCAGTCCCTGCTTATACGGTCTCTGGTTTTGATGCTGTTTGGAGAATATATCTGACAGCCCTTTTAGAGTTTTTCTATAGTTTTTCAGGTTCCTGACATGGTCTTGGCCCAGCTGCCTCAATGGGCTGCTGCTTCTCCCTTGTGTCTGTTCTTTTCTCTAGTTCTGTACAGAATTTGTACCTAGTTGTATGGCCTCTGCCTTACGTTATAATTTAAAACTCTGATGTGATCTTTAACAGAAATACCTCAATTGCAGGAGTGCAAAATCAAAAGAACGTATGATTACTGCAATATTCACTTCTGCCACCTTGGAGATGCATGTCCCATAAGGGTTGCTCTTAAAGCAGGTACAAAGAGGGAGCAAGCTGTCTTCTGTCTCTCCCTGTGTCAGCTCTAACATTAGGGCAGAGACGAAACATTTCTAGTTTCTCCTAAAGGGCTACCCAGCAGGGTACATTGCACCAGCAGCTGCAGTATGTGTTGAAAGGCCAGAGCATATGCTCTCTCTTCACTGTACTCACCCCTGCAAATTTAGCACCAGCAACTTTAGCAGACTGTGAGCCCTAGATATCAGGACAATATATTGATACTCAGTAGGGAATCATACTAGTATAAAGTAGTCTTTCTTTCCTTCCTGTCTTGTTCACAAAACACTAGCAACAACGTGAATCTTACTCTTCAGGATATTTTGGTAGTTCATGAACTGAAAACTACTTTCATGACTCTAACTATGAAGAGTATTAGTCTAAAAAAAATATCTACTGTAAAATGTAAGTAGTGCTATGTGAAACTTCTGATTTCACTGTGGCCTAAAATGGCATATTATTTTTTTTTAAACTATTCCTAATAAACAAAGATTCTTATCTGCATTTACTTGCTTTGAATTTTATGGAAGCAGCAGTTTCTCACTACAATAAACTCAGATCAAAAAGTGTTTTCTTTTGAATTCAAATCAGCCAAATGGGCATCTTCTTCTGAATTCATTCATGCAGCTGATCTCTGATCTGCAGCAGAGTTAGGAGTTTCATATGAGAAAGGGGTGTAACTCATTTACACTGAATATTGTATGCATAAGCTAGAAGCCAGAGAAATATCTTCCAGTAAACTATATGTGGTTAATAAAAATTACTGTCCTTTTTCATGGAAATCCAGGTTGAGAATGATCCTTTAAAGGATCCTAATCCTAATTAGATTCGATGGTTTTTACCTAAATTATTGTACTATCAGACAATACTGTACTACTTGTTTTTACTGTGTTTCTTTTGCAAAGTAGGACTGCAAGATTAGTTCAAAAAGGTAATAACTATTTTGTGTAACATATGAATAACATGAATTCCATGCATCATTTAAGAATCCATTCATTTTGGTCTATTTCTTGAGATACTGAATGACACTAGTTCTCAAGATTTTCCACAGATGTCGCTATAGAAGACAAGCACCACTTTTTCCCATTGTAGTTACTGTTTCCTACAAACTCTTTGTTTCTTCTTACAATCTGAAAATTATTTCTATACTGAAAAAGTCTTAGAATGTATTTTTTTCAAGTTTGACTGATATCCAATTATTTAATTTATTTTTTCAGTCATATCAGATTCTTATGGGAACCTAGACAGAGGGAATGCAGATTATTAGGCAAATTGCTATTATCAAACAATGCAAATCTTCCTCAGGATTTTTTTGTGGAAAAAGATACCAGGCCCATTAGTCACGGCAGCCGGCACTTGTAATTCCAAGTGAAGACAGCAGGAGGTAGAGGTGCTTAACCTCTCCAAAAGTTGGGGATATTGCATTAAAATAGATCTATCACAGTAAATTCAAATGTTACAAGTACCGTAAGGATTGTTCAACATCTACTTTAAAATATGAATCTCTGGAGACTGGTTTCACACAAAAATCTGAGCTGCTGCAGTATGAAAGATGGTACTTTCAGAGCAAACCCTACAAGCAATAGGGCATATTGCAATTGTTAATTTATCTTTTTTTGTAGACATTTGTGCTTCTTCTACAAGCTGAAGGTGTCCTTCCTCTGTTCTACCTTGTTAAGTGGTATCTTAGTACATATTCTCCTTGCTCTCAGTTGTTCCCTGATCCCGGTCACTGTTGGATCATGGCAAGTGTGGAGCATGCATTGTATCATGTGCACTCATAGCCCAGCCTCACAATCACCAGGCTTGGAGTCTCCTTTCAGTCTGTGGCTTTGTAGCCCTGGATGAGTCCTTATACCAAAATTGTGTTAGCAGACTGAACAGAGTAGGCTACAGCTCAGGAGTCCGAGAAAGTGTATGAACCTATGTGGGCGTAATCTATATTTAACTTTCAACTTACTTATCATTACTTAGCTATTACCATTTATCATCATTTATGCCGTTTAAAATCTTCCCTGGAAGCCATTCTCTAATCACAATATTTGGCATGCTCTGAACAGTAGAAGTGTTACATACGTTTTTTTGTCAGCTTATACCTCGTAAACCTTTTTTAGCTGCAAGGCTTAGCTTGCAAGGCAAGCTGCACAAGGTTCTCTCTCTAAACAAGTTTTTTGAAGGAATATATATTGTCATGCAGGGGGAACCAGTCTCCACTTGCTATAAAGCTGCTGACCCAGAAAGTCACAGCTTGGCTTTCTGTTTACTTTGGGGTCAGTGAAATTGCATTGTTCTTCATCCGAGGTTTCTTCCATTATCACAGTCAGGTACCCGTCAATGCCTTTTCACATACTGCCCACCACATGCATGAGGCACCATGCTTCTTCCTCAGTGCTCGTCACAGTAGCAATAACTGTGGAAACAGTTACTTTTTTGTCAAATCTGTGTGCCAAAAATAGGAAACAAATCTAATTCCTTTCCTCCTCTCTACCTTTCAGACTGATGGGTGACGCAGCCATCACTCCTGGGACATGCCCACCCTTGGCAATGGATGCAAAGGCACAAAGTGGGTCTTGGAGGCAGCTGGCCAGAGCAATCCCCCTTCCCACCCCTGATGCTCCACGCTGGCAGCCTTTGGGAGGAAGGGCTCAAGGGGACAGCACCAGCCTGAAACCTCAGGAGAAACGCACCCTGCTTGTGGATGCTCATGTGGAGGCACCCGCTGGGTGCAGCCCTCTCCTTCAGGCCAGAGTTCCTGTGCCCAGGGCTCCAGCACTGGCCACAGGAGGACCAGGGCAGAGCAAGAAGGAGGCAAGCAGCACCCCCATCCCACACCTCTCTCCCAGCCTCCATCCAAACTCAGCTCAGGCGCTTTCCTGGCCCTGATGCAGTTTGTCCATCAATCAATCTCTCTTCCAACCCCTTGTCCAGGGTTGGACCTACCTCCAGCAACAAACAGTTCCTCTGTCACTCTTTCTCTCAGGTTTGGTATTGCAACAGTATTCATTTTACTCAGATTGTAAAAACTAGTTTAGGGATTTACATGTTAATGTAAACTGTTGTGTACTCCTATGATGGTGCAGTGCAGATGTGTAAAATCACGTAAGATCACTTAGCGTGATGACAGAGGGCCCGCAGTTAACAAAGATTTTTTTAAAGCAGTGCTTTTTGTCTTGTGTTCAGCAATTTGATCCAACTGTTAATGACTTTGGGTTGTGGGGACTAATCAAATAACACATGGCAAATTATTCATTTTTAAAAAGCACATAATGTTCTGTTTAAGCCTGTCTTAGGCCTGCACCTTAGTGCTGTCAGGATCTCTCTTACTGAAAAGGATTTTTTGTAACTTGCTTGAAGTGGAGGCTTATTATATTGGAACTGAAAATGAGCTGTGCTGGAGGAAGTCCTTGGAGAAGCTCCACCAGTATAGGACACAACAAACAGCAGCAGCTGCAGCATCAGCATGCTCCTCACACTTTCAACTAGCAGCTCAATGAAAGATTTTGGCAAGGCAGAAGACCCAGTGGATGCCAGGTTGGCACTGGTACCTATTGTGTTTTCTTTGACTTATAGGATTTTTTTAAAAGATTGTCAACCTGTTTTTAAGATATCGCAGCTTGAAATGAGGGGGTAAAGGGGAAAATAATTTATTCTTGTTTAGGGTCCCTTCCCTGTCATGTGTTTCTACTTTTATTCTTCTGCTTTCTTAATCATGTTAATTAGGAAAAATATGCAAATGGCTTATGTCAATGACAGTTTCTGGAATAGAATGATACATTTTAAGGGTGAGAATTTCCTCAACATTAACATTATAGTTTCTTACATATATTGGTCTGTGTTTTCAAATTTAAGTGTATAAAAGCTTGCTGATCTCATGCAGTATAACAGAGAACAAGGCTGCCCTATTTACAGAACCAGAAGCAAACAGCTGTGCCATGGTGGTGCAATGCTCAAGCTAAGTGGGGGGTCTGCTGAGAACTGGCGATATATTATGTTTAACATTTTGTAATTATTAGAATGTAGAAGGAATAGAATTATCTTAGTGTATGTTTTGTGCAGTCTCTTAGAATAACTTCTAGATCTACATATACAGGCTTTCTTCGATGACAGTTTCAACAGGAGATGTTCCATGTTGAATGTAGTTGGCTTTGGTCTAGGAACTAAATTTGTGATTAAAATTTCCTTCAGTATTTGTCTTCAGGAAGTGTAAAATATAGCTACCTAAATTAATATGAAATATCACTGCCTGCTTTTAAGTGTTGCCTCACACAAGCATACTTTGTTGAGAGTGCAGTTACCACTAGTTTCCAATTAACTTTCAGGCTAAATCCAAGTTCTTGGTTTTAAACTATAAAGTCCTAGATGCCTTAGGTCTAGGCCACATAATACCATTTGTGATATTCCCCCAGGGGTCATCAACAGATCACCTGTGATAACAAACCTCATCTTTAAAAGAGTGGAGCTGTTGTGGGAGGGCATGTTGCGCCATTTTCTTCAGTTCTGGTCTGTACCAAATGGTATTGTGCTTAACTCCATGTCTTGTCTTTCATGTCTGGTGGTTCTGTGGTGAGTTAAGTGAATTAAGTGGTATAAAGGAATATATGCGAGCACAGATTATGAATAGCAAAAACTCATAGCACATTTAGAAATAATACAAGCTCACAATAAGTGTAATTAATAAGAATTTTGGAGAAGCTCAGAAAAAATTTTATTCCCACTTCTCAGCTAGACTGAAAAAATTTCCTATAACAAATGCAAAACCATAGTAATTGCCTTTACAAAAGATATGAATGCACTGAAAAGTATCTAAGCAGATGATTATGGTTTATGTTATGAACAGCTACACTCAGAAGTATGTTTCTGGAGAAAAAGAAATGCTAGGTGCCAGCACATTCCTGCTTGGATCAGAACAGTAAAAGATTTGAGCAATAAATTATTTTTGACAGTTGAACTTGTGTTTCTTTAAGGAGATCAAAGGAAGTTTGATACAGTACTGCAGCAACGAAATTTTAAAAGTCTTTCCTACAAGTAGAGTTTGACAGTCTTCTTTTGAAAAATGCATTTTAATAATTAATTCCAGTATTTTGAAAAGACATCGACACTTGTTTGGCTTTATGCATCTCACTGAAGTTGGTGAATTTATGTATATAGAGTTAAACTGCTCGTATGTTTATGCTATTGAAGACTTTGACGTTATTTATTGTTTAGCTATTCTGTAGTGAAATTGTCTTCTGAAAGCAAAGTGGATGAAATGCAGAAATTTTTATAAAGGGGAATTAGAAAAAAAGTCTTGAATGAGTGCTTATTGGCCACTGAGAATTTTGTAGCAAGATTTAAAACAAAACAGTAATGGTAATTATTATTTACTGTGTTTTATTTCCTTGATCATAAATTAGTGCATAAGCTAAGTAGATCATTACCTCTGCTTTTATATAATCATAGATAAACTATGAGGAAAAAAATATCACTGACTTGAGAAAGTGTGCCTGTGCAATTATCTGCTCCCTTGCTGTTTACTATGTCTGACTATAAATGTTTTATTTTGCCCTGACCATGTTAGCGTGAGTAGGGAGGTCAAAAGCATTAGCAGATTGATCCTTCTCTCCTCTGTTTTATGGCCCATATCCATTGTTAGTTTCACTTCAATGATTTTTCTATTTCTCTTTCAGTACAGCTAATTTAAATAAACAAAGTTTGGGGCTTTCAGCTCCGATTATCTGCCACCTTCTCCCTCTGTAGCTGTCTTTAAACTGTCTGGTCTTCAAATGATCTTCTTAGTTGTTACCTCCTGCATGCTATCTTACTGGTTTTCAGTTACTTTTGTTATTTTTATGACTTTTTTTCTATTGGGTAGACGTGTCTTATCTTAGATAATCTCTATTGATTAGTTTTGGAATGAGTATGTTTCCAGACTCTTTACTCATTTTTCTCTTGTGGAAAACTATAAATTTTCTTAAGCATCTGAATTCAGCAAGGACACCCAATTGTCATTTAGCCCTCTGTTATTAGCAGCTTTAATTCTTGAGAATCTGCATTTATTTCCACATTTGCATGCCTATGTTTTAGTCATTTGTCTTATACTGCAGCAACAATAAGATAGGAGATACTTTAACATAAAATTAATATTTATCCTGGCAAATGTGACTGAATTGCTCATCATTTTTATAACAGTGTTTGATCAAACTACCAGTCATTCAGCTTATTAGTGTCAATGTTTGTTACTGATTTTTATTGTTTTTCAAGCAGTAGCATTTTGAATCCACTTGCCAGTACCCTTTGTTTCTGTACACTTCAGAACTCCTTCGTATCCAAAGCCTTGTTCTGGCCCATCTTGTCTTTCATCAAAGGATTCCTGTGTCAGAGCTCCCTTGCAACCCAAGTCCTCTGACAATCTCTGAGCAGCTGTAGGTAGTGTACCTCTACTTCTCTGTTGCATTTCATATGGCATTGCTTCTCCACATGCATTTACAATGTCATGTCAGCAACTGGTAGCAAAGTAATTGTGCAAACAGGTATGACCACTTTGGTGCAATCATGTGAACATTTGTGTAGGGAACCCTTCCCAGGAGACTGGTTATTCCTCAGTCTTTGCCAAGTGCCATGGGAGTGTTTACATTCCGTGCATGGAGAAACCAGCAACTTTGAGAGAGTTGTGTTTAACATCTCCTTTGAAGTAGAGTGCTTCTAATGAAGTAAGCATTAATGAAAGCAAGAGGATAAAAAAAAATAAAAAGTGTTAGAGAAAAATCCAGATATAAATTATTTGGGAAAGATAGTTTAGTGGAGAAACTGGTACTATGCTGGAGGAGTCCATAGAATCCAGTGAAGTACAGTTTCCACTTTTATAGAACCACAATGCAGACACTATAATATAGAAAGGAAAGGATACATATGTGTATTTGGTCTGGATGGGATGGAGTTAACTTCCCTATAGCAGCCCTCATAGTGCTGTATGTATATAAGAATAATACAATGCCATCATATGAGCTTGTATGTTTCAGTTCTGGTCACCTCATCTCACAAAGAGTATAAAGGAAAGAAAAGTAGTTCACAGAAATAGTAGACATACCCAACTGATATTTTAATACTATAAATCAATCAGGCATAGAAAAAAACCTTTGAATTTTGTTTTTAGTGCAGCATCACAAATGCATATTAGCCCAAGGCCCTGTTTGTGTGTCCAGTACAGGAAAGCTTTGTACACACTGGAGATATTAATAAATCAAATGTGAACCGTGTATGTGTGGTTGTGTTTTTCTGCAAAATAACAGGTGTTAAGTGCATGTATTAGGGCACCTGTTTTATTTGGCTGTTATTTGTCCAGAGATGCTTATTCATGCTAAATTTATCTAGGCTGTGGCAGAGCATGAGTTCACTTGGGAATGTGAATCTGTGAAATATGCTTTCACTGGAGCATAGTGAATAATTTAACTCACTAAATCTCTTTTCCAGCTTGCCATTTAACTGTGAATAGATTTCAGTTTTGATTTATTTTGTTCTTCAAGTTATTCAACAAAAGGTTTATGCAAATACATTGCAGCCTAAGGATAGCTCATATATTACTCACAGTGACTATAGCTTCTGCTGCTGGTGATGGGACTGATTCAATGCTCATTGAAATAATTGGAAAGGCTCCTATACATTTCAGTTTAAATCCTACAGATATTTTTTCCATTGATTTAAGTGAGTATGGGATGAAGCTGTGTCCTCAGCTGGCTACTCATCCTCTGTGACTGGGCAGATAACTCATAATAATAATTTCTGCTGCATGACAAGATGACTTGAAAATCCACAGAGTTCTTAAAGATTACCAAAAGATGTGCATTTCATCATGAAATTTTATCTTTCTGAAAAAAAATTCATTGAAACATAGGTAGACTTACAAAAATGTCTGCCAAAAGTGATATAGCAATTACCGGGTACATTTGTAATTCATTAAATATGTTTTTAGAATTTACCAATTTAAAATCAATCTAAAGCATACCTATAGGAATTTATGCATTTTATAAAAGGAAAAAACTAATCTGGAAAGAATTTTACTATTTGCAATAAATAGCAGTAAAGTCTTTCAAAACAGTTATCAATAGCATTGTGTTTCAGAAAATACCTGTTTTATTAGCAGTTCAGAAAGTTTGTGTTTCATTCCTTATAGTCAGCAGTCCTACTGTGAAATGTGTGTGAATAATTACAGAATAGTGACCTTGCATTTTATGATTCACAAAACTAAAACTTTAATACACTTCTATATTATTTCCTTTAATTTGTTTTCCTAGAAGATGAAAAAGTACAGATAATTTTATCTCAAGTAAAATCTCTTGAGATACTTAGGTTTATTTCAGTGCTCAAGATTTACAAGAACAATGTTTATTTGGATTCTGTACCATGAAATCAAAGAAATAACTGAAGGGTATTTCTGAATCTGATTTTATGATTACTGGGTCCTACTTAGTTGTTTATAAATTTAGAAAACCTTTTCTTCATTGTCTTATTTTCAGTGACTAACCATAGAATAGCTTCTGATCATATTAGTTGTTTAACCAAGTGAAAGATTCTGTAATGTGCACTTTTCCTTAGTCACTTGGCAATTTTTCTGGCAGTCAATTCTTTGAATACCCTCCTGACACGACTGATGATAAAACGTTTGTATATACTTCATTTATATGCATAAGTATCACTTGATCTATCAATATTTTTTGGTTTGCAAAGCCCATAATAAGTTATCAACACTTTCTCCATATACACCTATCATCATGAAACATGATGTCTAATATGATGGTGAATCTTTAACCCCTGCTTCTTTCTCCGTAAGTAATTGGCTGAATTTTCAGTGGAAGGCCTAGAAAGACTTAGCTTTTTCAGTGATTACTGCAGAGGTTCATGTGGATAAGCCTCATCTTGTTTACCTCAATGTGTTCTGTTTACTATCACCAAAACTTCTTCCTATCCCACTCATTTTTTCAATTGTTTGAGATATATTCCTTTTGCATGCTAGATATATTGTTGGTGGTGTGAACCCATGGTAATCTCTTTCATCATGTTTCTTTTAATGCCATATGCTTGCACTGCTGGATTTTGAATTTTCTTGGATACTTGCAGAAACATAGCTTTATTTTTCCCTGACTTGTATCATTGTTTGCATATTCTGAACTTATATTTTCTTGTAACATTTAACTGTCAACAGTTAGTCCCCCTCTGGACTCTTTCAAGTACTCCATGCCAACATAAGGTTCTTGAAAGTATCATCACAAATATTTGAAACAAATAACCTTATTTCTTTTGTTTTGTGAGTAAGTTTTTGAAATGCACTAATGGCAAAGGAGAAACAGCAGGCACCAAATGATTTGAAGTGTCTTTACTACAATGATTTCTTATTAAATTAACTGGACAACGATAACCAGATGATGAGAGATGATTTTTTAAGGTTGTATTTTAAACAGTATGGTTAATTCAGTAGATGGCACTATTCCTCCTGAGTCACTGAGCTAATAGCCCAGTTACAAGGTGGTTCTCCATTATGGCAGGTCTTTTTCTTTTTTTTTTTCAGATGAGACTGAATACAATTTTTTAATATTTGAGTCCCTTTAAAGTTTCCATAAAGTTACTTGCATGAACACGGGCAGCTTTCTGCCAAGATTCCAGTTTAAGTGCTTATTGATTTGGATAAATTTATAGTTGTGTTCCTCCCTATCTGAGCACTGCCTGAACCCCTTTTGAGTTTAAATTTTCTGAACAATGGTAAGATTAATATGATAGTTCTACAGATCATGTAGGCTTGCATAAGCTGTTGCTGTTGCTTAAAAAAAAAGCAGTCCCTGTTCTTTACTGATCAGTCCCACCTACCTATTGCCCTCTGATAGTTCATGGTGGCATGAACATGCTTATGTGGGTTGGGAAACCGATCTGGATTGTAACTAAGCCAGCAAAGAAGCAATCCACCAAAAAGCCAGTTAGCCTGGGTGTTTTTCCTTATCTGCTTCATGATACAACAACCAAGACAATGGTGTAAGAGGGAGTGGTACCAAAACCCTCCATTTGGAGTGGTCATGAGTAAACTGAGCAGACTAATTCTTTTAGCAACAGCAGCAGTTTATACCAACTTCAAGTGTACATGGGCTGCAAAAACTATTGCTGAATTCTTTTGGAAAGAAGATTTAAAATTTGCTCTGGAAATGGAATTCTGCAAATTCAGACCCTGATTCAAATGGATTTCTTTGTGACTGAAAGTGCTGCAGCTACTTGAGGCTCTGATCCAGCATAACTTCCCTCTGTTATTTACTTTGATCCCTGTAAAGCAGGCATAAAACTATATGACGTGTACCAGCATGAGTGACAGAAGTACTATCATGTCACCAGGCTAAAATAGTGCACTGAGTTGGTGCTAAAGGCAATAGGATCACAGCTTCCCTGAGTGTGGGAATGTCAAATTTCAAAACTTGGGCAAGATAGCATCAATTAAGAAAATTGAATAATGAGAAATAAAAGCTCTGTATGTTCTGATTGTGTTTCTGTTCTCAAACGTAAGAAGCAGCATAGACTCAGCACTTTCTTCAAACAAGAACTTAGGTTTTATTAGATTGGATTTTTCCCACTAAAACAGGGATTTTTATCATAGTTGTCTTGAAGATAACTATTTCCATTATTTTCTTGCTTTTAAGAAACTGTGTGATTGTAAGTTTTTCTTTGCTCCTACTTTGTTTGGTGGATGTAAGAGTAATAGATGTGTTGACAATTTCATTGCAGTTATTCAAAACTTGCAGAATAATTCCCGAGTTTCTCTTGAAAAATATTTCAAAATGGGAGATGGATAAAAGCAAATGAGGTAGTCCAAAGAACTAAACCAATGATCTCTGAAATATATTTCACAGCGGTGAAGTTGCTTCTTTCATACAAAAAAAGACAAAGGATGTGGTAAAAATTTGGTACTGTCCCTATTTTCAAGTTTAACCACTGGTTAAATGCATTTTTTGCATTGTTACCTTAGCCTAATAGTGGTGAGCTAATAGTCTCTATGAATATAATGTACGCAACCGTTTCCTATCCAGCGCACCTTCAACTTTTAAAGCCAAGTAGAAAACAAAGCTTATTTTAGAGTAATAGTATAGGCAATCAAAAAGTTTTTTCTTCCTTTCAGTTAGATTATATGATAACTTCTAAAAGAGTCCATGGTCATAAATCAAAAATTAGTAAAGATAGTGGGCATCTCTGAAAGGTAAGCATGGAATTTGCTGCTTTGCCTTGAAACTGCCTAATCTAGAATTAATTTTCTTTAATCATAGTAATAACATTTTACTTGCTCATTTTGGAAATGCGGTGGGAACACAGCTGCTTTTTCTGAGGAACTGGTTGTAAGCAGCATGTAGTTCCCTTCCTTATTAGAAGAGGTGGAACAAGCAAGCAGGTACATATTTGGTGCAGCAGAGCACTGGAGTATATTTGGCTGAAGTATAATCAAATACCTAGTGCCATTAAGTAGTAAGGTAATTAACTGTATTTGGTGAAGAATGGGTATAACCACAAATGTTGGTAGAGATGGGCTTTGGATACGTATACATTTTTAGTTTTTATAATAGTGACTTCTCTTTTGTTATCACCTCAATGAAACAGGCATCAGCATTTATTAAAAGGAGAATGATCTGTGATTAAGATATAGTCAGGGGATTTGGATAATCTAAGGGCTATTCCAAATCTAGTTTCTAATGTCAAGTAAATAATTCAGTTATTTTATGTAGGTTGCATGTACAGTATTTTGCTTGTGATAATCAGGATTCCTGTGCCTATTCCTACCACCCCACAAAAGTGAGTCTAAGCCATGTTCTTGCTACAGCTTCAGTTCTAATATTTAGTTCTCCTTTTACAAAATAGGAGTATTCCTTCTTACTTTAGAAGGTTTCTTTAAGTTTAAAATCTTTAACTTTTCTGATGTGCTTAGCTGTAATGATAGGAGAAAACTGTTTACAGTATGGACACATGATTTTCCTACAATCAAAGGAATGATAGCTAATAGCAAATCTGTGACAAATAAAAGAATGATAGATTATTTTTCTCACAAACTGATAGATTTAAAATTTCATTTAGGATGCAGGTAGTTAAATGCAACCTTTTTTCTTGATTCTATTGGTAGCTTGGTCGTATCCTCCTCCTACCACGCTATAATCTAAAAGAAGGCCTTAAGAAGTATTGCACAGTTCTGATGTGTAAATATCATGAGCTTGGTTTGAAATAATGAACCTATTAAAAAAAACCCCAAACCAACAATCTATAAAACAATTTCTGCTAGCTTTCTCATTAGGAGTCTTGAGGGTTTTTTCACTTTTACTTTTTATTGAATTCAAACTAAAATCAGAATATTTCATGCAAACATTTCAGTAGGAAGGTCTTTAAAAATAACATGTGAGTTGCCATAAAATATTGAAGCTTGGCAAAACTGAGGTGTGATTAAAATATTTGTTTCAACTTGACTGTGAAGCCCATAATTTATTTTAATTTTATCTGTTAGGTGTTTCATGTTTATGAGGATTACAGAGCTATTTAGAGAGTAGGAAAAGATTTTTTTTTCTTTATTTATGTATATTTTTGTATAGCTGTGTATAACTTAGTATTCTACACACTGTGGTATGAATAGCAATCACTCCTATATTTCAAAACTGGTGAAGTAGAAACCAGGTAGTTAGCGTTGATTTGTATTAATTGCTTAAGGTCCAAGAAGTGATCCGCTATTGTGTTAGGTCCTGTGTATACAGTTTTAAAAGTCTTTGCCATTCTTGCTCTGATTCCAGTATTAAGATTACTGCTTGTAGCAGGGCAATAAATTATCAGATTTGCATTTCCTCAAATTTTAAATACCTAAATTTCCAACAGGGTGCTTGTTGTTTGCTCTCAAAATGTTAGAAAATTAAAGAGTCTGGCAATAAACACATTTATTTGCTGTACAAAGTAATAATGATTCTCCTTGCATTTCTTCCAATTCCTCCTGAATTCTGTCACTCAGTAATATGCTGCTCCTGTCAGCCTAAAAGGATCCCAGATGGACATAACAAACCAGCTATGAATGCATTCTTCCGTCATTTATATTGTTTAATAAGCTAATACTGGGTCTTCAGTCAGTACTTTCTGTCAGGTTCATCTGTGTTCTTTTTAAAGCAGTTTCAAATTCCGTAGATAAATCTCTGTTTGAGCTGTCAGCATATGCATTGTGCAAGACCAGCTTCTGCAACGTTCCCAAGGCAGAGCCATTAAAACATTGCATTTCCTTTAGCCCTACTGGCCCCTAATGGCTGTTTATACTTTCTGTGAGGGTGATGGAAAAATGAACAGATTTGCTCACCATAAAACAGTGGCATTAAAAAAGCCTGACCTTCTTTAAAAATGCACATTTTGTTATGCTGAATGCTTTCTTATCCTTTCAGACCATGTTTGGCATGGCAACTTTTTTTGTCCTTGCAGACAAAAAATGGTTCTGCACTAATGAAGACTTAGTAGCTTTTTAGCTCTGGTAGGGGAAAGAAACTTTCATTTGCAGTTGTAGTGGCCATGGAAGATAGCAATTGCTATGGCTTGTGGCAAATTTGTTTGCATCAGAATATATCCACATGGGTGATTCTGAGTTAATTTTAGCTGTTGGTGAGGCCCTGAAATCTTTACACATTTTTTCTCTTTAGGGATGTCCAAGGTTCTCTTGTTTTACAGTTCCAGTTCTTCCTCTGTGAAATTGAGGCATGTGCATGTGACAGTCTGTTTTCATGAAGACAGATCACTGTCTGTGCAAGGTCAAACCTCCTCGAGTCCATGAGTTTTGGCAGCCACATCACTCAGAAATGGTAAAAGACTATCACCTTTCAGTCCCTTGGCTGTCTGTCCTGTCAAAAGCTTTTCTGGAGCATATTATGCCATTTAGAACATCTTTATGATGAGTATGCTGAATTAATTTGGCCAACCTTTAACTGCTAAAGGGATCACAAGGAACAGAAATTAGTATGAAGCTATGTTGTTGAAGAATGTGGCTGAGAAAGGAATATAAAAAGCAGACTTCATAATTTTCCAATAATGTATAACCAGAATATCTAGAAATGAATATAGGCTTGTGATTCATACATGCTTAGTATCCGGTGATCATGTGTACTTGAACATGAACTGTAGATACTCAGAACCACTGAAAAAGATCTATTAAATAAAAATAAACCTTGAAGAGTCCAATGCCTAATTTTCAAGAACTTGTACCGGAGACAGGATTTTAAAAGATCTTAACTCCCATAAAGGCACGTATATCAGGACCAGATTTTCAAATACACTCACAAGCACTGTTCCCATTGTGACACCTAAGACCAGAGTTTTAAAAGACTTTGCCCCTCAGCATGCTTAGTTCTTTTGAAAATATGTCTGCAACTGTGTAGATGTAACAGTACTTCTTTCTTTGAAGTATAAATATCTAAAGCCAAGAATGAAGGTAATCTCATAAAGCACTTTCCTCAGATTTTTTTTGGTGAGTGAAATTCATTCTCCCATTCTTCTGGTATTCTCTCCTTCATATGGGAATGCATAAAACTACAAAGAAACTTTCATGAGTGCTGGGATAAATAAGATTCAAGGAGATTATGTAAGTATAATTCTGCATTCATCTATTTTCAGCTAAAGTAGGGAGGCTATGGACCTCCTTCTTTAGTTTCTACTCAAGTTTTTGTGTTGCTTTTATTACTTTCAGGTACACTTCCTTTGTTATTATTGAGACCAGGATGCCATCTGTCGACGTTCTACTCGAAAAATAAGTTTATTAATGGTTAAATTGAAAATTCTGCCTTTCTGAAGATGCTTGTTGACAACGCAAATACCATTTATTGGGAAGTGTGGGTTGTTTTTTTTCCAAAAAAATGTGTCACTGCAATAGAGGGCACAGCTTTTTTAAGATTTTAAATAAAACCTGAAACCAGGAAGTAGCTGGCTAATCAATAACTTCCTCTTTCCTGTATGAAATATCAAATAAAAATGTTAAACAATTATGTACATCTAAGGTTGAAGGGGGACAGTTGAGAAGAAACTTTCAGCTGGAAAAGCTTTCTTTACTTTTTCAATTATAAAATACACCTTAACTAGGTTAATGTGAAATACCTTTAGTGGAAGAAAAGATGTTAAATCTTCATTTTCAATGGGACACTAATTGAAAAAGAAATATATGCATTTAACACTAATCTTAATTTTTTTAAACCCAACATTAATTTTATTTTTCCTTTATAATATTTAGCAGACAAAAGAGGTATGAATATGTACATTATAACATTTTATATGGTTCTTGAGTGGAAACCAGGACTTGTAGGAAAGAATGCCCTGAGTGTGTAAATATAATTAGCCTGGCCATTATGAATCAAATCCTTCATAATCCTCATACATACAGAGGCTGAAGGATGGGATCTGTTTGTCTTTGTAACTCCTGAAATAGAGCTAATTTGCAATGGCTACACTAATTTAGCTTATCTATAAAATGAGCACATATTACAAGTGCTGTTTTATAGTTTTAATATGCTGTGATTAATTTTATAACTAATATAAAGACTTGGCACTAATTGGTTATTGTGCGGGCACACACACACAATGGACTGGCAGAAAGCACACTTCCATAAAACCTTGGGGCAAGAAAATATACCAGATAACTTCTTGTAATCTCTTCTACTCCTTGTTTAATGATAATATAAGCAACATGCATTGTAAAGGTTTAACAAATAGTAAAACACATTGATAAATGTGCTGTCCAAATAAGTCTGCTGCATTGCTTTTGGTTACATTAGGTCATAAATTTTGGTACATCTCCAGCTGTAAATACAAAGTTAAAGCCAAGACATTAGATCCTGATATAATTTTCTTCATTGTGGCTGAGTAAGGAACCTGTAGTTCCCCTCCTCCCTGCCCACTCTGCCTGATATTACATTGTTACTTAGTTGCATTAATTCTATGAAGTAAATAACCTCATCCATGCAGATGAAAAGCAATGGAATTAATCCTTTATGGCAAATAGGCTGCTTGGATATAATCAATCATTTTAATCATGTAAATATGGAAATACCTACCTACATATTGACATGGCAGCTTCCAGCGTGCTAACACCTATGGGCTAGGGGAGATAACTTTTGTATGGTTGATTCAGTCAACTGTATTTAATTTCATCACAGCCTTGCAAAATGCCTCAGGAAGGTTGTTTGGCACTTGCATGTTTAGCCACATTCTAGATTTATCTGAAATTGCCTACAATTTTCTTAAGGTAGTAGATGAAATAAAGCCTTTCAAAAAACTTCACATGATCCAAAGTAGAGGATATAAATTCATTGTTTTAAAGATGAGTAGTGTCACTATTTTATTTGACAGCATTATTTGTTAGAAAGTGCTATTTTCATTGCATATAAGTAATTGTCTGAACATTTGCATTTGTTTTTTACAGCCAACGCAGGTTACTACTAAAATACTGTGTCACTGACAGGTTTATAATTCTGCTGACACAGGCTGGCAGATAGACGAGCATCTCCTATGGAATATAAACATAAATTTCAATGAATAAATAGAACAGGGTCTGTTAGCACAGTCATCAAAAGAGAAAGGCCCCATAAGAAAATAACAGAAGGCTTTTGACCCTTTAAATTACAGCTCACTGCTAGAATGAACTGAGCTCCTTAGCGTTGGTGGTACTCTGACTACCCCCTGGCATCTGCTTGTATGCTATTCACATCAAAATTCCCATGGAAGGTCACATTGCTCCTGAAACTAAGTAGATCATAGACTACCTGAATAGTCCAGGTTCTAGGTCAGAGAAAGTGTCTTATGCCATTCTGAGAGATTCAGGGCCGTGTATCTTTAGCAAGCCATAGGAAAAAGGAAGATATATTTGAATATTTGAGTGTTTTCTGTTTAACTTTTATGATTGTAAGATAAACCTTGAAGAGATTAGCTACAGTAATTAATTTGAACAAACATTAAAGGGGGGAGGTGCAGCACTTACTTTCTTAGAAGCATTTCCCAGGCATGTGGTTAGAGCTTTGTCCCACTGACTTTGCAGGGGCTAAACTGGGAACTAACTACGAGATTATCTGCTGGTGTGACTTTAATGAGTTTTGCCATTGAGAAATACTGTCCCACTGCTTAACTTTTAACACATCTTTGACCACCACTTCCTTTTTTTTTTTTTAATTAAGAAAAAGATGAGCAATATGGAGTAGTTGGGTATATTGACATCAGTGAAGCTGATCCTGCCTACACTGTGAATTTAGCCCATCACCACTAGCACAGCATTCTCCTTGCTAGAAGAAAATTTTCTTTTAGAGCTAAAATTGAATTCAGAAGTTCAAGACAATTGTTTATCAAGCTAAGTCATTCACCTTGTTTACATTTATACATAATGTATGTGTATATGTTCCTATGTGTACATAGCAAACCTCCATCTGTATGTCCCAAATAGTATGGACTCCAAACATGGGCTTGATGTGACTATAGCTACTTGTAAATGTAAAGGAGGGTTCATTTCAGAGTCTGAGTTTGAAATCTTCACATTTCTGAGGATGTAATTACCATAGGATAGGGTTATGGTTTGGGTTTGGGTTTTTTTTTCTGTTGGTCAGGCCCTGGTTCTTGGTCCTTCTTGGCCTGCTTTAGGACTCTGAGGTCATTATCACCCTGTGACAACTGCATGCACTTATGACATTGTGATTAGCAACAGTTACACTGAATTTTAAAGGCATCCTTTCAGGCAGTTGAGATGCATGACAGCAAACAACTAAGCTAACTTTAAGCCAGCTAATTACAACGCTGTAATAAATGAACCTATCAAATGTGGGATTCTGTCTGGGCTGTTCCCATCTTTTAGTGACTCTGTCTTCCTCCCTTATAGTTGTGACCCCAGCTGAGCTATCTGAATTAGAACTAGTTAGAACATGTTCACTAATGTTATAAACATTACTCCTTTTAGTACCTGTTTTTACTTTTGTGACTTGACTTTGATAGTCCCTTTACTGCTTGTACCATTCCTCCTGATTGTAGTTTTCATACCTGTTATTTATATTAGTCCCATTACTATCTTTGAACCTTCAGTGAAAGACTCATCTATGTTGTCAGAACAGCAAATCTGGGAATTACCATAACAAAAGACCTTTTGTGAATCAGCTAGATTCAGTTATTTATACTAAGTACCTTAACTTAGAGGAAAGATGTGTGGGTTTTTTTCCTTATGGAAATTCAGTATAATTCTTAATGTTTGTAATGGTTCCAGTGACTGGAATTATTGGAACTTTCATAATAGATTCAATAGTATATGTGGGAAAGCTTTGTTTTTCCTCTAAACAGATTCAGCCTGTCAGCAGGAAATTTTTACAGTGCTAGTTCTTTGATTTCTTTATGTAGGGTTGTGGGGTTTGTTTTTGTTTATACATTTTTCATAGGAATTACTGTAACTTTGCCTCTGGCTGAAATTTGTCATTGGCACTTTGGCTTTTCATTATTGATAGATATTTCTGAAAGGTATTCCATATACACACTACATTTCTTACATAAGAGTAACTTTAGTAGTTAAGGCACAGTGTGTGGGAGCATTCTTGAAGAAAATCAAGTAGAGCTGGGTAATTTATAATTACTCTAATAGCTGAAAACATGTCTGCAAACAGCTGACAATAAAATTACTGATAGATAAAATTGTCTATATCCACCAGGGAGAATTGTTTTCAGTTGAAATCTTTTCCATTAACAGCCACTCTGTTCTGCTGTTTTAGATCTCTTTCCTATCTGCCTTAGCTAGCATACCTTTGTTCTCATTTACATTCAGCATTTACACTGATGTTCTCTTGTAAACTTTTACCTCTTCTTATCTATACTTTAACCCAGTTAATAAGTGTAAATTAACCCTAGGGGAAAAAATACATGAGAGGAGGAAAGAAAAACTGCAATGCACTACAAATTCATTAAAGCAAGACTCAAGTTATCTTGAACAGATCTTTAAGGGACCAGATCATATTGAGAGTTGTAGTTAGACTTTAGCAGAATTTGTAGTAATGTGTGTGTGGTTTTAAGTGTGTGCTTCTTGGAATAAAGTATGTAGTGGCACATGCTGTAATTTCCTGGCATTTTGTTTGTATGGTGTTCGTTATGATTTTTTTGGGGTGTGTATTAAGACAGGACCTGATGTAGAGCTGCTGTAAATGTAGTTGCATAGTTCTAGTCTGTTACCCCTAGATTAATTTCAACTATCCTTTGTCATTTATGAATGTCACAGTAAAATATATGTGGACTGATAGGCTCCCATCTGGAAAAGGATTTAGTGGTGAATCCTGCAGTCTTCATTCAAATAAATCTTTTTGTTGAATTCTGTGTTAATGGCAGAAACCCATTTTGGGTGACGCCCATGACTAGTGTTAGTGTTTAAAATATTGCCAGTTTTCTTTTCTCCCCTTTATTGTTCTTTGTTGACTTATATCATGGATTTGTATTTAATGTGAGATGCTTTCTTCATCTTTTTGAAGAGTAAAATTTCTTTGTTGTATAAACATCCAATTTCAAAATAGGTGCTGAGGTCCAAATGAAGATGTAATAGATGCATAACTTAAAATCAAATCCAGTTTACCCAGAGGTCAAAGACAATAGTGAAACGATCAGATAGAGGAGAAAAGAGGTTAATCCTTTGTACTTCCTGACTGAAGTTCTTCATAAAGTGTGTAAACTCTAGGACTTAAAAACAAACAAAAAGACTTTGAGAGAACAATATGAAGTATGCACTAGCTTTCAAAACAGGCAAAACAATTCAAGGCTCTGTAGACCGCTGCCAAAGTTAGAATGCAGTTTTTGAACTCTTGTCTCATTTTTTCAGTTAACATAATGCAGCCTCCCTGCTGTCTTTTTATAGAGTGTCACTGTCTTGTCTGCTTGAAAAATTTCAAAAGCTGTTCTCCGTTTTCATTGACCATATATAATCAGTGCATGCTATTTTTTTTTTTTTATCAGAATTTTAATTACACATTTTGTGTTCCTAATGTAAGGGTGTTGTGTAGACAACTTATGTTTGAAAGGAGGAACTCTATTTTCATGTCTGGCTACCCTTACTAATTTTTAGACCTTGTTTTTAATTTCTATGACACAGGACTCAGGACTGTTGGTATTTCCCACGCATAAATGCATAAAATCATTGCTGTTCATAGCAACAGCTTTCAGATCTGCAGTGGTCAAGTAGTAAACTGAATCTAAGCAGTCATGTTACATTTCAGTAACAGTATATAATAGGACACTAGGATCATTTTATGGTTATTACACCCACAGATCTGCAGTAAGGTGAATAATGAGACATGAGATGAAAAGCAAATGCTTTCAGTAGCCATGTAAGTGTGGTTAATGCATAATGATTTTTCACTCTGGAATGGTTTATTCCTGAATGAGATCAAATCTGTTGTAACATATCATGATTTGTGAATAAAGAAACCCAAATACACTCATATTTATGAGAGGTGTGAAACTCTAGAAGCTCACAACTTAAACATGATAGAATCTACTTCTGCTGCAACTATACCTTACCAAGTTACTGCTTCTCTTCAGGCCTTTCTTCTACTGTGTAAATCTGGCTTTGTAATAACAATATCTAATAAAACTTCATCAGCAAAATATTAAATACTGATTAGGAATTAGTATTGGCCTAATCCAAATACAATTAATTTCCCACTGGCTACAAGACTTGAATGAAGCAAATTACAACAAGTGTAAATAATTTGCTGTGGAAACAAGAACATAATACTGCAAACTCAGGTGTTTTACAGGGGCTGACAGTTTTGTCTAAAGCACTCACGAGTAGCTGTACTTAGAAATGAGAGGTGGGATTTTATGTTGAAATTTTTATCCCACCAAGATTGTTGCAAAGATATCTCTTGACCTGATGGGAACAAGAAATTGGTCTTTAGTCTTGTCTGGCAAGACAGATCTCTAACTCTGACCCTGATTTGTGCAAAGCCACACATTATTTCATCATTACTCTTCCCTTAGCTACTGCAGTTTGTAAGGAGCAATAATTACAGTCTCACTGGGGAAAGGAACAAAGCACTGTATGTTTGTTAGTAGACTGCCTAGCACAATAGTCATAATTACCTCTAAACTGAAGTTTTTCGATTCTAACCTACCAGAAATTATAATAATAAAAATATCACTAGGTTGACTTTTCTGTTTAGCTTGCACTATGCAATGAATGGAAAATTCCACTAAATCTACATGTTAAAATTTGCTTTCAATGAGACAGAATTCTTTTCAGAATTTAGAAGATTAATGTTATTTCCCAAAATTCTGATAGATATCAAGAAATACAATTTCATTTTGCATTTGCAATTTTATTGACCTAGAGAACCAGAGACTTATTTATGGCACTGGAGTGGGAGTCTGCTCACCTGAGATTAGTTTCTCCGAATGCTCTGAATTCAAGAGAGGAATGCTCTGAACTACTTACATGACAGAGTTATTACCTCATATTTAAAAGTCAGTATTAAAACACTTTTACCATCCTCTGGGTGGGCTGACTTGTACTTATATTGTAAATACGTATGTGCAGTGCCTAGAATAACTGCTGTCTGAGTTTTAAAATAAAACCACCACCAAAACCAAAAATACAAATACATTAAAGTTATACTATTGTAGGTTACATGGTTCTGTTGCATTTGAAATGTTTCATAAAACCAAGATTTTTGATGTTCCAGAATTTCATTTAAAAAAAAGAATAAAGTTTTGAACTGGTTGACATGAGACTTTCCAATTTTGTTTTAAATTTACTTTTCAATATTTTTTAATAGTTTGTATTATATTAGAATGAAGAAGCTTTTGGGTTTTGCAATGATTATTGTTTTCTTTATATATATATATTTTAGGGTGGGGAACCCAGTAATTTTCAGTTTTTTTCTGATTTCATGAAGCAAAACTTTCATCCTCTTCATGCTTCTACCATCTAGTGAGCACTGGCACTATTCCAGTCCCTTTGTCAAGCAAAGGTTTGCTGTGATACTAACCTACTGGGCTACCTAGTAGATGAAACACTGCATCTTTCAACTTCTTTTTCATAACTCACTTGCATTGATAGCAAGTTTTTCTAAAAATCTTGAAAAGAATTAGCACGAATACTGATTTGGAAATTCTTATGAGAAGTCTTACTCAAAACAAAGTGAGGCACATAGTAAACTGTAGATTTAATGAGAAATATTTGGTGTGATTCTTCACTATAAATCACTAGTAACTTATTGAACTCTCTTATAGCAAATTTAAAATGTAATTGGAAGTATTGATTCATCAGAGTGTATGTGTAAAAAAGAACATTACTGGAAATGCTGATTTGTAACAATCATGCCAAAACAACATGGAAATACTTTGACTTACAAAATCTCTCTGTATAATACATTCTAAATTATTTTAAAATACATTTGATTCTGATCCTATTTATTTATTACCAAGTAGAAAGCAGATGGAGCATTTTTTTTCTGAAAGCAGTTTGAGAGAGATACATTGTTCCACATGCTGCAACTCCACTGATTTACAGCTTCTGCAGCTTGGGAAGCGTCTCTGGATGTGCTTCTGTTCTATTCAGTGCAAGGGAGAAGGATTCTCAGTGCAATCTCATTTTTGTTACATAACTAATAAATGAAGAAATTGCATAGTGAAACTTTATAGTGCCAGAGTCACTAACATACATGCAAATTTAAATGATCAGATATTGCAGTTCTACAGAGACTATCCTCTCAAAGCATTTTTCACTTAATTTTTAAATATGATCTAGCTAGAGAGAATGAGAGATTAAACACCCATTTAAACAAAGACAAATTCCTTGTGCCAAATGAAAAAAACCAACCAACCCTGTATTTTTAATCAAATATGAATATTTGAATAGCTTCTAAGTTGTGTCATTTGTAGATTATCATACAGGCCTCTTTTGGCTGAAATTGTCACATACTGTTGAGTTTTTTGAACTGCCACACCTAAACAAGAGTACTGAAAATAATAGCTTATATAGTATTTGAGGTATTGAGAACACTGCTTCTAGGTACTGAAAGTGTTTCACAATCATTAATTACTCAGTCACTATAGATACATCATCATCTAGTAAGTTAACATTGAAACAGAAGGATTAAGTTCTTAGTTTTAAGATAAAGGCAATGAAAGAAGGAGCATCAGAATTCAAGTACTGTCATATGTGAAACCTGAAGTATAGTTACTTCAAACTTGTTCATAGTGAGGCAAAAAACTGAGAGTGAGATTTTGAGAACAATTAGGACTGGAAAGTGGCGTGAAACCACAGGAAGATTACACTGCATTAGAATATTTGTATCCTATAGGTCTAGACTGGCTCAAATGAGGTAAAAACATTTGTATTTAAGATACAGGATGAACTCTTTCATTGTTGTAATAGTGATAGGAAGGAGGAGGAGCAAGTCAAGAGAAAACAGCTGATGCATCATCTGGCTGCCCAGAAACTAGGCCATGAAGTTGGTAACAGGCACTTCTAGAATTCATATTGAACTGTGTCCTTACAATGAACTTGCGTGTCTTCTAGCAGGATATGTATCTGTAAATTCATACCTTGTTCCTGATGGACTGTATGTGGTATTATCCATAACTTTCTCAGCAAACCTAGAGGACTGTGGTCAAATCTGCTTTGGCCATGTGAGATGGAATGCAGATAAATACCAATTAACAAAATGAACAAAGGCAGAAAAAAAAGGCAAAAACAACAATAAAACCCACAGGTTAGGTGTGTTTTTGTTAGAATAAGAAATAAGGTTTAAACATATCCAAAAATATAATTTTGTGAAGTATTGGTAAGAAACTATTAAGTGGAACTCAAGATTGGGGAAACTGAAAGAAAAAGAAGAAAATGCTAAATTTGTAATAATGAGGTCACCTATTGCACCAAAATGACACCGCCTGAAATCAGTTTGTGCGCTCTTGCCAATCCCATCTAATTTGCATTGGGAGAGGTTAAAAGAAGATGGCAGCTGTGCACAGTGTACCAGGGCATAAGAGAGAGTGTACACTTTGCAGTACACTTGGTCAAACTGCAATGTAATGCTGGCAATGGTCCAGGAGAATGAAAAGTGCTGGCTTGTTTTGATAAGAAAGTATTAATTAAATAATGTGAGAGAACAGAATGAATGACGCAATCATTGGTTCTATAATTGGAAATAGCCTCTGCATTGTTGTTGCTTTTGTTGTTATTGTGTATTAACAGCCCTGAGTACCTGAGGGCTTATTATGATAGCTGCTGCACACGCACATGCATAAATAATTATATGCATATACATACATGCAGATAATAGGGAGGTCTTTGGCTTAAAGAGTTACAAAAATCTAAAGCAAATACACAAAATGCAAGATGTGTAATGAGGTAGAGTGGTATTTTTTCTTAGAAATGGCTGTAATACCAGAAAAAGCAATTAATGGAACTGAAGAGGAAAAGATAAAGACAACAGAAAGATTGAAAGAAGGAGAGAGAGTGACTGTTGAGGAATAAAATATACTGAAAGATACTGGCAGTTGGTTTGATACAGAATATATTAGTTTATAAGGCAGTAGGAGAAAAATAGCAATTCCAACTATAACTATAGGTGCTAAGCCTCTGTTACTGGGAACAGCTTTATAGACTTTGACGAGCATAGATTCTTGCATTGACAGGATTAAATCTAGACAACAACAAATGATACATTAATTCAGTTTCCTCATTCACTTCAATTTCTGTAGTTACTAGAAGACACTTTAATGAATGTATTCTGAGTGGGTTGATTTTTAGCGTTGTCCAGTATAAAAGGAGAAATTAATGGAACTACTTTCTTCAACCAGTTGAACCTACATTATAAAACAACTTAAAAACCTCCATACTTTAAAGCCTACAGAGAACAAACAGCCAAAAGTTTCTTTTGAAGTTAATTCTTAGCTTATTTTTGCAGCTGCCTACTCTCACCTTTATTCATATTGACTTTGCTGAACCAGCACTGCCTCTGTCAGTCTGGTACGCTGGAAGGACTACATCTAGAAGAGCAGGTTGACTCAGCAAGTGTAAGACCAGCAGGCTGGGGGCAGCCAATTTCAGCAGGAAGATTTGAAAGTTATTATATAACTTGCTCTGCAACCTGTTCAGCAAAACAGATGGAAAGTAGAGACAGATGCAAGAGTAAAAAAGAGTAAGAATGCAAGGGTGGTAGGACAAAGAGGGGAACATTATAAAGGAATAAATAGAAGAGTGAGAAAGAGATTAAAAAAAGGAAAAAGAGTTATCTGAAATAAATATGATTGATTGCTCCAATTTTTTTTTTATAGACTTTAATGGGAACTTCATCTATACCTAAACACAAAGATTTGGACATGAATGCATAGATGTATACTCATTTTGTTGTGGGAGTATTTTTCCTAACATTTGTAAATAGACCTTTAATAGCCAGGGTTTATTGCTGCTGATACATTTTACCTGACCTATTAACTTACACAGTGGCTTGTTTCAAGATCAAGTTAATTTTCCCTTATATTTCCTTGCATTCAAATTGTGCACTGCAAAAAAAAACAAACCCAGAAACCCAAAACCCCAAACCCTTGCAATTTTACAGTATCATCCATATTCATTATACAATATAAAATGATCAACATTGCAGACTTGGTAGAATGTCATTTCACTTTGAAAACCTTATATTTATTTATTCAGAGAAATTCTAGAATGATTTTGCTCAAGTCAGTGAAATTACCTTTAGTGTAGTACAAAAATACTGTTCTGTTAAGTATTTTTTTAAGATTACTAATGGTGTTTGGCAATTAATATAACCCATCTAATCATCATTCAAACAATATTTTACTCGTAATTTAATTAGCTTTTGCTGTGGTACACATTTTTATTACTCAGCAATTCCTTTAGCAAATATTTATTAAAGGTTTGAGTGCAGTTATCATTCTGTATGAACTGGTTATATTACTTGTTCTACAGCTTCTTGTTTGTATGTGATATTTAATGAAGTCTTAATATTTATGTAAGCACATTACTGGTATACATCTGTTAATATATGACACTGTAGCCGGCTCCAAAGTCTTCTGGAAGAAAATAAGGGGTCTTTTCGTTGCTTACAAAGACTTAACTAATCTGTATTGTACCTTCTCATATAGCATGGGTACGCTAACCAATAAAGAAAGCTAGATTTGGCTCATTTAAGACAAATCCACATTTCTAGCTCATGAACTATGACAGTGGCTAGATAACTTGCTAAGAGTTTGATCAACTTTTTTGCATTGTGTTTCAAGATCGGAGAAGGATGACATTAAAGAGCACACCACTAAGGAATAATAATAATTAATTTTACTGAAGATGAACAAAATTAACCTTCATTTGAATATGCAAGCACATATAACATTTGGCAACTTAACTGTCCTTCTCTGAGGACACAGGAGGCAGTGATGAAACTGCCTATATTCCAACTCAAAACTTTATTCTTAGAGGCTTTTTACACATGAGTAAGTGCTAAATAATAATAATAAGCAGAGACTGAAACAAACTGCTGGTATCTGAAGGGTGTCAACGCAGTCAAGATAAAGAACTGGGAGCTCTTCAAGTGAGTCGGGGTGTGACAAAATCTGTACTGATGAATGCTGACATCCTGAATAAAATCACTACATGACTTCACGTAGGTCAAGAAACTACATTGTTTCCCTGAGCCACAATGACAGCGGGGTGACAGAGATTAATAGCTTTGTATTGACTGAGCAACTTCCAGTTCCTTATCTTTGTCAAGTCAAGGCTCTGTCCAAGAGCTGAAATTGTTATTAGACTTATAATTGCAAAGACATTTAAAGAGTTTCCCCTTAAGGGACTATGAAATCCAATAAACCTTTCATAAAACCTCAAGCATTCAAGTGCAAAACCCTTGTCTTGGAGACAGGCACACTCACAGCCATAACAGGGGAAACCTTGAAGCCTCATACATTGAATAATGTTTGATTTATGAAGTTGGTTTTGAATTTGTATCAGTTGTTTTATTAAAAATATATGAAAGAATGTTTTAAATATGAGTGAGCTGTGTTCACTTCTGTCTTGATCAAGTACTCTATGTGTTTGAGCTGGAGGTCTTTCTTCACCTGTCACATAGATTCATGAGAGCTCAGGAATACTGAATTTGTATTGCTAATTTAAGGCACTTAATTCAATTTGGATGAGATTAAATCTCAATTCCTCACTGAAGTTTCAAAATAAAAGCTTTATGATCAGGCTTGGGTTTCTTTATTATTGTTGATTTGTAAGGAAATATTTGCAGCATGTAAGGAGTTTTCAGTGCTATATGTCAGATTTACTTAATTAACCTCTTTGAATGAGAGAATGCAGCACTTTAAAGCAGTAGATTTAACGCTTATCTCTGTGGCATACTTAGAGTCTGTTCCAGTACAACATAGTGTAAATTGAGAGATTGCACTGGCCTCAGGAGATAGCAGGTTCTTTCTTTTGTTTAAGAAGCTTGAGCTTTGCTAGGAAATTATTGTGGCTTGTCAGTAACCCACACTGTGCTAAATTTTTTGTTACTCTCGTTACTTACTCCAGAACTTAAAGGGCTTAAATTGATGCCAGTCATAACAGTGATCATTGCAGTCATTTGCAGCAGAGCAAATGATACTGCATGGTGGAAAGGAGAGTAGAATCTGCCCCATGATTTTGAGGAAGGAGAATCTCATAAAACTCTACTGTGTTGCATTTAATAACTTATCAACTCTGTCTTTTTTTCAAAAGACATTAAGAAATAAACAATTAACATAATTAAAACTCAGCTTCTAAATAGCAACAATCAGATTTAATAACTGTAATACATTCAGGCACATAACCTTTTTATAAGCATTTGTTAATTTTTCCACTTTCAGCAAAACTGAATGGCATTCACCACAACTAGTTACTCCAAGTTAGACAGCTCTGTACTAGTGTCTGCAGCCACAACAGACTACTCATTAGCTATTTCAGAATGCATTAATATATGTTATCTTCTTATTGCAGTAAGTACTGTGTTTGCCACCTCCCATTGTTACAAGCCATATCCCTGGACCATCAGACTGATATGGAGGTTATGCCTGATCTTCCATTTTGCTCCAGAGAAGACAATTTGAGCTTTTTAGCAATAAGAAAATGTATCCATTTTAGGGACCTGTAAATCTGAGTATTGAAGTGAATGTAACATCCATATGCATTCACTGGATTGTAAGAGGGCTTATTTCTTGTTTGTCATGTTTCCACTTAATTCACATGCATGTATTAGGCTAATGCAACCATTATCAGGTTCAAACCTGTTTTACATTTGCAATATAACAGACCTCACTAAGATCATGCAGTGTTAAATATTACTGTGAGGGTCCTGTCTATACTTAATAGAGTATAAAAGCTATAGAGACATTTAAAAACTAACCGTGAGACTTTAGAATTTACTTTTCTACCTTGTTTTGAGAGTCATCCAAAGAGTTGTTGAGCAACATTGCTGGGTGGAATAAAGAAAAATAAACAGTTTCAGCTGCCATGAATTTCAGTCAATATAAGGACTACAATCATAGAATCACTTAGGTTGGAAAAGACCTTTGAGATCATCACGTTCAACCGTTAACCCAGCACTGCCAAGTCCATCAGTAAACTGTGTCCCTAAGCACTGCATCTATGTGTTTTTTAAACACCACCAGGGATGATGATTCTGCAGCCTCCCTGAGCAGCTTGTTCCAATGCTTAACCACCCTTTCAGT
>JAVJGJ010000033.1:8008423-8022214 GCA_035590215.1 Microhierax caerulescens | reverse complement strand
CACCAGGGATGATGATTCTGCAGCCTCCCTGAGCAGATTGTTCCAATGCTTAACCACCCTTTCAGTGAAGAAATTTTTCCTTATTTCCAGTGGTTACAGTCTAATTCAAATGACCAAGTTGTATTAGTCCTTTCATTATGTATGTAAGTTTGCAGGTACATCTGTATAAAAGCACATCAGTATGTATTCTAAAGAAACTCTATCCCAGTTCCAGAATCCTGAAATCTGCTTTTGATAATGATCATATAATTATCTTACATGTAATATAATGTATTAATAATTAGTTTAAGCTAATATCAAGCTTATAAGCTCTTATAGCTTGATTTAATCCTGTCAAAAATATATTTTAAAAATATTTTTTTTTTTATTTCATCATGTCTATTGTATAGAAATGGAAGAATAGTAAGAGACCAACATTATTTAAAACTTGTTTCCTATGTCTCATAGGTGTGTTATCTGGAAAACATGAAGATGATCTGAAGACGTAAAAAAATTTTAAAATAAATGACATTCCATCTTAGCATGTGATAGAAAGTTTTCTTATATTGGCCCTCTTCTTTTTCCACCTAGAAATGTTGCCAAAACATTGCTCAGGACTTTGGCCATTTGTCTGGCAGTTCAGTTAACGTTTTGGATAAATCGTATGGCACATGTGCATGTCAGTCCTACCCTAGATGTGCAGACACCTGACACACTCTGCATGTCCAGTGAATTCTGCATATCCTGAACCATTGAGATTGTCTGTGCATGTGTGATGAAAAACAACCTTCTCTCCTGGAAATCTGGAAAGAAAAATAGTTTTGGTCTTACATGGCTAACTGACCAGTCCTCTGATATAAACATAAGCAACTTCTTTCATGGGGTACCTTCTGTTGTGGTTTATTATTGCTTGTGAAGGCAAGATTTTGCTTTGATAGGGGTATTTTCTCCAAAATACGTTTCTGAATGTGGCCACTGAAATTTGTCAGAGGGCTGAAGTTTTAAAACAGCTGTTTAATAAGTGGTTGCTGTTTGCTGCACTGCTCTCTTGTCTGGTAACTTTTTCTCTTACCTGAGGAAGTGGGATATTGTGAGAATTTAGATTGGTTAAAACTATCTTGTTATATAACACAATGTTATATGTATATTATCAGAAGCAGATAAGCGTAAGATCATTTCATGCAGTGGTAGCAACATCTTCATGAGAGTAATTGGTAGCAA
Organism: Microhierax caerulescens; assembly: GCA_035590215.1. Taxonomy (NCBI): domain Eukaryota; kingdom Metazoa; phylum Chordata; class Aves; order Falconiformes; family Falconidae; genus Microhierax; species Microhierax caerulescens. The sequence goes on along the minus strand of JAVJGJ010000033.1, from coordinate 8,021,014 downwards.
AAGTTCAGTGTAATGTATAACAACCAACATTCTGGTCATATTGAATGTAAGGACATAGGATTTTGCCTGCTGCCTACACTCTGTTTCCTACAGGGAAAAAATGCTCAAGGAGCGAACAGGAAGGATGCAACAAACTAGAATGGACACAAACTGGAAAAAATAGTTGTTAAAAAGGCTGAGATAGGAGGTGAAAACTGAAGAAATTCTTAGTGGTTTTTTTTTCTATTTTGGAGTCCATGGAAAAAGGAGTAATATCTTTAATCCTTCTGAGTATTTATTTAAGTATTTGATTTTTCCTTCAGTGTTTTTAAATATATCAGTCTCAGTACTAATTTCTAAGTAGATTGCTACAAATTAACTTGCTTTTTAAACTCAATTTGTGACAAAAATATTAAGCAATAAAAATATGGCTTAGAGACTTAGCCACTGTCTTTTGGCAGAAAATGAGCAGTCCAGCCATCTCTTCTCTTATTGAATGTTTACCATTAATTTTATGTGTATGTATATTATTTTATATGTGCTCTTATATATACTGAATACTAAGTACTAATTACATAAATATACTCTATACTCTTTGTGCATAACTCCATGTAAGAAAGAAACAAAGAAAGAAATTAATACGTATAGTCCTACACTGTTTGGATCCTATGCTGTTTTGTAGTTTGCTTATTATAATTGTTGCCACTTAGTGCAACAAATCAACAAGCCAAGGAGCTGGTGAGCTATTGATCAAATTACAAAAAAAGAATGAAGGAACAAACTAGTCCAATATCTGCAAAGTACAGTTCAAACTCTTAATTTTATGAAGCAAAATTTGAATCCTGAATTAATAACTTAGTTGTGTGACAAGTAGAAGAAAAACTACATGTTGGGTGAGTATTTAGCATAAAAGGCCAGCTGGAAACTGCCTTGTTATTAATAATCTAAAGCTGGAAGATTAATTGCAACTATTTCTTTCTTTCTTCTTTTTTTTTTAAAGTCATTTTCCAAACGTCAGTTTTATGTTGGTCCATCTGAATAGTGTTGTTTCATAGTGATGCCAAAACAGCACAGAGTAACTGCTCAGAGATTAATTTTGTCTTTAAGCAGCAAAGGTATTTATTTCATGCAACATTGGGGAGTTAGCCAATTTGCACCGGACAAACTAGCTCCAAAGTTTTCAGTGAAAAATTAGGTATTTTATACAGTTTTTGCTAGAGTTTATATATCTTTGCATACATACTCATTTGATTTTGACACCTATTCATTCTATTCATAATAGGTGGGATCTAGGTGGAGTAGACCTTTCAATTTTCTTTGTTGAGTGATTTCCTGACTTGAGGGTCTCCTTATCTCCTTCAGATGCCCACCTATCTTTTCTAATTATTCAGAGTACATTCAGTGGAACCTTTTCTAATTATTCAGAGTACATCTCTTTCTCAACACAAACAGAGCATCACCCAGAGCATTGTACCAAACTCATCCTGACTATTTTTTTTTTTAAGACCTTGTTCTGTTTCAATAGTTGTGGCTAGATTTATTTATTTGTTGTAATTAAATGCTAACGACATCTTCAACAGAAGTTCCCTTAACAAATCCAGAAGACAAACTGTCCAATAGAAAACTAATATTTTAGTAGCTATATTTTTTTTTATAGATGCAATGACCAGTTTTAGGAGTAATTAATTTCCAAGAATTGTAACAAAGGTTCTAAACCCCTTTGCCTGTGTTTTTTGTTGTTCCTTTAATACGTGGAGAGAAGAAGTAGTAATTTTTATGACAAAACAAATTTATGTTCAGCTATGGGCTTCATGCATATGTTCAGGAAACCTATATAATTTCTGACTTTCTCTGTTATCTGTGAAATGTAGATATTATGTTTGTAATATACCTTGAAATCCATCTTTAAGCAGGTTCAATAACCACTCAAAATTTCATATGGTGCTTTTTCTACATATTCATACTTTCTGGGGAATAGAAAATGACATAAATGCAGCCAATAGATAATCAGATGTCTCCCTGGCAAATATTTCCCACAAATTCTTGCCAAAGCTTATGGATGGCAACATACTGCAGGAGGGAAAGTTTTCTAGCATGAATAAATAATTTATAGCAAAAATTTCAGAGTTCATTCTATAATTGTACTTAGTCAGTAGTGCTAGGAATCAGTTACATTGGCCATTTGGTTGCCATTTCATCATTTATTCCAACAGATGATTTAATAGGAATCATTGTGCTGCAATTGGTGAGATACTTGATGCACTGACAGCAGCCAGACTTTGTGAGCCTAATCATGTCCAGCTGAAAACCAACGTAGTATGATTGCAGCTTAGGTGATGTAGCTCGTGCTATTACTTTCTCTCTGGTTATCTCTTGGTTTTGTAACCAAAAGGGATCTTAACTACACATTAAAGATCTATGGACTCATGAAATATTAATATAGTCTCCCGTTATACACAAAAATCACTATTTATAAGTTCTTTGTGTAGTAGTCAGTAAGTATCCCGCTGTCACCACCACTGAGAAGCCAACAATTCCTAATAGTTATTATGTAGTGGGAGCTGCGGCAACCATTGCTTTCTCTCCACCCTCCAGGAAGTATTGGCACTAATTATGAAGTGAGGAATAGTCTGGTAAACTTTGATAAAAGTCTAATTTTTACTAATTTTATCTGGTGGGTGTGGGTGTGTATGTGTGGTTTATTTGTGCGTGTGTCTCTTTTTATTCTTTTTATTGGTTTTGTTTGGTATTTTTTTTAAAGAATTTTAAATCATCATCCCTCTAAAACTGAAAAACTCCAATGTCTTAATGTGCTGCATTAAATAAATGGCATTGGCATTTTGGTTAGTGAATTATATTCTTTTGAAGTATATTTAAACAAGGAGTGGATACTGAGGACAGCCCAGTCCCATGCAAGACAGTTTGTTCTCCTAATACTTGTTTTGCATTGTTTTCTTGTTTATCCTGAGATAGATTTTATTCAAGCTGCTGATTGCAAATGAGCTTTTCCAAGTCATCCAATTTTCCTTTCTAAGTTCCAGAGGGAGCTACAAAACAGTTCTACTCCATTCATAACAGTATTAATCTAACTGTACTGAAGATGGGAAAGGATAGAATAGAATTCATTACATTTTTATCACAGGGAAACGAGATTTATTCAAAAAGTTTGGATGGAAGGAAAAAGAAATGAAAAGATAAAACCAGGCTATTCTTCCTTCCATTTCCTTTTTCTTCAGGATTGCACTTAAATTAAGAAGCCTTAAAGGATTGTAATTATTATACTAAGTAGAGTTCCTGTTCTGTTCTAACAGCATAAAGGGTTTCCCCTTCTTAATTTTCATAGAACAAAGCTTGAAAGATTGCAGAAAATGAACTTGTGTTCAGCAACTGCTGCATAAGTTTTTTATTGCATAAATAAAAAGCTAGAAAAGAATTGCTGTTATTGATTATTGATATTATTCTTTCAGTATAACTGAAACATCATTTAGGACTGTGTATCTACTGAAAAAGTGTGATATATTTACCAGATGTATCATCAGAGATGAATCCTGCCCTGAAGACTTAATAGCCCTTATGAATCAGTGGCATGCACAAATATAAATCACATAAAGGCAATATATTTTAAATATATCCACTACTGTACTTTAAATCCTGGATGTCAGACAAGGATATGAGTGCTTTGCTGGATCAAAGCCTTATTTATAATGGGGTGCCTTAATGGCAAGTAATAAACCTTAGGAGGTAAAGGAAATGCAGTTATCTGTAGCAAATACATGTAATCATGTGTGTCACCTCTGTGTATGACTCCAAGTTTTAGATTCAAGTGAATTTGCAAAGACACATGAAGCTGTGGTTATTACAGCTTTCTAATGTTAGGTATGCTTCAGAAGAAGCAAAGGGGAAAAATAAAAAGATGAAGTGCTTTAAAAAGTGATAAATCTCTTGACCTCTCTATTGATTGTTTGGATTTTTTGGGGGTTTGTTCTTTTTCATGTGTGGGTTTTGGTGTTTTTTTTTAATATGGAAAGTGAGAAACAATTTATTTTTATAAAGTATTGACTTCAAGGATCATAGATTTGGGAGGAGAATCTTTATTAGTTTATATAATCAAAATATTGAAAATATTTCAGTTTCTGTAGCCATGGTTCTGTTTCTTTCTTAAATGTAGTAAACACTGTACATGGGAGTATTGCTAAAGTAAACTTCTGGAAGCGACCTGTGGTGTTAGATAAAGTTATTTCTTTAGATGAAAACACTTGGGAGAGGGTAGGAGAAGGGAATGGTATTTGACCTGCCATTTTAAAATTGTTTGAATGCGTGGCATTGTTTCTCATAAGTTGCCTATGTAAACAGAATATTTTTTTAATATTCTGAATTTACCAGAACTTTCCTGCTTAATGGTTAAACATGCTAGATGCAGGTTAATATTGTGTGTGGAGAGCTTCAAGCCATATTATTTCCTGTCTACTACATCTTCCTCTGCAATTTGCCATATTCCTTACATCACCGTACATACAAACATGTAACCACTCAATGACAGATGAGGTAGTGTCATGTGGGGCATACTTTCAAAACAATAGGATTAGCTGACATATAAAAATGGTTGGAAATTATGCCTACTGTACTGCTAACTTCACTGCTATTTACGTGAGCAAAAACTTTATCTCAAATTTTTCTGCCTCTCAGCCTTGCATATTTTAGCTGAGGGTTTTGAAGTCAAAATGGGTTCTCTACAGCTTGCACATCATCGGTACTAATGAGGATGCTTCAGACCAGATGAAACTCATTTTCACATAATTCCCTTAGTATTCCCATAGTCACCCCAGTGGAATAGAACAAGAATTATTACAAAGCCTGTTGAAAATTGTAATAGTCATATTCAGGCATCTCACTTTCTTTTCTACTTGGTCATACTTTGATTTGCATGGAGGCAAATAACAGAGCAGGGTGTAGACCAAATACTTTATTTAGAAAATGCTGTAATACATGCATCTTTTTTTTTCTTATCCACTTTAGCTATATATTTATTACTCTTTAAAAATAACTGGTTGAATAATAAGGCTTATGTTTATAGTACTGTTGAAAATTTATTTCATAAGGATATTTCATAAGGATATTCATAAGGAATCTTTGAACTAACTGGAAAGTAGAGACTAGTGAATATGCACAGTATATTTCAAATAAAGTAACATTGGTCATCAAAATGGGTATATGAAATTATCTGTGATTATCTGAAATTCACCAGCTGTCAACTGATGTGTTGATAACTTGATAAAATATCTCCCTATGATTTTTGATCTGCAAAATGGAGGATAATACAATTTAGCTATTTAGTGTTGCTTGTGCAAGCAATATGCCAAATTTCTCTTAGTGAAAGAATGCACATTCTAAATGAAATAAGGTTTATGTAGTTACGAGCTTCCCAAGTGCAACTTCTTTGGCTACTGCCATTTTGGAAAGAAGAAAGTGTTGTGTTTTTCTTGGTGGTACCAACTGCATCTTCCAGTCCTTTGCTGGGAAATGCATGTTTTCAAAAAAATGGCATTCAGTTGCTAGACCAGTAATCATTGCCCAAGCAGCTACTGTTTGATTTCTGTAAAGAAAAAGCAGCATTTCTGCTTTTCACACACTATTTGATAGTGTTGCAATTTGTACTTCAGTAATCCCTGCAACAGAAGTAGACAATTGGACAGAATGATGTAGAAAAGCTCATGACATCTAGGAGCTGCAGTTGAGAAGGCTGCTGCAACTAGTGGTGGTTGTACCACTTCAGATCATATGAGAGGGTCCGTAGAAGAATAACAAGGATAAACAGAGGATTACAGTTTTGCAAAGAAGACGTTAAGAAAATGGAAGAAACAGATGCAAACTAGTTCAAAGGCTGTAAAGAATGACCAATGTTATTCAGTATAAATAGATAGGTTTGCATTCAGAGAAAATATGGTTACAGTATAAAGACAAAAGAGGCAACACTCAAAACAACGAGCAAAACAACTTTGTCCATTACAGATACATGCAAGGGCTGCTCATAGGTTTCCTATAGAATAGTTGTTGCCTCAAGTTTAGGGGAACAGTGTTCATCAAAGAAATTTACTGCTTCTGAGGCTTAATGTAATAGTTGCAACTGAATATTCAAATATTTTCCATTAAGAAAAAAAACCCCAAACCCCCCAAAAAACAAACTTAGAAGGGCAGCTTAGTTATTTGCCTCATTACTGGGGAGTTAAGCAATATTATTGTTGTTACCACAAGGCTACTTTTTTCTGATATCAGAGACTAATAATGGTAAAGAATTCTTGGGAGTTTGTGGAATTATGGTAAGTTCTAAATGTCCTAAAAAGGCTGCAAATTTTCATGGATTCCTGCTGCCATATGTAGCCAATAATTTCCATCACAATATCTCTGTGGAAATTGAACAAAATATCTTGATAGGAACAAAATTAACACAGGTCACACATCACTCCATATGGCAAGTCACTGTGCCAAGACAACTCAAGGTGCTTTGTAGTAGATGGAAAGTCACTAACAAATACCTTTCTCTGTCAAGCAGTGTTTCTGTTATCTAAAGAAAGTTTGACATCCATGACTTCAGCCAAGATCCATCAGTGGTTTTCCATTACTTTATTACATTAGATTAATTTGACCTAGAAGAAAATATAGATGCCTAAGCACAAGCTCTGTATCCTTGTGTACTCACCTCAAATACCTTGAGAAGGGGAAAAAAGTTGGCATTGGAATGTTTAAAAATAATCATAAAGTCTTCCTTGCTGTTCTAGTGCTTGACCTCTACAATACTCATGTTCTCTCCCTGCCAGTGTTCATTTCCCCCTTCTTTTGCATTTCACCTGGGGAAAAAAGGCCACACATATTTTATATTATGTATGGGAAGTTGCCTTTAACTTTACCTATGGCTGTGCACTGAGAACAGGAATCACAGTTTTTATTCTGGCTGATTCATATGCATCAGGCTGCAATGTGAAGGTTCTGTGATTTAATTAGACCAATTCGGTCTCATAGTGCCACTGAATAGAAAGTTCCCCACTGAACTTCTGCCTACAGGGACAAAATTTTACCTCTTCTCAACTATTATTTCATACACCATTGTGTATGAAAGTGCTGTGGAGCCCATACTGAATCTGTGCTTGTGTCAGGAATTACTAAAGCCCACAATACTGCCCCTTGCCTAGCACTTTCCTGTTGTAGTCTACATGTAGGTTTAGAACCTGTTTCTGAAAATGCCTCATAAATAGTGCATGATTATGACACCCACATATTGATGTTGGTGCAAAATCAAATGTAAACTTGCAGTATATGCCACAAAGTAGTTTCTGGTTTGCTGAGATCACATACCAGTTCTTAACTTGGTTTTCAGGAGACATCTTGATATAGTTCAACTGCTCCAGCACCTTCTGCATGAATAATATAACTGCATGATATGGCATTCTAACTTGGGAGTGTTGTTATTCTCCAAGTAACATAAAATAAAATAAAGGTTTTAAATAGATAGGTTTGAATGGTGTTTCGACAGCAGTTCTAGTGAGATTAAGTGCTTGAATCCAGTATGGTTTTGCATTGCTCTGATTAGACTAATCACATCCCTGCTTTTTGGAGACATAATTTCTGTAATGACAGATAAGAGCATAGTGCACATTTCTCTTTGTTGCTGCTTGTAGGGTTATCAATAGAGGAAAGGTAAATCCTTTCTGTGAATCCCTAGTCTTCACATTTTAATGAGGCTGAGTGTGATCCGGTCCATATGGTCAGGTTCAAGTGCCTTTAAAGTTGAAAAGAATTTTTCTATTGCCCTTAATGAAATTGTATCAGATACAAACTGAATGCTGCTTCTGAACTGGGAACTAAAGGACTGTCATATTTTAGTAAATCTTTTTTTTTTATTTTTTTTTTATTTTATTTGAGCTTTCAGTTTTTGAGGGGATTTTTTATTTAAGTGCAAATATCATGTCTTTTTTTATTAGTAAATGGTGGGGTGGGTAGAGCGCTGTATTTTCTAGTTATTTACTTACTTACTCAACTACTGAGCAAACAGTATTGCTAAAAAGTTTACAAGAATTTCACATCTTCATAAGTACTACAGGAAGTAGGGATTGGGATTTTTTAGTGGTTTTCAGCATTATGACTCTGTGTAAATAGGTATATTATAAACCTGTTAGCTATGGAGATAAGTGCACTGAGAACTGTTGGAGACCAATGTTTGTGGACTGAGGAACTATCAAAATATTAGAGATGAACATTTGAGTCACCACAGAAAAGCGTGTTGACATTTCAAGTTGCTTACAGTGTCAAAGAGAAGGTTATTCACTATATAATCATGACTCAAGGAAACAACATTTGAAATATTACTGTGTTCTTTATGGGCTCTTATATAATTGCATTGCGGTTTTCATAATGCAACAATAATTTCCTGTGTTCAGCACCACCATTTTCTATGTTACAAGGTGTATAATAACTAGCAACGAATAGCCTGTATGTAGAGGAATGAAGGCAGTGGGTTAATTAGCATTGATAATATGCAGCTGTGGCCTTGCCTAGACGGCAGTGAGGTGACTGGCATGGATGATGTGCAGCTGTAGCTCGTTCCCACTAAGTACTTAAATAGCACTGAGGCTTGTGGGTGAGGGGGGGTTGGATGAAGGAGTGGTGGTTTGGTCTGATCTCTGGAGGAAGGAGAAGCAGCATGGACAGTAGAATCTGACCTATGGTAAAAGCCTTGTTGCAGCCTACTAGTTTATTTGTGCTGCAACAGCCTGTGTATTATTCTGTCTACCTATGACTATAAATAAACATATAAAATATCTATATAGAAAATCAAGGTTAAAGATGGAGATGAAACAAATTCAAATGTAGTGTGGTAATGATAAATATAGCATAATTTGCTATAGATGTTACACAGATGTATCATATCTTACTGGAAAGTGACTAATTGTAGTTTTGTATGCCTGTTTTTCTAGTACCCCATGAATTCTTTGTGAAATATTTTGTGAAATTCTCAAAGAATTATCTTTTCCCAGAGTATACATTTACAGTAGCACCAGGAGAGAGGTTTCCTGTTGCAAGTATTTATTTTTTTTTCTCCTTTGGTCTGTTGTTCAGTAAGAACAGACTTGATACCCATCCTCTTGTTATCCTGTGTGTGAAGGTCCCATGTTCCAACTGTGTAATCTCACAGTTCAGAATTAACTTTTGTTATGGGCTGCATTTGTTTTACGGGGGTTACCTCACAATGAGGAAAGTCAGGATGATATAAATGGCTTAGAACTCCTGGGTCTTGCTCTGTATCTCATTCTTACTGTGCTTTGATCTCCCTTGTTTCCTCCAAGAAGCTCAGTATTAGAAAGAGAAAAGATTTTACCCATTAAGCATAAAAAAATCTCTGATGTTTGATGTAAGGAGACCATCCACCATGTTAATAGATTTGTCAGTAAGCTAAGTGTGTGCAGAGTTATTATCTTTTGTTCTTGGTTTGGACAGTACCTAAAAAAATAAAATCGGTACTGACACATGACTGAAGCTTTTGATGGTGCTTTATATTTTACTGACCTTTGTGGGAAACTAGCCCTGTGATAATTACGTAGAAGTAGAAATATAAATGCTATTCTGATAACATCCAAATTCCTAAGAGACTGCCTATTTATTTGCATTCTGTGTGATTTTTAACAAAGCTGAGCAAATCTTTCATGAAGGGTTTAAAACTTCTGTTGAGAGAGTTAAAATGTGGGTTGATGCTTCAAATGTTGGTCTGCTCACAGGCTAGGACTTGTTTCCTCCATAAACACATTCCCCTCATTAAAAGTCTGATGTCACCTCTCTGCTCTGAATGACAGCATTCAGATGAACTTATTCCTACCAGAAAGCCTAGATATAACAGAGCTCTACCTAAAGATTTAACAGATATTGCTGCTCTCTACACATTTCTCAGATTTTTATTGTACGTAACTTTTCAGAGTCTTGAGCCTCCTGTGTAATATAAGGTGTTAGTAACTCAGGTTATTACCAAAGTGGCAGCCTCGGGCAGGAGAGAAAATTGGCACAAAGACACATGCTTACTTTCCTCCTCCTTTTTCCTGCCTTCTGGCTTTACCCTCACATAATGTACCACAAACATCCAGAACTCTGGTTTCTGAAATATGTGGACTTTTAATGTTATCTTTGCTGTATTAAGTATGAGTATGTTAGATTTGAAGAAAGTGTTAAAACATCAAACATTTCTCTAATACACTCTATAAATTTTTACATGAAACCGTAGAAGGATACCACTCCTACAGCAACAGTTTAATCTCCAAGCAGGCTGCCTCAGCTGCCTTTTCCTCTTTTCTTAGAACTTATTTGTAACTTGAGTAACTTTGTTTCTACACGCAAACAGCTCTTCTCCAGACCTTCTCACCTACCCCAAAAGAACAATATGTCAATTTTATTTCCCTAAGGCACTGATTGAGTTTCTGCTGAAAAATTGAAGCATCCTCACTGATTTCAGAAACTTCCAATATGGCCTGACAAATCCAAAATCTCTTGTGTGATAAAACTGAAGTCATATGATTAAAATTAGGAATTTGGTCTTTCCTTTGGGCTGCTCAAGTACCCAGACTTACATAAAAAGCCCTGAGAAGGTGTAAATTCTTGGCACCAAAGCATCACAATCTCTAAAATGGAAAATAACCATCACTTTCCATCTGTATTTCTCTTCCAGAACAACTAACAGGGAGTTAAATGTCCTAACTTTGACAAAATGCCTTACTTGAGGATCTGACCTGTGATGTATATGAGGATTCATTTTCTTTCAGTTCAGCTATCATACAGAAGTAACCAACCATAGTACTATTTTAAGACCTCACACAACCACGTTTTGCACTGCATTTGTAGATTTCCTGACCTTTTGAGTGCTACCTCTGATTTTGTTTGATAGATTGCACTGTTGAAATGTAGTGTTGTTGCATTTTTTTCTTAAATCCTTTACTTCACCAATGAGCTGAAAGAAATTTAGCCAAATACACCCCCAAGCTGTTGTGTTGATTGGGTGTTACTACTGTGAAAGAAAAATAGGGAGCTGAACACTTTCAAATTTGCTGAAGCAGTTTTGTGCTGTTACTCACAGGTGGCTGGAATTAAATTGACTAAGTGGTTTCTCCAAGCACAGCACCTGTCATATCTTGTCTTCTTTTCATAACTTCAAAGATATGAAAGTCATAAAACCAAGCCCAGAAAGGGTCAGAAGTCACAAGCTTCTTTGATTGATGTTTTGTCATATTTTGGCTCATTACTTCACCAGAAATCTTCTCTTCTAAATTTTGGAATTTAGGAGCTTCCACAAAATACATATTATTAAAAACTAGGGAAGAGGGTCAGAGTAAATCTAAACAACATGCATGAGTCAACCCCTTATGCCTCCAGGATGTGCTCAGAATAAGAAGGTACAATGGAGATTACATTCAATGTATTTGTTATCTATTTCTTTGACCTTACAGCCACCTTAACAGTGGCTGAACCATTGAAGAAAGAAATATATTTTTGCTGCTGTGTACAGAAGGTTCTTTCTAATGAACACCACAGGGTTTACTGATCACTCTTAATGAGTTAGGAACAAGTGTCCTGCAGGTAAATTGTCACATATCTTTAGAAATAAACCAATCAATGAAGGTGATGTATAGAATGATAGAGCTACCTGTACTTCTCCAAAAGAGAAAACAAATATATCAATGTTCTTAATGTTTTATATAAGAGACACTTAAGGAGCTGGCAAAAACTCTGTTAGACCTGTATTTCAGATCTTAAGAATCAATAACAGCAGTTAAACTGAGATTTAGGGACTCTTACAAACAGTAAGTTTGTAACTCGTAACAATATTAAAAGAAACAAAGAAATTGAAGGTTGTCACAGGAAAAAAATTCTGATTTTGTGACAGTATCTCAGTACTTTTTTCAAGAGGGATGTTTTAGGAGAAATAGCTGCTTCTGAATGTTACTGTAACATATGCTGGTTTATACAATAGGCTTACCACCATTATTGAACAATGACTTTGACTACCTCGATAATACATATTAGAAATCTGCTATTCTGCTATGATTCAACCAAGGAAATGAGAAAAAAAAAATATATTTCAGCAGCTGTGTTTATATCTGAATATTTAAATGGGGATCTACTATTTACAAAATTTACTTAATTCTCTTGTATTTGGTGTGAGACACTCCTTATCTTTATAAAGTATATAATGCATTTATGTAGTTCTTTTTATCCTTAAAGATAGCATTTATATGTTTGTACAATATTTGCATATATGTGCTCTCTATATAAAGATTGCTTCATCTGCTACTGAAATACAGGAGGTGTTGGCCAGACAGCTTGCACTGCCTAATGCACAGGGAGTGGGAACCATTCTTCTAATGATAGGATAAGTGTAGTCTCTTAGGGGAAGAGACTTCTGCACATAGATGTCTTCTCTGTCTGCTAGTCATGATGGGCTTCAGGTTTTTCAATGTGAAATTCTTAAGAGTTTCTGAGAGCTCTGTTTCCAAAATTTGGCAATGTGAAGCTTATCATAATAATAGTTGTTTATTATTATTATTATTATTATTATTATTATTAATAATAATAATAATA
>JAVJGJ010000033.1:7917649-8001439 GCA_035590215.1 Microhierax caerulescens | reverse complement strand
TCCTGTCTCCTCTACCCCCGGCCCACCCCCTCCCCCCCACCTTCCCCCTTCCTCCTTTTTTCCCCTTCTCTTCTGAAAAAGAATCTCAGTTGCATAAGATGGTTTTAAAAACTTACATTGTTGGGGGTGGGGTGGGTTGATCAGTTTTACTGACTGTTGCAAACCACAGCACATAGATCTAGTACACTACTGTCTTGCTACAGAGAAACATACCTACATCTTTGTACCTGCTCAGAATTCTTTCTTTGGATCAGATGTAATGATTGCCATCTTGTGCACTTGGCACACTGAATGCAGCTTGTCTTAGGGCTCCTTCTGTAGTATTAATTTAAATTTTAACTGTGGTTTGAAGCTTAACCTCTTGCAGAGAAATTGTTCAAGTGCAGCAAGCAAACAGGCTAAGACCAATAGCCCTGGCATAAGTACCACTGTTTTGTGAGGTATCCAGATTTGCATCTAGCCCAATATCTGTAATAGACTGGACACAAAATCCTGGTCCTGAAAGGTAAACTTATTCCTGAATTTTGAGTCCAAATGTGAATCTTAGTTTTGTTGGAGCTTCTGTCCCAGGCTCCCAGCTAGCATGACAGGCAATAATAGGCGTTTACTTGTAGTGGTGACAATCTTTTTTTACTTCAGATGCAGAAGGCGCAGATTTGTTTTCTTGTTAACAGAGTTCCTTTTAACTTGGTATATGTCTAAAAGGACTGTATTAATTCAAAGTTAATTGATCTTATTTAGGTTTTCAAAAAGTGACTGTTGTCAATATAATCTGAAAGTAAAGTCACGCTTTTACAAGAGATATCACGGGTTTTGAATAGTACTTCCCAGTACTTTCCACGTGTACTTTTGTTAGTGATCTAAATTTTTCAGTCACTGAATAAAGGATCAGTAAGATAGACTGCTGCCTTTGCAAAAATGTGCTCAATTGTAAAGTGATTATTAAATAAATGCAGCAATGTATCTTAGAACACACTAAAGCTTGATCATAAAAATAATGAAAAGGTGGCATCATCATTCCCTCCATAGCTCTTTGAAGTCTTGCTCTAAAATATTGCAAACTGCTAAAATGTATAAACTGCACAAAGTAAAATATACTGTATTTCTGAATTACTTGTTGGTGTTAAAAATTATAGTTTCCCTCTACTTGTGAATGCCAGGAAATAATCTGTTTCATATGAGTAGCATGGAAAACAATGCAAAGTAGTGTTTTTACAAATATATGGCACAGAAAGATTTTTTTTTTTAATTCAGTCATGTAGATCTGGTAAAATAGCATTGGACACTTTTGCTAAACAGAACAGTGTGTTAGAAGACACATGCACATTTGCATATTCACTTTGACTTATATACTCACAGCATAAACATTGAATTGCAATTATGGAAGTTTACATTTTTGCTTTAAATATTTTCCTTTCTCCAGAGGAAATCTGTGTTTAATAACTTTTCTCAATAGAGATTTCTGGATGTTTCAGTACTGCACAAGTCCTATGTTGAGGACTGAAATAGTGCTTTGATCCCATGCTAGAGTTTTTCAGAGGGACAAATCCTCACCCGTGTGAAATTGTGTCCCTCAGCCTATGCATTGTTTACTATTGTCACAGCTAGTTTCTTGAGTATGTGACCGTTTCCTCAATGCGACTGTCATATTTAACGTTACCTGTGTCTAGGGAACCAGCGTCACTTATCTGATTCAGTTCAAAGAAAGTCCAACAAAAGAGGATGGAGGAAGAGGGAATAAATACTAGGAATATCCATGTTTCTTAAACTGCTTGAGCATACATTAGGTATAGTTTATTTCTGAATGGTTTCTCAAGACTGTTAAATACATATGATGATCTACAAAGGAAGATAAATACTCAGTTTAGGACATTATACATAGCAAGATAAGTAGGGTAGAAAAGAAAGAAATGTGAGCCCTGTTCCAAAACCTTCAGAAGAGAATCATTCACTGAAGGTGATGTACTTTTTGATGGAAATGAGGGAGCTCAGGTTATGCAAAGGCATTTCTGATTTTTTTCCTTCGGTTCTGGACTATCAAATATGTGACATAGGAATTTTGATATTTTGAGGGGGTTTTAGATGATGCCAATGGCTTTAAGTGCTCAGGTCTTCTAAAATTGCATGCTTGGTGTCTCAAATGGAGCAGCAGCTCACTTTGTAACTTTTTTGTTGTGGGTGCTGCATTGTCTGACAAAAGGGTGTAAGGAAGATACATGATGCAGTGATTCTGGGTTGCTTGGATATTGACTATCTCATTATGGTTAATAAAAGCAGGACACACCAATATAAGAATAAGATTTTTAGCTTAACTAATTATTTTCATAGCAATCTTTTTTTTTCAGTAGTTACTAAGAAAATAGCTATCCTACTGAAATAACGTAGATTTCAAGAAGGATCTGTTGCAATGAAATTTACTATTTGCTCCATTGTATGGCAAGTATTCCAACTCCTTTTTTTATCTGTGATGTTGAACAGCAAATCAAAGAATGAAAGAGCATTGAAGTTTCTCAGTTAAATGGTAAGCATTATTAGTCCTGTTTTGCAAGGTGGAAACTGAAGCAGAGGTATGAGAAGCTAGGAAGTGCCAGGTGAAGGAGAGTGGTCTCTTTCTTCAACCTGCTGGGACAAATTTTCTTTGACTTTCCACTCCAAGACCAAGCTGATTGGGGCCTAAACAGCTTCTTAATTGTAGCAGCATTCTGCTAAACAGAGTGAATTAGGATCATGGAGATCAGAGGCTAGCCTTCTGCCTATCAGATAGATCATGTGGAGCACACGCAACAGAAGTGAATGACTATGACTATTAAAAACCGGTTTCCGTCTGAAGCCTGACTTTTGTAATAGAAATGCACATCTTTTAAAAGAGAATATTTTGCCCCCTCAGCCAGAATTGCTGGGAAACTTTGGTTAGTGGGTAAGGTTGCAATGGTTTGGTTTTCATGTTATTGTTTTGCTTGGATTTGTTTGGGTTTTTTTTTTCATTCAGTTTTTGGCATTTTGTTTTGTTTTCTTATAAAACCACAATGGCCTCTGAATGTGAAAGCATTTCAGTTTCTACCCTGATCACTTCCTTTTACTTTTCTTTCTTTTTTTTTTTTTTAAAGATTTAGTTTCAGTGTCTGAAAAGTGGTAAGCTTGTTAATGCTAAAGATAGTATGTTGGCACACATTCAACTTAGAAAAACACAGGCAGACAAACAGGTAAACAGGTTAACAAGTTATTTTTATGCTAATTTCTTAAAACCAGTGCCTACATAACCCTGAAATATTGGGCCAAAGCTAAAATTGTTTTGTAATTCTAATGACTTTATAATTAATAAGCATCTAATATCTGTGGGTGTTGAAATATTGTGTTTTACCTACTGGGTTGTGTCCTGTCCATCCAGTGGGTTAGGTGAAGATAGGATGCCAGACAGGAAGAGACTAAAATTCAGCAGTATGTTTTGCCATTAGAACTTTTTTATTTAGCATCATCTTAGATCTACTGTCTGTTAGAGACATCTTCCTGGAGACAGAGACACTAAGTGTGTGACCAAGAAAAAAAGGACCCGATGTTGTAAATGATATTCTAAAACAGAGCTTTCCATCATTTGTCCCAACTGTAAGTTGTACAGAACGTGTATCCCACAGAGGTGACAGGAAGATAAATTAGTATCTTCTCAGTGTTTACTAGCTGCTTTCTAAGTTATGCACCCACCATTTCCACTGAGCTCACTGTATCAGTAGTGTGTATTTCCACAGAATATAACGACAGTAGAATTTCTGTGAGGTATAAAACACATAGCTGATGCATGGTTATTCTTGCTAATGTTAACACAGGTTTTGTAAATGGATTTAGGACAGGATCAACCGTGCTATAAAATTTATTATAAAATTACAGGAGGCTCTTGATCATGTAACTGTCCTTTCTCAAGATGAAGTAAACATTTCTGGAACACTGATATTCTAGAAATTGTTAGTTCTGATATTTTTTTAAGCTAATTCACTATAAAATGGCATCCTTGTGACCAGACCCTGGGCAGTACCTCTTTAACATTTGAACTTGTTGACCAATTCTGAACAAATTTGGCACAGGGTAAAAGTCCTGGAGATTAGGTACCTCCACACCTCATGAAAATTAGTGTTAGACATTGGAAAGAGAGAGAGAGAACCATCTTTGCATCCTTACTCAGAGAAGACAACAAAATTAATCTTTTATTAGGTATCAGACACTCCACATAGATTCACCCTTGAGATATACATCTCAGCTAAGATATTGGACTTTGATAGTTTCGAGGCTTAGAAAATAGACACATGGGGTTTGAGGAGGGTTTTTTCCCCTCTGGTTGAAAAGAGCATCCCTATAATTTGAATTGGAATAACTTCAGACATGAAGAAAACCCCCACAAATTAAAAAATTGCAATTAGACTTTTGATGAGAGCACTGAGGTCTATTGTATAACAACCTGAACATAAAACAGATCTAAAAAATAGTAGGGCACTTAGAGAACTGGAAGGGAAGTGTACAGAAAATACAGATTTACATAGTTCAAAAGACTGAATGAGTAAAGATGCGAATTTGCTGCCACTATTTCTGTTGCCACTTCATTGCCTAGAAAAGAAAGGGATGAGGACTTTCCATATAGTTGGGAGTTTAAGGAATACGGAGCATATGATTTGTAATCCCTGAGTTACCATAGTATCTGGTTTCCGTAGTTACTGGTGACCAAGGAAGGGACACTAGGGAAGCTGGAGGCTGAGAGATTTGGGGTGGGTTTTTTTGAGGGGAAAAGGGAGAGGGATCAGAGAAGATTTTTGTGTGTGTGAGAATAGTGCTGGAGGATAACAGCTGGGAACAGATTTTGTATGAAATGGAATTTATAGATTTCCCTTCAGTAAAAGGAGCTAAAGTAGTTGAAAGAAAAAGATTGGTTGTGAGAAACAGAAATTCTGATAAAAAATGAGAAAAGAAGAGCTGTAAAGCTGTCTTCCTAAAATACTGGAAATAAGAAATCGGTTGTGTCAATAAAGGTGACACAAGGTGTGATTTGACCAGATTTTCTCTTATTTTACTGCAGTAGCACTTCAGGGCTGCAGTCCTGAACTGGTCCCCTCTGTGCTGGGGACTTTACAAACAGAGAATCAGTTCACCTCTGTTGCAAAGAGCATGTTGTCCTGTGTCTTGCTAATCCAGCGCATTTCTTTGGTAATCTTTGGTGATTCTTTTGGCTGGGAGTGCTGAGTGGTTCCCAGAAGGGAAATTTAAGGATCTTTTTTAAGGTTTGTTTTTCGTTTGTTTTGGGTTTTTTTTTGGGTGTGTGTTTTTGTTTTTTTTTTTTTAAAGAACTAAAATCCTTTTAGTGTTTCCTTATGGCCTGCTGCAGAACTGTAAATAGAAAAATAAATATGGTAGATTATAACAATGATGGTTTTCAGTGAGGTGGTTTTTTTCAAACCAGAACAACATTTAGTTTCACTTTTGCATTCAAACTTACCTATTCCCTGTCCACTAAGCATTTTGAAACATTCAGCACTTTATGAACACACAATACAACAAGCATTCTTATGCAGCTTCCATTTTGATATTTAGTGGAAAGCAAAGGAAGGCAGTAATTGCTTTCGTCCTTTTGACTTGTTGACACTTTATCAGAGCTCAGATTTCCAGGGAGGAATTACTCAGGCTTGGGGACTTATTTACACCTTTACATTAGTAAAATAGTTTTTGGACATTTTAATATTCTTATTCCAGAAGGACCTGCTCATGCCTGAGAAACTCTTAACAGCAAATTCCCACAAATGCAAGAGTGGCTCTGCTGCACTAGTTCCAGTGTCATTTAGGCAGCTTAAACAGAAACATATTTCAGGTTTCTCTTCATGTTTTAACCATAATGCACATATTTATCTGCTTCCTTTATTTCTATGGCAAATTACAGATACAGATACAGATGGACTAGCTACCCTCTCTATCCTTAAATCAAGACAATACAGAATAAATATAAGACTACTAAACTTTATTGTGTGTAAACTCTTGTTTATGATTGAAATTGTAAATCAGTCTTTAATACGCTCTTTTATTTCTTTTCATGCAGGCCAGATGGTAGGAAACAGGTGATTTTACTAGCCAGAGAATTTTAAGCATGTGATTGCAATGGTGTTAGTAAATGCATCATTTTGTTGTATTTAATTGCTGGAGCTGTTGATGACCCATTCAGTCAAAATTTAGTACATAACTTTTGTTTTTTGGTTTGCTTAATAATTTTATTTTCAAGATTATTTACAATGTCAAAAAGACATTTCATTTCATGTCTTCTAAGGTAGAGATTTTTAGAAAAAAGAGAAAGAAAATTAACATTCTGTGTATGAGCCCTTAAATTCATTGAGTCAAATGGGCTCTGGATTTCACCCTTAAGTTCAAGGTTCCAGACTATCAGTAACAATGGTGTGATGATTTTAATATCCTTAGCATTTCACTAGCCTACAGAATACTCTAATTCACAAGAGAAGAGTGCTTCTGTAGTACTGTAATATTACTCTAACTGGGCTTATCAATAAACTGAGTTATTAACTACCATTAATTTAGATTAGTAATTACAGTGACTTTAGTAGTTGTGGGGATTTTTTTGGTAGAGTTTATGAAGGTAGAATGAGGTTTTGCATATTGATTATTCAGATATATTGTGCTCATATTCCCTTTTATTTACCAGTATACAAAATACTTTTAATTTGCTTCTAAATATGAGCTCAATTTCTCTCAGTTTTTCTTAATTATTGGGTTTTTTTCCTATGTTTTCAAAAGGCTTTGATCCTTATTTGCATGAGTACAATGTCAAATGTACACATGCAAATTGGGTGTTTACATCTGCATATGATCATGCATGCAGTCGCTTTTTGCTTTTGCAGGTAGGCAATAGCTAAAATGCCAGTACAAGCTAGTCTCAGTATTGTCAAGATTCTCATTCATGTGACAGCAAAGGAGAATTTTCTAAATGGATTGGAAGAATGTGTTTAAGGGGAAATCTCCCAGCCTTGTGGGCAACATGGAAGAATGCACAAATGCTGTTGCTTGAAAAATCTAAGAGGTTTGGACCAGCATCATGTGGTGATCACAGGAAAGAATCTTGTGGTCATATGCAGTCTTATTATCCCCAAAATCTATTTTGTGTGCAGGGATAACTCTGCTCCCTTGCAGAAACTTCTATCTTCAGTACTATTTGTGCTTCTGACACAAGCCAAGTTTTCCAGAAAACGCGTCTCCCTGCAAATTCTACATTTTGGTGCCTATAGTCAGAGCTCAGTTGAGCATTGCACAGATTAGGGGGCTTGAGGGAGCCAAGTGACATCTGCAAGCCTCCAGAGTGCCTTTGACAAAGAGAGCCATAGCAGCTGCTTCAGCTTCCAGGGCCACTCCTTGGGTGACCCTTGTTTTATGAAGTAGCCCAGGTTGCTGCTCTCATAGCAAGTGTTGTCTCAGCCACTGATGGTCAAACTAGACCACCCTAGCTCTGAATAGACAAGCCACTCCTCTTATCTCTACGGTAACATGCAAAAGTGCTCAGTTACTGAATAATAGGAACTTCTTAGTGATCCTCCTGTGCCAGAGGCTAATTCTTTAAAATTGTCATCTTTAATATACAAGTGGTATCTAATCAGATCAGAGATAGGAAGGTTTTCAGAAATGAGATTTCCTCCCCCACCCCACCTTTTAAGGTGAAATCTCCCTTTCCTCAGGCAGAAGTACTTGTGTCTGACTTTGTTGATAGATGTCAGCTACCTTTCAGTTAATATATTAATGACATGTTCTAAATACCTCTTTTTTTTTTTTAAATATATGGCAACATATTCTCATACTTAGTATTTCTGTGATAGGACTTTCTTGCTAAATATTATTCCTTTCATGCTGCTGAAAAATATTCCATTCAATATGTGACTTATTTAACAGCTGGTATGTCTGAATTATATCTTCCTTGGTAGAAAAAGTTGTTTCCCTTATTTTTCTTTCAATGTCCAGATACAAGTAAAAAAAAATAAATAAATTCATGATTACCTAACTCTGAGACAAACACAATACATGATTTTGTAGAAAATGTGCCATGAAAAAAATAGGGTCTGTATTGGAAAGGACAGTCTTTTAGAATTCAGTTATAAAGTTGCCAGTGTACATATTTTTCTACTTGTGCATAAATAGTAATTTAATTTTCTGTTCTGTTTTGCTGACATATTCCAAAAACCTCTATTAGTAGAATGTGCTATATTGACCTTACCTTTACTTACTAAATTTTATAAGCACACTGGTAGTCAATTCCATTGAAAAAGATACTGTTGCTAGTAATCACTGAGTGTAACCCCAACTATCCCATATATGGTAATAAAGTTTATCTCTTCAAAAAAGAGAATGAAAAAAGAAAGAGCCTGATGTTCTAAAATCCAATTTAGCAAAAGCAGACATTTATGTCAACCCTGATCCCAAAACCCCACCTGCAGCTTGTTAAGTAAATGCACGAGGAACACACCCAGACCATCAGAAGGATCCAGTATTGTCACAGGTGATCTGCATTTGCTTTTACAAGTTGCAGCTGAAGACTATCAAAAAGACAAATCGGTTTAAAACTAAGGTATTTGAAGAAGGTTGGAAGGAAGTGTGTTAGTAATCTGCTCATATAGCACATTCACCCAGAAGATCTCTAATTGCTGTACAAAATTTCTCTGGAGATTTAGAAAGTGGTAGTAATTGGTCGGAGTACATTAATTTATTCTCTGATATGTAGTGCCTTCTGGGGTGAGAAATACCTTTTATTTAAGAGAAGCAAAAATTAACTAAAAGCTGAAAGGACAGGGAGGGGAGGATTCAAAGTAAGCATGATGAAATAATCTTCATACAATTTTCTCTACAAACGGGCAAGAAAGCTGTATTAATGATTTAATAGACTTATTTTAATGACTCATACATTATTATGTGCATAGTTATCTTGTGAAGTACAGGTTTTTTGTGTCCCAGGAGTCTGTACAAGGGGTGTATGTCTATACCATCTTACACCAATTGCTAGTCCTGTAGAGAAAACTGAAGAGGTCTTACACTTTTTTCAGAAGTGTCCTGATTGCTTTCACAGTATAGTTTAAAAATGACTATGATTCATGGAAAGGATTTATAGTGTGAAGAATGGGAAAGCTATACAAGTACAAAAAGTGCAGATTTTTTTTTTAATACTTAAGATTTCCTGAATCTGATTTAGGCAGTCTTCTAAGAGTGACAAAGATCTACAAAAAGCTTATTGGTCCTGAATGTGCTAGCTTCCTATATGTAATAGGTATGCTGCATGTTTTTATGTAGTTGTTGGCAGGGGGGGAAGGTTTCACATTAACTATGCAGTGTTTAATGTAAAGCATTTATCTTTTAAAATCTGGCAGCCTATAGTTGCTACTTACATTAAAAAGTAGTAATTGCTATTCAGTTAAAGCTGTCTTTTAGATACACATTTCTGTATTCCTAAAAACTTCCTCTAAAGTGAAGATATTATTAAATGGAGGTAGCAAGTCAGCACAACTCTGTTGTATTAGTATCTTCAGAGCTGCTTTGTTTTATGCTTTCTTTCCTGAGGAGATCAATAATGGATGGCTGACATCATTCTTTCACCACTCAGAAATGAGAAAACCTAAATGCATTTCTTTAGGGCAGGCATGTTTTTCATCCTGAGCTGAAAAGCCTGTAATTGAGTGAGGTTTATAAGTGTGATTGCTATCGGTGTGTGTTCCAGTTTGATGTGCCTGTGAAAGGTTCCACTGGCATTTACCTGACTCTTAGGAATGTTGACCTCATCTCCCACACTGGACAGCATGTGAAATGCCTTTGCTGGGAGACACATATGCAGAATTAACCTAATATTCAGGAGCATTAAAGCTCAGCTTATGATTGTACTAGTAACTTTCTTAAAAGTTTGCTGGTTCTATGTCATTTGTATTTTCTTTAACTTTATTTTTAATTAAAAATGAAATGGGAATTAGGGCAGACAACAGATGTTTAGATGTCCATCCCTTGCAATGTTGACTTATACTTGTATCTTCCTGGTGGAGTGACTTGAAAGACTATCGAGTTAGCTGTCAGTAAGAGCATGAGAAAATTGCATGTCTAATCTGACAGGATTGCCCTGCTGTTCACAGGTCTAAAAAGTCAGCAGAAATGTGTCCCTCTGAAATGACATGTTGGTATAGACATATTTGTAACACAAGCCTCTAACTAAAAAACAGTTGCTATTACTTGTCAATATAAGTAGCATTTAGGTCTCCAATCATTGATACAGATGGAAATGTACCCAAATGAAAGTGGCAGGGACAAAGTAACAGAAGTAAAGAATGACAATCCAAAGTTATTGCTGTGGCTCAGATCCCTTTCTTGTGAGAGCTGTCCTTTTTCTACTCGAAATGCCTCCCTGTATCCCAGGAAGCCACCTGTGGCACAGATCTCTGATCTTGCCAGGATGCTGACTGCATTGCCTACCAAACAGGCACTGAAAATGGCAAGAGCGTGTTCCAAAGCCAGGCAGCCTGTCTGTTCTGCTGCTTTTAGCTGAGGTGATTTTATTTCACTTGGAAGTCTTTCTGTAACATATTTGCTACATATTCTCCAGAATGGTTCAGGTGGGGGGATCATGGTGAGGGTCAGGCAGACTTTGTCACTGTTGAAGATTTTTGTCTTACCTGCTTATTTTACCCATCTTCCTAATCTGACTAGTGGTCTGCTTTCCATCATGCATGTCCCAGAAATTTCTTGGAAAAAAAACAGAATAATTCTGTAATTTAATGTAGTACTATTTTCATCTGTTGATTTGGAAGGAAGTAGATAAGACAAATTGGTTTACACCACATGTGCAATGGTGCTGGAATACACAGATGCAGCAGGGTACAATACTTCTTTCCACAACTAACAGTACTGAGAAAAAAATATATGCAAATTTGGTTTGCATTTTTGGTGGGGTGTTTTTGTTTTTTTCAAAGGAAGTAGTGATTCTGTTGGGTACGTTGGGAACCTTGGTTGATGTCGCGGTGATGGTATGCACAGCTGAGAGGTGACTGATACAAGCTGATGTTGAATGTCACCCTTGCACTGCAGGGCACAAGAAGCCAGGTAGAGGTGCTCCGTGGTGGAGCAGATATTCAGTGAAGCCTGTGGAGGACACTGCACCGGAGCAGATGGGTATATCATGATGGGAACCCCAGCCCATGGGGATGTCCCATGCTGGAGCAGGGGAAAAGCATGAAAGGGAAGGACTGGAAAGGAGGAACCACGGTGTGCTACCTACAGCCCCTGTCCTGCCTTGTGCCCCTCAGAGCTGGGCATGGAGGAGTCGGGGTGAAGGAGGGCAGCTGAGCTTGGGAAAGCCAGGAGGAAAGTGGTTGAATATTTGGGTTTGTTTCTTACTACCTGAATCTATTTCAATTGGTTATTTTAATTTAATTAGTAATGTTGGTTAATTTTAACAAATTAATTTTAGTTATTTAATTTTTCCCCCCTCTCTTGCTGAGGGAGTGAGTGAGTGGCTGAGTGGAGCTTGGCCCTTAGCTAAGATTAGCCCACCACGGGGTGGGAGATTGCTCGGCAGTCAATATCCACGTGTGCTTCTGTGATTGAAGATGATGTTTTTCTGTTAGTTGTGCATATAGCACTTCATCTCCAGAAGTAAAATGAACAGAACACTTTAAATCAGCACTGTTCTTGAAATCCAGCGTATGCCTTTCTAGCTGTATGAATTCAGCTCTGTTAGAAGCAGTATTCTTGTGTTTGTTTTGATACACAGTGGAAATAAGTACTAGTTCTTTTACACATAAATATGCTATCTATTTGTGAATTGAGTTTCAAACTCTTTTATCAACACTGATTGCTGCCCAGGGAAATGATTCCAATATATCAAAGCCTGAGAGAAAAGAAAGCCAAGAGTGGCTAGATGTTTCAAAGCAGAATAAAAAATGAACATTAGAATTCATGACAAATACAAGCAATTTGTAGTACAGAGGTAGGCGTTGTACTAAATAAATGCATTTAAAATATCTCATGTAAATGAAATAGATGTCTGAGTTTAAGAAGGAAGAACAAGTGCTATGCATCAGTGTTTAATAGGGTATTTGTAGGTAGTAAAAGACTTAATTTGAAAATAAGATTACCTATAATTCACTCTGTATACTTAAAAATTAATTCAAATTTTTCTTTACCAGAAGCAGTCACTTTTACTCCTAGTGAGTAATATTTTATTCTTAAAGTAGGTTTTTTTCATTTGCTCTACCTATAATATAAAATACTATTCTGTGCTGGAAACAGTGGGGAAAAGTATTCCTAGCAGCAAGATACTTAAAGACAGAAAAGGAAATATCTTCCACTTTCTTCATTATGATGTGACAAGGACAAGCTAGTAAAAAAGGATTGTATGAAAAGGTAAAAAATATTTTGGGTGCCAGATTGGATGACACCATTTAATTTTTTTCTCAAGTATTTATTTTCAGCTCATGAGTAAATCTATTGTATGCTTCCCAAAGGAGATGTAGCAATGTCATGGCAAAGCTGTTTCTTAAGAAAAGATCTTTATTTCTCAGTGACAATTAGATAATTTTGGAAGCATGTGCTTTGTCTTTTATAATGGTATAACAGCTACAAATGAAGGCAAATATAGGTAAGTAATCTGTTATAAGAATAAATGAAACAACTGTACTGCTTGAACAAATTTAGGATATGACTAGCTTACATGGCTGTTTTGTTTTGAATGGTTTGGGCCTGTATAAGGATGAGAGCTAATCTGACCTTTTTAACAACATGTTGCATAACAGGTGTTCACTTACAAGGAAGATGCTTTCTCTTCTAGTGTTTTAAAGATAGTTTTCATTTGAGAGACATCAATGATTTGCTGATCTTAAGTGACAGCAACACTTTCCACCATGGTGTGGATTCTATTTGGAATATGTTCACCATTTTTGTTGGATTCCAGTGATGGATTTTATTTAACAGAGAACCCTGGGGTTTAAGTAGTGACATGCAAAACCTGTGTACATGTTTGCTTGAGATTTCAACAGGCAGCCCCTTTCTTTCTTTGAAGAACATACTTAGCAAATGCAAAGCATTGCATTCAGTCCTTATTTCCAGGGTTCAAACCACTGTTTGTGATTGACCCACATCTGTGAAAATGGAAGATTATGATTAGAGACCAATATTGAAATTTCCAGTTTAATATTTTTGTAAGGTCTTTTCAGATTGCTCAAACAGCATACCTGACAAGTCTAGACATGTCCATCCCTATTTTGTGATGAATCTGTTCAGTTATCTCATCATCACAAGTTTGTTTTTCAGACAAAATGGTTCCATGATCACAACAGCTCAACATCAGCTTTTCCTACTTTTCCAAAATTTAACTCTCTTGTCATTTTGTCTCACTTGTATCTAACCTATTTATCCCCTTTCTGTCACCTTGTAACTTCTGATGTAGCTGTTGGAGATGTAAGTCTTGTTCTCTACCAGGTACGAGGAGTTTTATGATTTCAAAACAATTACTACTAATACAAAAAATGAAAGTTCCCTGAACGATTTGACATGGGACCCCTATTATATAGTGCAAGAAGATGCTTTGTGACTCAACTGGATCTGCTTTTTCTCTGTTAGAAACACATTGGAGCAGGCAGTATGCTCTTTTTTTTTTTTAATTTTATTTTAAAAAGAAGACAATTCCTCAATAGTTACACTCTTGGTGAGCTGAGAAACAGTAGAGGCTGGAAAGAATGTTTTAACTTTCACTGTTTTTTTCATTTCAAAGTTTCTAGTATTTTTGATGGCAAAAAAATTTGAAGCAGGAAGTATTTGGTGGCTTGGGTGCTTCCACAGTTTTAGAGCCAGACAACCTGATATGAAACATGCCAGAATAGTTCACAAGTTGATTTCAATCAGTTTTGATGATAGCCTGCACATCACACTTCAAAAAAAATTTCCATTATACTTAATAATAGGAGATGTTCTGAAAGTTTATTTTAACTGTGTGAAAGCACTCATGACTTAACTGCCTTGAAAGTACAACTGAAGTAAGGCAGACTCTGGTCCTATTTCAGCCAACGTGGTAGTCATCCTGTGGACTTTGGTGTTACTGTTTAATGCATAATAATAGAAAGAAACTGATTTGAGCAGGGGCATGTTTTTTTAAATTTGTGTCAATAACATAAATATGAAATGGTACCGTGAGAATATGTAGATGTAGCTGTGTGATGCTATGGCTTCAGTGGCTATGCAGTGTGTCTCGGGGAACCTATTATGCCTGTCCTGTATGCTTTAACGCTTGAGTTGTAAAGCTGACCACATTCAGTATCTTATTTCAATCATAATTTGATACCTAGTCACTTCTATAAACATAGCTAGCCAACTCATCTATTACCTGCACTTTCTAATTTTGACTTGTCTCAATGTATTGCACACTCACATGACATGTGTCGTTCATTTGTGAATATTCTTTTTCAGTTGAACAGCAAGTTGACAACAAGTCTGTGGTGAAAGTCATGATACTTCAAAGGACACATAATCTGCTGTGCTTTTCAAAAACCCCAAATAGGTAAGATACAATCAAATTTTGTACTAGACTGTGTTTTGCCAGTCAGGTGCTGTTATAATTTGACAGGCATGATGTGATACAATGAAATCTGAGTGACATAACCAACTGTGACATAACTGATAGGCCAATGTAGAAAGTTAATAAACATTTCCAATAAGTTCACTGTACTTGGCCCGTCATGTTCCCAACCATGCCCTGGTGCTATGTCCATATTTGGATCGGGTCTTAAATGTTACAAAATGTAGTAGTTTGCTTGTTCATGAGAAGTGTGCTATTGTTTGCATGTAGCCTATATGGGTATTCTGTATATAAATAATGTTGCAACTATATAATTCTTCAAGTGTAGGCACCTAGAAGTCATCTTGGCTGTAAATGGTCAGTAGAGAAGTTAGTTGAATGTATGGAATCACTTAACCTACTTACATATAAATTACCTAACACTGATACACTGTGTTGTGGCTAGCTGTTACCTAACTGGCTTCTTTCTAAAATTCTTAAGATAAAAAAAAACCAAACAACAACAACAACAAAAAAAAACCCAGGGTTTTTTTGGTTTTATTTTTTTTTCTCCCATAAATTATGAAAGTAGCTTTCTCAAAGAATTATAAGCAAGGTTTCTCATCTACTCTTTCCAATTTACATTCCTGCTACCGTAAGAGGGTTCTTTTCTAATTCAATGGAACTAAGTTGGTACAGCTGAACTCCCAAACCTCCTAAAATGGCATTAGTATCTGAAACTAACAAAACATAAAATACTATTTTAAAAAATTCTTCACTCTATCCCTTGAGCCAGTTAGCAAGTTTTACCTTGGACCCTTTTCTAACTTAGTTAATGAATCAAGAGGTTTTAAGTTTTTGTAGTCATCTAATTCTTGCGTTTTCAGTGGGAGTTGGAAGGCTTACATATGTAGTTCATAATTACAATGTATTTGTTATCATATCTGCATTACCTGCTTGCTATATGGAAAACCCCCTATTAATATTGCACACCAGAGAAATGTGCTTGCACATAGTATTTCAAAGAACTTTATCTAAAAAGCCTTGTAAACACTTTGTATCTTTTAAACAAGAAACAGCGTAATTAGCAGTGATTATGAAATAATTGCTTTTACAACCCAAGTCAAAGCTGTTATATGGCTTATTCCAAATTAGCCCATGTTTGCTAAAAATGGACTGGGTTATGGAAAGCAGAGAGCAATTGTCATCCATTACTTTACTTTTACATTTGGAATATGGACTAAGGAATTGGTGAAAACTGATCTAATATATTCATATCACCTTTTTAAAAAAAGCCTTATGTGTGAACCACTGCCAAAATTTTCACAGTAGTGTTTGGGGACTAAGGGTAATACTAATATATTATTTCCAAAATAATTTTCCCACTGTTTATTCAACTGGTACAAACCAAGCAATTTTCTTTACATATTTTTGAGAGATTTTTCTTGTGTTTATTTTAAAATATATTTAATTATTTAAGTTAAGGTGGGGTTTGGAAAGCAGCAAGGGGAATTAGTGAGTGAGCAACTGAATTGTTGCTTGTTGCTTGCTGCATGGAATTGGGGGAGGTGTGGGAGAGGAGAGCTTCAAGAAGCATCAGAAGACAACCCAAGTTCATGTTTGGAATGCTTCTTATCTGCAAATGGCTATTTTATTAAAAGCCTGATTGTTATAAACATCAAGCCTCTTCATGTGCTGCTATTGCACAATGAATGGAGAAAGCACATGAAATACATCTGAATATTACTGCCTGTGAATGGACTTGGCTGGCATTGGCAAGTGTTAACTTACACTTTGAATGAGCAAGTTTGTTTCACTGCTAAAGCTGTAAACCTAAAAAGGTGGCGTATCCCAAGGCAGCTTAGTAGCATAGCCAGTTTTCCTTACCATTTTCTTAATGTGCGTTAATTCTAGTAGCAAACAGGAAAGCGCCTTGCTAATCCTTGATATGGGCATTACCTTGACTCATAATTTGTGGCCAAGAAGGGAATGGATTAAAGCTCACTGTGCTCCCTGACCCATTTTGGCCCATATACTATCTGTGGGGTGTCTATAGGTTGGCATGGATCATATCTATCTGCCCTGATGATGGGCAATATTAAAGCTGCTACAGGAATGATCAAGGACTGCTTCTCCAATGTCAAACGTGATGTTGCAGAAAGTATATCAAATACGGTTGGTGGTGGTGACAGTGTGAGGCATAGTATGTATACTTGTGCAACTACACTGCAAACGATGCTATGGTTGAGTCTATGGCAAGGGGATGTACTCTTATGTCATCTCCCTAGAGTTGTCTGAAGCTTGTTACAATGCAAATATAGAGGTGAATTTTGCTTTATTCAAAGAATGGCATGCATATACCCAGTTGTTCTGTAAAAATAAGAAACTTATCTCCACACGACTCCAACTTTGAAGGTGCCTTATGCCTTCAAAATCAGTGTCCACAGAGTCACTCTGAATACATATTTCAGTTGAAAATCATTTCCTCCTTCATTATGGAATAACTTCATTGACGAAGGGCATTCAAGTAACTCAAGTCCTGAAATGTACTGGTTAAAGACAAGAATAAACTGTCTCCTGCCTATGGATAGTAGAAAGACTGCAACTGTTCAGCCCTGCAAGCCTGACGTATCTGGAATATCAAACCTCTGTACTCTTCCCTGTAAAGGCTGGGGGCAACAGAGGTGATGACTGTAACCTTTTTTGCAAGTAGCCAGATGGTCTTGTTGTTTCAGTCACCTGAATAGATAATAGGTAGCTCAGGAAAGAAGTGCTTATTGTCAGCTGAGATATAATTGTTTCTGGATGCAGAATATCTCCATTTAAATCTGTTCTTATTGTTTTCGTTGCTCTCTAAAATAATTTTCTTTGGCATGGTAGATTATACAAGCTAAATGTAAATAAAAATATTGAATGGTACCGAATTATGGGAATACTAATAGTCTGCCTAGATTTTAGGAAATAAGCCTCAGGTATAAATGTTGTGATCTGGTATTACATTTAATGTAGTTATTTGTCATCATAATGCATTTCTGAAGTATTTTCCTTGCAAAGCAAGCTATAAAATAAATTTCAGTAAATCTGACATACAAATTCCTGGGGAAAGAGAGGCAAAAGATAGAATGCAGGTAATTCTAGCCTCCAAAAGAGATTTGGTGATGACATGTTGCTAATGAATATAAATCTTTGTAAGTTATATTGAATAGTGGCATTCAGAAAGTCCAAAAATATTTTATACTGAAATCTTTTAACTGTATTCATGTTTCAAGAGTCTCTAGCTGTGTTTTTGTCTGTTCTCTACCTATCCCTTCTCTCTTGTACTTGTGTCCTTATGGTTTAGCCCCAAAAGGATATCCAGAGGTAGGAGCAAGATAAGTAGCATGGCAGACTTCCCTGAAGCCTCTACGAGCTCACTGATGAACCCTTTTACTTTCTTTTCTCTGTTCCTCTCCCACCCCTCCACCTTTCAAAGGTCATATAGTTTAACAAACCATCTAGAGATGCCTTGCCAATCATTATGTAGTAAATGTGCTTGCTCACTACCATCAAAATCAAACACTTGTCTTCAACAAAGATAAAAGGGAGTTAGAGACAGGTTAGGATTTACCCAATCAATAATGGGCCAGATTCAACCTTAAAGTAACTTCTTTAAACTTGCACACACCTTGAACTATTTAGTTCACAACTTCTTCACTCATAGAAACAGTCAGTTTCAAAACCCAGTGTTATTTTAATTGATTGTGATGCCAAGAGGTTTGCCATTAAAGTGAAGTAATGCTACAGTAAGTATTATGCATATAGTAATGTAATGGTTATGAGGTAAATTGTTTTGGAAGTACTCAGTCTGTGGGAAAGGAGACAAAAGATGCTCACTGACTGGGATGATGGGAAAATTGCACAACGCAGGAGGATTTGCTGTGGTTCAGAAACAAAGTCATTATTAATTGTCACTAGCCAGAGACTCAAGACTAAAGAGAGAAACGTCTAGTTTCACACTATTCCAAGCATAGGTGTGTACTTAATACAGCTGAACTGCCCTCCTGGTATGTTCCCTCTCCTTTTCACCCCTGAAGGAAAATTCATGTAATGCTACTCCATGCATTGCATTCATTTCCTTTGCTGAGAAAAGTGTTCCTTGCTGCTTGTTTTCCCTCCATTCTGTGGAAAATTCAATGAATTTGCAATAGAATGAACCCTTCTTGGTAACTAGTGAATTGCTTGCACGTTCTCCTTTGGATTTGCTAAGGGTTTGTCAGTGCCCTGCTCTGATTGTATCTGTGTGTAGTACTGGAAGAGAAGGTACTGTCTTTTAAAGGTGGTTTACACCTACACAAAATTAATCTTCCCTTGGAAATATATACCATGGTTACTCAGCAGGGTTTATGCTGTTGTTGCAAGCCTCATCTTCAAGCTCCTGCATTTACACTGTTTGCCACACTAACTGCTTTGGTATAGCTGTAACAAGGAACCTCTTCCCCATTCCCCCTCCCCTCTCCAGCCTCAATATAGACAAGTACTAAGTTATGAATGTGATAATTAACTATACATTACAATTCATTAAATAATCTTAATTCTGATGTGGGAACAAATGAAATTCATCATTAGCAATTGAGTTTGAGGGAATGTGTGTGGGTGCATGGGAATATGTATGCTAGAAGAAATTTATGCAGATTAAATCCATTAGCAATTTTCTGCACACCTCATTAAGCAAAATATCAAATCCCACTTAGCTTTTCTTCTGCTCTCATTAGACAATTTAAACTATACTATTCCATACCATGGAAATAAAAAAATCCCTGTTGTAGTGCCCCACAAGTGAATGCTCAAAGTCTACAGCTGCCATACTAACACCTTGGACTAATCATGTTGCTTCACTGTGGGTATCATTGTTCAGTCTGCCATGAGACAGAGGGGAACTCTGGAAAACAAGTGTATTTGTTACTTGTCACAGAACAGTCCAGACTCTCTGGTGCCATAAGTGGCCTAAAGCTTGTGTGCAGCTGTGCATTAGGTGTTGAAAACATTTGCCAGTGATGATTGTTGAAAAAGTTGCCCTGTCACTCTTTTTGTCAGAAAACAGACTTATCAAAAATTGAAGTTTTCTGTGTGATGTCACCCTTGCTAGAATTTATAAAGAAATAATTTCTTAGGTTAATGATGAAACATCTGGTGTTGGCTTCAAGTGTTTCATGGGCCATGGTTGAGCAATCAGTTTAAACCAACTTCACTGCTTAAGCAAGTGTTCCCAACCTGCCCTGATCCCAGCAGCTTGCCCATGTCCTTATGGTGGCACAAGAATGGACAATAAATAGGGGTGAATTGGCTTAAAATTAACCTGGCAAAATAAGACTGAATTACTTCTGATATAATTAGGTTTGCTGATCTGGTTCACCACCTAGCCTTGCAAATACACTGGCACATAACAAGGGAAGAAAGTGCAGGTTGTGGCTAGAGAGTAATATTTACATTAAAATTTTAATTATATTGTAATTTTTTTAAAAAAAATTAATAACTACTATTGTCTTATGGCAATTTAGTTTTCATGATACTGTGGCAATAATGTCGTCAGTAGTTCAAAGGAAGTTCTGTAATCCTAAATTGAACAAAAATAGGTGGAAAATTTAAAAGGAGTTTGCAAGAATTCATCGTTATTTTTGCAGGGTTTTCAACTTGTTTGTCCATTTAAACACAACTCAAAAAGATGTGAAAGTACAGGCTAATATTGTTATAACTTAGTCTGTACAGAGTGAAAAGCTAAAAAAGATGGACCTTCTTTATTCCTTTCTCTTTCTGTTATTTGACGTCTTTTCCTGTTTTGGAGACTGAAAAGTGCCAGATAGTTTCCATTTTCATGCCTAAACCATTGTCCAATGCAAACTCATGCAGTCTGCAAGCACAGTGATCTCTCAACCAGAGGATAGCAGGGGGAGAGGAATGTTTCTCAGCTGAGTACTCAGGGTTGAGGTCCTGTTAACTTTTCTTTCTTGTTTATGAATGAAAACACAGAAGAGACAGAAAACACTAACAAAGGCATTTAGTTCCTCTCCATGTACAGCATTAGGGCACTATTTTATTTTTTAAACTAGGTTAACTATTTTTAGCATCTCTCCTTCCTTCTTGGATGTCAGAGCAGGTAGAATTTCTGGTTTTACCTCACACTGGAAGCAGCAGTGTATAAGAGAATAGAAGAATTTTTGTAGTGCTACATGTAGTGTCCTTTGCTGCCTTTGATCATTCATCATTTTGTTCATTACAGTTTCAACAAAGTAGCTAATCAATCCCTTCTCATTGTGTCCTTCACAATACTGCCTGCTACCAGCTTTCCTAATGTCCTTTATATTCAAAACTCTATGGTAAATAGTGCTGTAGATCATCTCAGCACTAGTGGGTGGGCTTGTCCTTCTGCTGTGAGAGAAGAGGTGTTCCTATCACCAGCTGGCACCTCAATCAGGAATGCTTTTGAGCCTCACCAGGGTATATTTTGTACCTCATTAGGCTTTCTGTAGCCAGTAGGTGCACCCTGCATGCTGAGAAGCAGGGATATAAGAAGGAATTGGCAAGCAGGAGGAAGATTTCTGGAGCACTAACAAAGACTCCTGAACCCAATCTCCTCTTCTGTTCAGTCCTGCAAAAGCAGACCCAATGTGCCATATATGAAAGTGGCCAAGTAGAAGCTTGATGGTTTTGTTCTTTTATTGGCTTTGTGTAGACTTATGAGGGTCATGGTTCTCAGGTATCCTGGTGAAACTGGGACAGTCCTAACTGTGTCCAGACAAAGCATAAGCAATTCTAATTTTTTCTGTACGAGTCATTTGTCAGTCTAAGCCTCAGGTTCTACTGACCCCACCCTGCTTGAGGGAAAGAGGTTGCTGGCTGCTTCTGACAGTGTGGGTCACCGGGGCTCTCAAAGCCAAGGGTCCTCTGAAATTATCTAAAAACCTGAGTTTAGTCCTCTAAAGAGAAAAATCCAAATTTATTTTTTTTCCTGTGTCATCTGGCAACCCAGATAGGGTGAGATCTTCCCTCAGCTGTTGTATGCTCTCTAGTTCCCCTGGTATTGCCAAGGGAAGGGAATTTTGTGAGATGTTGACTTATGAGCAAGTGCTTGTAGCAATGGGTATGCTCATGG
Organism: Microhierax caerulescens; assembly: GCA_035590215.1. Lineage (NCBI taxonomy): Eukaryota > Metazoa > Chordata > Aves > Falconiformes > Falconidae > Microhierax > Microhierax caerulescens. Next base: position 7,979,762 of record JAVJGJ010000033.1, on the reverse strand, counting down.
CACAGAACTGGGCCCTCAATTGCATTTGAATCAAAGGAGGATGAAAAAGGAGAGAGAAGGAAGTACTAATCTCAGTTTTTGTCAGGAATGCCTTTTCTGCTGGACCATAACCCATTCCAAATCCCTTTGTTAAACCATGAATATTTCATATGCTAACCAAATAATTACTCCTATTATACTTTACATGCAATAAAATTCTTCAAATTCAAAGGTCACCAGCCAGACATGTAAAATGACTTCATGAATGACTTCAGCTCATTAATCATGCCTCAGTGTAGCAGTGGCTCTCCTCTGTTCATTAGAATAACATTTCTTTGCACTTTTTGGCAAACCATCATTATAATACAGAACAAGGACAACAGAGTGTGAAAGACTTTTTTTAATGAGACTTCATAGCTGCTCATGGTGGAACTCTCCATCCTGTTAGCTCTTGAAAGAGCTGTCTGACAAAGACTCAGAAAGATTTTACCTGATGAAGGAGAGCCAGGAAGAGAATTTCACAGGGAAAAGTGTCAATGAGCTTACAGAAAGCTGCATAAACCTGGCTGCCCTGTTGGCTGAGCTGTCAGTCTTCAAACAAATACAGAAAGAAAATCTTTAATTGTACTCACCACACATATGACATTTTATGCTGTATCATTGTCATTTGCAGCAGTTCTTAACTCACAGAGAAAAAACAGCAGTTCACGATACCCAGAATCTTGAGTGGACTCTGCACTTAGTAAGGAGAAGCTCTGTAGTTTAATACTTACCAATTACTGTGCAAAATAAACTCTTCATCAGAACCTCTAAAACTCAGTTGCATCACCAACGCTTTTGCTGTTATTCTAATATTATTTTAGCCCTTACCTTCGATATACCAAAGAAATGGAATCATTCCAATAGTGCTGGACTGAGACAGCTAATTTAAATCTCCCTTAATAAATATTTTAAGGGATGTTAATAATATTTTAGTATCTTTCTTCTTTAGCTGAAATAATGAAATTGCAAAAATGGCTTATAAAGTTTTGTGGATGTTCATTTTTAATTAAAGTGTTCTCCTCTGTTTTCCCTCAGGAGTATAACGACTTTAAGTGCTAGAAAAGATAGCAAGGTTCCTCACAAAAAGAAGTACCAGCCTGACTATCAACCTCATGGATTCTATAATTTTTTCATTTCCTGTCTGTGAGGCCCATGCAGGCGCTCCCCACAAAAAATAAATACTTACATATCCAGGCCCCAGCCTTGTTCTCCTACCCAATTTTCAACTGCTTTTGAAGGCAAAAGCAGTTTTAATTCATATGGTAGGCAACACCAGAACAGCTCTGCAATATGCAGATAGAGGAGTAATAATATGATGTGACATACTTATAGTATTGCCAGCCTCAAGAGGTAAAATCAAACTTTAATCAATAGAACCGTAAGATATTCAAAAATGATTATGTTGCTCTTTTGGCCTACTATCTGTTTTTTTGTTTTTTTTTATTGCCTGTCTCCAGTGTTTGTGATGGTGACTGCTACAGATATTATTCTTGCTATATACCTAATCTCCTATCTATTAATTAATTTCTACATCCAATCTCCTAATAAATTCTCTTCTTCATCTCAGGGTCAGATCCACACCTGTAAACTCTGTATGTGCCCCTAGTCGCTACATCTTGAAATTGATTCCACCCTAGGCTTCAGCAAATGTCTTCCCAGCTTTGGTGCCATTTGTCCCTGCAACTCCTCTGAAGTTCTGTACATCCATCTTTCTTCCTCACTGGCCAAGGTCTCTTTCCACATGGGTACTGCATGGGCCAAGGGCAGAAAATTACTGTCTTTCAAGCCTGGTGTTACAAAGAGGCACTGTTTTTCTCCATTTCCCCAAGCATTTTTTGTCAACACTGGGTGAAGCAACAGAGACATTGAAGTAAAAGAAGGTGTTCAAAGTAAAAAGTGTGGTTACTAAAACGTTCATGAGCTCCTTTCTTCAGCTGCCGCCTTCTCCAAATCATCAGGCTACTTTTTGCAGTATCTCTTGCTCTATTTTCCATCTTTCTCTCTAATAGGCCAAGAAAAGACCGTTTTTTTCTTGTAATCTCTAGTCCTCTCTCTCTTGTGTTGCTCTGATCTGTTTTGTCAAGTGATCAAAGTCCCCGTGCAGGTGAGCTGTTGCTTGGTTACCACCTGCTTGGAATTCACTCTTGAAAAATTGCTTTGTCTTGAGAAGTAGTCATATCTTTGTTCCTTGGTGCTCCATTTAAATGGGTGATCAAAGTTTATCAGCCTGCTCTATTAGCGCTGTGTTCTGTGCAAAACTTTTTCTTGTTGCCTTCTATGGATTTTAGGTCAATCTCAAGAAAAGAGATGGGAGAGAAGGCAAGAATGCTCCACACTTTAGAGTGAATCTTTGTCAGAACAGTCTAACAGGGAAACAAAATGCATAGCCTCCAGCACCAAACAGGCTGTATGTAGCCTGACATCCCAAATAGTTACAAGGAGCCAGTAGAGGTATTCTAGTGTAGGAATTTTATTTTTTTTTTTTAGATTATTGCCACTACAATTTAATTTTTCTATAGACTTTCTGGAGAAGGTTGGTTAATTCCATTTTGTACACAAAAATATATACCAATGATAACATATATAAAAGAAAATGTAAAACAATCTGGAATATAAATATTCTTGCCCCAAATAGGCAGACTTGCCTAGAGTTAAATACCTCCACTATTGGTAGCTGCTGTTGTTCTTCCTCTTAATCTTTTCCTAATTGCCTCCTAGAGTCAGAACAAAAGTTGCATTTGCGCTTGCCATGCATATGACAGTGTACTACCTTAATTTCATGTTTCTTTTTCAAGTGTATAAATCAGAACCAGGCAAACTGACTGCTGGGATTTTTTATCAGCAACACATTAAGCAAGAGCCCATAAATGTGTAAAGCAGAGTTTAGACCAGACAGGACATCAGTGGCAATCACCTGCCACGGCATCAAAAGCAAAGGCAGACCTTAGGTGAGAAACATGGTCATAAAAGTGTACACGAGAGCATTTAGCAGTATCAGCAGTCATGCAGGACTGATTGCCACCAGGATCCCATGTTTGTACCAGGACCATTATTCATGTGCTCTATGCTATATATGCAGGTAGAATAGTACAGTCCATCAATTGTAACCTAAGAGGTACTATCAAAATTGGCAGTGGCAGAAAAAGAAACATCTGCTAGCTTTGTTCCCAGTTAGGAACTCATCCCAGTGTTGTAAGTGAATGACTAATGTATTACTGAAATTTCTTTGATTTTTAGTTGGCTTGAATGGAAAGAAAATTTAGATTTAATGTTGGTGCAGATTTTCTATCAAACAATAGAGAGAAAAAAATCTGATAATTCATTGGGTTGTGGAATTTGGATTATCCAAGCATCTAGAAATTTCTTTCAGCTTCAGGAATAGTTCAAACTAGATGTGAATTTCTAAGTCCATTAAATTTTCCTTAGTGAGGCTGAAAAACTCTGACTTTGTTATAAACAACCCTCCTTCCCCATCATTCATGAATACTAGTGCTGGAAAAAAAATAGATGGGTTAGTTCTCTGACACATTCTTAAAAGTCTACAGCATTAAATTTGAGCATTGTTATATGAATTCACTCATCAAACCTGTATACTGGCACATTTGTATTGGTTGGATGAATAATAGGAATACTGAAGATTAGGTATCTCAGATCTTTGGAAGGGCAGAATGTAAGGTATTTGGGCAAAGTTTTAAATATTGAAGGTTTGGGTAAAGTCCATAACAAGTGTTCCCACGTCTTTTTCCCACTTTTCAGTGCTTCTCAATATGAAATTTATTGAAGTACTTTGTGTACACGTAGAAGCTGATGATGATTTTTTTTTTATATATATGTTTTGTCCATTACTGCAAGGTTAAGTAACTTAAAGAATGCATTGCAGCAAGTATTTTAAACCTGTGTTTAAACCTAGTAAATGAACAGGGAGCAGAAAAAACAAAGGGTTAACTTCCTGGTTATTTTTTTAACTCCAAAATATTTATCATTTTGCCATTGTGTCAGTAAAATGCCTGTCTAATGTTTATACAGTGCTCTACACCTGTACAACATCTATCTATGCATAAACGCTGTGCCAAAGATCTTTTTGAGCATATCTAAAGTTTCATGATTGGTTTAGTTTGAGTCAGTTCTTCCTAGCTAACATGTTTCACTTTGAGTTAAGTTGCGTAACACTGTGATGAGCTAGTTACATTGGATTGTAGAATCAATCCTCCAAAATGGATTTTGATTAGAATAAATTTACAATTAATCTTAAAGGCTTTGTACAAAACCCAGTAATATCTTTATATGTAGATGCCTTTTTGGAAAAGTCAGTCTTTGAGGGATAGTCTATAGCGCAACTATCCATACGCAAAAATATGATGGTTGCTGAAGAGTGGCACTAGAAATGTGTGGGAGCAAAGGAAAGAGGTAAAGAAAGAAGCTTTATAGGCTGTTTAGTGTCCTTGTATGTTTCTATTCTTCTCTGCTTTGACTTCAGCCCTTCCACATTTGAAACCCATTTGTCCAACAGGCAAGGTTGAGAACTGAGTATACTGTCTGTGATTGAAACTTGCTGGCAGACGTAGCATTTCATACTGTGTACGTTTTATATATACGTAAAATAAAGCAATTTTGCCTTTGATCCACATTTTCCCTCAGGTCTAATAGAGAGAATCTTCACTCCTTGACTTGTAAGTGTTCTGTTCTTTCTGTATATTCTAATATGAGGGGGAAAAGCAGAATGGAGTGGAACAAACTGTTCCGATAGATGTGTGCTCTACCCTTCTTTCCCAACTTTGGGAGACAGTCCATTTAGCAGTATCTTGTATTACTCCTCTCTTTCCAATCTGCTATTTGGCTCTTCCATCTCAAAATGGTCTCCTGGAATGGATACCCCCTTCCTTTTCTTCATCTATGTGTATTTTTTGTCATGAATACTGGCTTTGATTATTTTTTTTTTTTTTTTAATCCTCCCGCCACCCTTCCTTTTGTTCTAACATGTCTTTGGATTCATCCCTTTATTCTGGCAGTATCAAATGTTTAAAAGCAGGTGGGTGGCTGCTGACTGACTACTGGTGGATGGCAATGACTGTGGCTATATGGGATTTCTTCTAGGAAATGCAGGAACCTGGGGGATGTGAATGAGATGAACTTGGATCAGGATCTGGCAAGTGCTATGTGTTTCCAGTATACCAGGTCTGTAGCTTAGGTCTACTACAGTGCTCCAAATGGAGGCTCTACAGTTTAAGGAAGTTTACTCCTAAGTAAAGCTTTTTCTAAATAAAGCAGCCAGGAGGTTTCTTTCCCTTACAAGTGAAAATGGATTGAACTTTTGTTTTACTGGTTTTTTCCCCCACCTCTGCCCCCTTTTTCTTTTCTTCAAAGAAAAATAAAACTGTAACTGATCTCAATAGTTATAGAAAACTGTTTCACTTAAACCAGCAAGGAGCAAATTCTGACTGCACTGTTGATCAAGTCCTGAATTATATTTTCATAATAAGAAAATATAAATACTGGTTTCTGTGACTGATAAACTAATCTGATATCTGAATATAGAATAAATGCTTCTCTTACACTTCTTTTTTAGAATAAAACTATATTTTGTGAGGAAAAGCAATTTACCAAAGTGACACTTAAAAGAAATTATAGCTTCACCTAACACATGCCATAATGCCGAGTTCTCTTAATAGTTTTTGTATTCTCTAAGGCTGTTTTTATATTAGTTAAATCTATGTCAAGTTCTGATTATGCAGCAATGGCTATAATTATTAATTTAATTATAAAATTATAGAATCGTGAAACAGTAGAATTGTAGAGTAGTTGAGGTTGGAAGGGGCTTCGGGAAATCCAACCACCCCTGCTCAAAGCAGAGTCTGGTAGAACAATTTACTTAAGAATGTGTCCAGCTGAGTTTGGAGCAGCTCCAGTAATGAAGACTTCACAACCAATCTGGAAATTTTTTCAGCTTTTATCAATCCTCACAGTAACAACAACAAAGTATTTTCTTAAGTAGAATCTCCTGTGTTTCAGTTTGTGTCCGTTGCCTCTGATCTGACACTGTGCACTGGCTCCATCTTTTCTTCTTCCCATCAGTAATTTACATATGTGAATAAATGCAAAAATATGCAAATCAAGATGATGATTCTGGGGGGATAGTAAAATGTGCTGTAGATACAGCAATATCCAGTTTCTACATGAAAGAGCTTGTAGTATGGGAAATGAAAGCAGACAAAAGATAGAAAAAAATCAGTTAAATCTGATACTCTGACCAATCTTGGTGCAGCTGTGTGACATTCTTTGCTGTTTAGCTAAATTTTATTGGGAAAGGGGGATTGTAAAACTATCACTACAGCATTAGTATTAGCTTCTGTTGTTCAATATCTATTATCATTCATTTATTTTTTTTTACAATGTTAAATTTTGCTAATAATGAAATAGTGTTGTCTTTTTGTTGTTAATTCTCTTGCATAGGTATGATGTCAGTATAAAAACAGCTACTGGGGAGATCAAAGCTGGGAAGGATCAAACAGAGGGAACATACTTTATTTCTGACAATTTGTCAAAAATTACTAGGGTTTGTTTCATATAAAGGTATTACAGATTTGTGAAAAACAAACAGTTTTGAAGAATGTATCAAAAGAGATTTAAGTTAGAAGCAAGAGTATTGATTTGGGAAGCAAGATTACTTAGATACAAAGCAAGTAGAAAAAAGTGACTAGAACTAAGACCAGTCTATGAAACCAAATTATAATGCAGTTCAGAAAGAAGATCTGAGACCAGTCCTGTGTCAGGCACTAAATAGCGTCAATGCTAGTGATGTTTAATGACGAATCAGGCCCTCTTCTGTTTAAAACGGTATGTGAAACTCTATTTTTCTTTTTAGTTCTGTTTCTGTCTTTATGCCAAGCTCATACAGGGACTCTAAGAACAAGTGTTAAAGCAGGCTTTCACATTGAGTGTTTCTAGGTTTAATTTAGTTTTCATGAAACAGCTAGATTCTACTTAGATTCCACATCTCATAGTATTGGAAAGGTTTTGTTAATTGCTTGGCTGTAAATCCTCTGACTAACCAACCCAAATACTTAATTTTTAAATCGTGACAGTAATAAAAAGACACTTTGTGGCTCCTGTTATTTTTGTTCCTAATAGCTGAAAACCTTGCAGAGTTTAAAAATATCAAGCCTTGAACAACTTTGCTCTATTGAAGCTCTATTTCTTTAGTTAGGCATGCAATTTCTTTGCCAGCTGATATCTGCTAGATTTAAAAACAAGTACAAAACTTCCAGACCTGAAGTTAATTACAAATTTTGCAAAGGCTTTTATAATTCTGATATTACCACGACATTTTGCACATCTCAATGTCTATACTAGAACTGTGAATTTAACTGAAGAAAATCTTTTCAGCTTCTGACAGAAAATGTAAGCTTCTTTTTTCATAATCTGCAATATGCCAAAGAATCAGAAACGTTTAATGCAGGCAGAGTTGTAACTGTCTGGGTCTGCCCTAAAGACTGTCCTGCACCTGGGTACAAAATCCATCTTCTGTGAAGTGTGTGTGTGTGACTGAATAGCTTCTTGAATAGGATTTCCTGTTTTTCAGGGAAGGTGGCATGACATTGGCATCCTGCCTTCAATTATTTGTTAGGATGCTAGCTAGGATCATCCAGGGTTAGCTTTTGCTTCCCATTCTGCCAGTTCCAGTTGGTTGTACGTCTACTATAGCTACATAATTTTCTAATTTTTCCTGCTCAGAGGGTTTTATAACCAGAGACATGTCAAAGAAGTGATGTGCTTGAACAGCTACTGAATGGGAATTTTTATTTAGTATGGATACACTTTCTCTTTTTTTTTTTTTGTTTTTTGTTTTTTGTAGTTTAATGACTATTTATCATTCACTTTTCCTCAGCTGTCTCTCTGGCTTGAAAGTATAGGTGGACAAGATCTGTGTGTATTTAAATATATGTGATTGAACACTGACAGCCTCTCAGAATGGAAGAAGGTTAAACAGAAGTCGTCTAATGATTACTTGGGAATATCCTCAGTTGTTTACATCTGATGACAAAGGATGGAGCAGTTTGGTTTACCGTGTTTTGCTCCCACTTTCTATAAGGTAATTACCTCCCCAGAGAAGGTAGCTGAGGTCCAAGACCTAGTTTTCTACCAGGTTCTGAAAAAAATAGTCTTTGAAAATCATAGTTGGACACCAGGTTCCACTACTTACAGATGTATTGATTTACTGAAACAAAGGTAGTTCCTGTGCTCAAAGACTAGGTTGACCGTGCAAACATTTATATGAAGCTACAGTGGCTTTATGCCAGAGCTAAAGGAACTCATTGAGGATGTCTTCTAGCATCTGGCTTGTTCATGCACAAGGTAGCAGTGTAAGACAACTTGGTGAATTGTATCTGTTCAGTAATTAATAGGAGATTTTTTTCTTTACAAAATTTAATTTTGCAGGCCACTTAATGTCTTGCCCACTTCAGATTTTTAAGGACTGATGTATACAATGCTATCTTCAGTATGTCTTCAGGAAAACTGATTTTATTAGCCGTTGTTCCAATATTGTTAATCAAATGTAGCAGAATGATTAAGAATACATCTCAACCAATTTAGAATTAAAAGTAATGTTTTGTAGGCAGTTAATTCTTGTAGCAGGTTACACACCTTTGATATTTTGAAAATACAAAACCCAACAGCAGCTTCAAAGCAACAGGTATTTTAGTTTAGACTGTGTCTCTATCCAAGTACTGTAAGAATTATTCCACAAAACTTTACAGTCCAACATGCCAATTAAGAGAAAGAGAGGCTGCAGATAATGGATATTTTGTATGCATGCTGAGGCTATACCTCTGAGTATGGGATGTCTTGTTGTTTTGTATTTATATTAATCCCACAGATACATACGCATATCAGATCTACCACTTCCCTCTCCCCAAAAACAGTGCATAAACTCATGACTTCTGTCTTATGAAACCAAGACAGAGTATTGTACGTTGGGCTATACTTACAGCAGTAATTTACAGAGTCATAAGTGCAGATCCTCAGACTTTGTGAGCCAGGTTCTTGTGGTAAGATCTATACAAAGCAGGGATAAGAACTTCTCTTGAAGAAATGATTGCTCTGGTCTCAGAACAAGTTAAAGAAGTCCTAGTCAAGCTGAGAATTGAAAAATGAGAGTGAAACACTTTTCTGCTTCACCAGCTACTTTGTCTCCTTGGCTTCCTCTGCAGTTCATGGGGGTGTGAGCTCTTCCATTTGAAGACCAGTTGAAAGCTTCCATACCCTCAAGGAGTGGAGGAAATCCATAAGACTAATATTAAGTTCTTCACACTGCTCAAGAGCACAATTTCAAACACAAAAGAATGCAGCTTACTTCTATTAAGACTAGTAAAAAAACCATCTGGATTGTAATTTCCTTTTTTATCCACAGAAGTGTCTAGCAGGACAAGAGAAGTGAGTGTCCCCCTGTACTTGGCACTGGTGAAGCCACGCCTTGATTACTGCATTTAATTTTGGGCCCCTGACTACAAGAGGGATGTAGAGGTGCTGGAGTGTCCAGAGAAGGGCAGTGAGGCTGGTGAAGGGTCTAGAGCACAAGGCTTCTGAGGAGCAGCTGAGTGAACTGGGGTTGTTTAGCCTGGAGAGGAGGAGATTCAGGGGGGATCCTATTGCTCTCTACAGGTACCTGAAAGGAGGTTGTAGGTGAGTGGGCATCAGTCTCAGTTGACAGGGGGCAGGACAAGAGGAAATGGTCTCAAGTTGTGCCAGGGGAGGTTTAGATTGGATATTAGGAAAAACGTCTTCACTAAAAGGGTGGTTGAGCATTGGAACAGGCTGCCCAGGGTGGTGGTGGAATTGCCATCTGGAGGTATTTGAAAAAAACACGTAGATGTGGTTTAGTGAGGGACTTGGCAGTCCTGGATTAATGACTGGTCTTGATGATCTCAAAGGTCTTTTCCAACCTAAGTGATTCTATGAAATTTTGACATAAAAACAAGAGAAAATTTCTAGTACTTTTTTATTCTGATGCTGCTCTAAGTTAGTTACACTGGGGCAGTTAATATGAATGTCATCAGGTCAATAATTAATTTTTAGAAAGCCTGTCAATGAAGTGTTGATATCACCTGATACAGACTTTCAGTATACTGAGTTTGACGAATCTCTGGGTATGTTTGCTTTTTGGTGTTTTTTTTTTTTTCCTGAAAAAGTCTTGTGAAGGGTGATCACTTAGTTCCTATACTCTGCACACAAAAAAGGCAGTTAAGAAGGATAAAATATCCATGGCCTGTTACTATGCTGAACATCAATTTTGAAATTGAACATCTTCATACACAATGTGAGGGCCCTTTTGCTCTGTTGGAACATAGGCACAGGAGAAGCCACAATATTAAAAAATCTTTCCTCATCTGTTCTATCTTCAAGGTTTTACAGTCTTATTGTGGAGGAGATTGCAAAGTGAGACAGGACAGTTCAGTTTCCAGACCACCTGTCCTCTCAGGGTCTAGTAGCATGGATCCCAATTAATGTCAGTTCTGAGCATGACTTTTAAGATGTGGGTTCTTTTCCACCTGAAACTGAATATAATATTACAGTCTTTCATATAGGTCATTCAAACAGCTGTTGAATTGTAGAAGCTTCCAGCCACGGCTGATCTGAGTCAGGTTTGAACTGATGACCCGCTGATGAAAAGCTTGAGTCAGATTTCAGTCCCCTGAGTCATTTAGACTGCCTGAAATGCATAATTAACGTTTAAGATGCAAGTCTTTTTTTAGTAGCAGGAGATGAGGGAAGAAGGTAGTCAGTGTTTAATAATTTAAGCCATCCTCATACAACATTGTATAGAAAACATCCATGCAGCTGGGAAGTGCAAAATTTCATGTTAAAAAAGAAACACATTGAGTTACAAGTCAATTGGTATTTCACTGAAAGAAATGGCAACACTTCATTTTCATTGATGGTTCAATGATTGGGAGGAAAAGAGCAGGGGGGTAGTTAGGACACTCATCTGAAGTATTGGAAACATGTTCAATACATTTACCTAAATAAGGTCCCCCATATATTAGGAAAGGGTATGTAAACACTGATAGTCTGTGCAGGAGGATGGCGTCTTCTACACTTCCTCCTACATAGGTGCCTCTTTCAAAAGCTTCTGAGTTCCTGGTGCAGAACGGTGCTTCGGTTGTAATTCTGTGAGGTTTTTTTGCAGAACAACTAGTCTTAGTCTGTTTAGGTGGGAAGATGTACCGTAGTGAGTTTGTGAATTTCCTTCCAAAGCAGTGATGTTCTCTGCATTAGAAAAGTTTAGTTTCAAGTTTGCATTGATGGAATTTTGGGAAACTTTCTGATGGACTAACAGATTTCAGTGTTACTGGAATTTTTCTGGTAAACACAGTAGCTGTATCTTCCCTTAATATTATCTGATGACTCCTAGTTATATACACTCAACTTTTTGTCTTGTTTTCTGTAATCTGTAGATTTTCATCACAGGCCAGCAACAGATGGAAAGAAAGAAGTTAGTTAAATACAGTTACACACAGAAAGAAATATATAAACCATATTAGGATAAATGACAGGCAGTTTTCCGTAAATGAGACTAGATTTTCTTAGTAATATTTCTTTATCTGTGAAAGCTACTGTTACACTGTCCAAACCCCTGAAAATCCAATAAGAACTCCCCTCTTTGTTGGCTGCTTTCAGGCAGAATTTTTCATGTTGAAGTTGTAATGAAACTTGAATGTTCCTCCAGCAAAGCCATGATGATAATGTTTTGGGTTTTTGTTAAAATGATAAATGTTTTTGAGTGAAGACAAGGCTGTCAAGCTGTGGTTCTCAGCTGGCAAGGTGCTGTGATGTGGAGCCTGTGCAAATAAACTCTGCTTGCTCTTACTTGACTTTATAAAGAGGCAGGCTTGCTGTCTCTCTGCAGTGTTGCTGAATTGAGAGAGCTAGGATGTGTGTTGTAAAGACATTTGAATGCTTCTGAATGGAGTCAGATGAGGTTATTATGTCTGTTGCACATGGCAGCTGGCAGTAGAGCTGCTGTTAGTGGGTTGGAAACATCTGTTACCCAGGGAAGATGACAAGAAGGAATAGAAGCTCTAGGATGGGGTAGGAATGAAAAGTTGGATTTAGTGAAACACTAACATTGCCCAAAAGTTTATCAGTTAGTCTGTATAAGGTTATCTTGAAGGTGAGCCCTTCAACTTAGTTTATATTTTTAGTGCAGGGCCTTGCTTAACAGACTAATTCCTGGTTACGTATGATGAATAGAACAGAAAGCACGAATATGACATCATCAGAGTGACTTCCTCACTGGTTCAGTTATTGAAAAGCCCTGTTATAACTTTTGGCTTCTATTTATTCATGTTATGTTTGCTTCCATTTGGTCTTAATGGCACCATTGTTCATTAGCTTAAAAAATGCTCTTCCCTCAGTGATACCTGTCTCCCCTCTCATCTTTAGAGCGAGCCATCAAATTCACCTCAGCTTTCATTTTGCTAGACTGAGTTACATGAGTTCTGTTATTATCCTCTTTCAAGCTCTCTCCGTGCACCTTCTCAGTCTAATGCCCTTTCTGACACTTTTCCAGCTGGAGTTCGACTTGCCAAACAAAGGTCACGATCAGCATTATAGATAATATTCCAGATAAGATTGTATTTTCCTTCAGCTCACAGGAAGATTATTCACTTTATGATATGACAGATGCCTCACTGAGAATGCCAGGATTTTGCACAGGTCGGAGAGAAATCTCCCTCCTTATTAGAGCCGTAGGTCTTCCCTCTTTCACTTTGTCTCATGATTTCAATTACTTTTGATAATATGCATGAAGTGTTTTTTCATCTACGGGAACAAAAGGCAAAATAGAAATACAATTTTAATAATTTGTTTGTGAAGAATCTTTCTGTCCTGTCTTTTATCCTAAATGCTATGCAAGACTAAAAAGATGTGCTGTTCTTTTTGTGATAAAACTGTGTATTAAGTAGCCATCAATGTTCCATAAATAAACAAGTAAACAGAAAATTATTGAAGAAACATTTTAAAATAATTTCAAAGTTTTAAACACATTGCAAGAGTGTTCAGTTCAGCATTCTCTGTATGGACAAGTGTTAAATACTCATAATCTATTTTTTGTAAAAGAATTTTAGTCATAACACTGGTTTTAAGACATACCTGGCTTATGTACCTAGACAAATGTAGCTTTTAGGGACATGCTATATTACTATCAAAGTTACGCTTTGCTATGAACGATTAAGAAATGCAGCTCTCCATTTTGTTTCATTTTATGCCACACTGATAGAGTTAAATCACATGGAAGTGAGTCCAACAAAAATAACTCTATAAATTCATAGAATTGCTTGTGATATAAGATACAGCTCCCTGAGTGACTTCCTACCTCAGTTGAAATCTATGGGATTTTTCCACTGACATTATTAGGTAGATTTTCAAATTAAGTATATCACAGTAGAGTCTTATGGCCCCTTGCTGTCAAAAACAGTCATTGCACGTTTAGTTTATTTACCTTTCTATTAAAAACAAATACCTTCTCCTCATTTAAATGCCCAACCAAGAAAAGTTAAGATTTACATGAAAGAGATACAAACATAAGATGAATACTGTAGTAAAGGGGACAGTCATACCAGGATGCATATAGAAAAATGCTGAACTGGAAAATAAAAGTGCAATTCTGTGAATAACTAATTAAGTTTTACTTACACAGTAAGGAAGTCTACAATAATAACAATAATTTTAAAAAACCTTCAGAGAGGTTTTTAACAAATTACTAAGAACTCATAACAGCAGTGAGATATTTTTAATATGTCTGCTTGTGAGAAGTCACCCCTAGGTCAGATAATCACTGCCTCTGCATCACTTGCACCCTTAAAGCAAGGACATGGCAAAAGCTTATGCCGGCCTTCCTCAGAGAAGAGAATTTCAAGTAAGGAAAGTTCTTTGCCAGAGTTGCTAACAGTCAGTGCTGTTGGAGATCTTGCTATGATAGTCAATTCACACTGATGTCATCAGGAGCCTGAGAATATTTAATAGGCTATGGAAGAGAAATAATTATATTTACCTGAGAATTTGTTCTAAAATATATATACTCAAATAGTTACTAGCCTTCTGTTAACAAATGATTGACTAAATGTTCACAGTATCACAAAAGCCTATAAAGAGTTAGTTTTTAGTTGCTAGTTGCATTTGCCATATGCAATCTCATATTACATTAAAAGGCAAAACGCAAGAACATATTTTCCTGAAGATCAAGCTGCCATATTTTCATAGTTTCTTCTTGGATTAAAAATAGACACCCAGTCCAAGAGGCCTTTGGAGTACACTCAGATCAATTCAGGTTTTATTTTAATTTAATATCTTGGACAGGTTTTTATGTAAGTGAAAGTGACTAATATTTTAAATAACATCTTCATATTATTGGTTCTGTTGTCATCTAGTCCTGCCTTACCATGTAATCTTTAAGTAATTGCAGTGCTTGATATTTCTAGACCACTTCAAATTGTGTTGTTCTTCATGGAATACAGAAGAATAGGGCCAGGAAATGTAAGGGGGGTTTGTGTATTTCAAATGTTTGTACCAGCCATAAATTGGAAAGGGGTGAAGGACTGCACTAAGTAGTCTGGAAGATGTACTTCTATGGGGGTAGTGATACTTAATTTTGTCTCATTTCATTCACAGCAATAAGAATGAAACATATTCTGATTAGGGTTTTTTGCTGGTAGCGTCTTTAGGTAAACTTTCTTCTTTCTTTTAATTATACCATGTCTTATTATACATTGCAGTTGTGAAGGAAGGGTCTGGATGGTAAAAAAAAATTAGTAGGAAAACATGTAAACCCCACAAAATTAATTGGCTAAATTAAAAAATTTCTTTTAATACTATGCTTTATCAAAAAAATTTTAACATCATATCAACCATTCCTATGAAAGATAGAGTGGAGTGGTCTTAAGGTACACTTGCAAGTGCCTCCTTTTTTTTTTTTTTCCCAACCAGTCCTATAATCAGTCTAGATAATCTCTTAAGTGAAGCCTGAACCACAGAATACAAAAAAGGTACTCTTCTATTCTTCCTTTATGTTAAAGTTACACTTTCTCTGAAAATACCAGCATCTGGGAGTCTTTAATGCTCATTAATAAGAAAAATATTAAAGATACTCTTCACCTTCATGTCCTGACTGCAGTGGAAAAAGGTCAGCTTTGAGCTGCAGAGCTGACATTGCATATTACACTGTAAACAACTGTATACAGGATTGCCTGAAAATTGTACTATTTAGTTCATTACTTGAATGAACAAGTGCCAGCAAGAAAAAGGAGACATCAGGTAGCAATTTATATTTGTTCTTTTTTTTTATTATTTTATTACTGTATGTATTTCCCCCATCCCCAATTTTCAAATAGCAGTAGAAGGAAATATAGATAGAAAAACATTAACATCATGTCCCTTCCAGCTTACACCTAATTTTTTTGGAACAAGAGACAAGGGACAAAGGGGAAGGCATCAGTTATTTTCAACAGTTAACTTCACTTTAAAATGAAGCTACCCTGTAAAAAGAGAAGCTAACTTCACATTTGAGAGCCATTTCTCTTAGAAATAAAATATATCTGGGTAACAGATCATATTAAAGTACTTCTGACTAAAGAAAACCATTGCTAAGGAATTTCAGTCAAAGAATTGGGGCTAGATATGTTATGTGAAGGTGTATATTGTAATCTCCAATAATTGCAAGAAAGAAATGGAAAGAGAATATATAGAATATAACCCCTAATAACCTTGTCACCTTCTAGAGGATGTTTAAAGCAAACTCTGCCAACATTTCTTGCCAAAACTTGTACAGCCAGGACAATACCACTAGCTTCAGCAGTGGTGAAATTCTAGTGTTGTCTGAATCATCTAAATTACTTTGCAGAAGTGATAGGAAACATACTGATTAAGACCTTACTGGCTGTCAGTATTGGCTTTGCTCTTATTGTTGGAATAAATAGATACACCCAGTTGTAGAAAAGTCTGGTGCAGCTTGTCAATGTTAATCTTGGACAAGAAAAACTCTGGTTTCTAGGTAAGGCATTTTAGTGCATCAATCATGCCAACTGGCCAAGAGTCAAAAAATAATTATTTTTGGTTCCTCGGTAGAATTTATTTTCAAGTTACATGTGACTTTGGATGGGCTTAGAGGATTGTTTTGGGTTGGGTTCCCCCCCCCAGTGAATAAGATGATATCAGGACACACAGGGAAGTCACTAAATTGATATCACTTGAGCCACAAAGTTTACAGGAAAATAGAAAATGGAATGAGTCAAACTGCATGTTAGTCTGTCTAGTCTAACTGCTGCTTAACTAAATGGCTTCTAAACTAGAAGCATCTCACTTCATGCTGAAATAAAAGATTTACATTTACAAAATAGATGTTTAAACGAAAATATCAGTTAGGATAATTGTTACCCTGTCTGCTGAGGAAATGCAGCAGGCATTGAAAAGAAAGATTACAGTTTAAATTGTGACAGAGTAGCTTACATTTCTCAACTCTGTTACTATAAGAGACGGACATCTGAATGACAGCACCAGAATTGAAACCTCTGTGCTATGGACATTCTGCAGTATGTCATGTCAATGGATACAGAGCAGGGTCCAAGCAGAATGCTGTACTTTGTTCATTTACAGAAGAGCAAAGGATGTGCATAGGAGATCTGTGATTTCATTGAGCTATTCTGAGTATGGTCAGCAAACGGATTTCAAAATAATTTTTCAATACAGAATAGCTATAGTCTTGGAAATATCAGTAATAACTTGTGCTTTTATTTTTGCCTTGAACAGCCAGTGTACATAGCTGTTAAAAGATCTGGATAATTATCCTGTTAAAATGACAGTGCAAACAGTTGTATAGCTCGCCTAAGATGAGGAATAGCTGTAGTGTACTCCAAATAGCATAAGTTATTTTAGCCCCATTCAGTCTATGCTGAGAATAACTGCCATGCCCAGGTAGTACTAGAATAAACAGCACAAAAGAGGTGTATGGACAACTTGACTTCCACTGGCAATTTCCAAAATTTAGTAGTAGAAGTAGAATTCCAGTTTGATTCCAGAGCTGACCTACCAGTTGAATATACTTCCCTGGATTTCAAAATTGGATTGACAAAAGTAAAATTCTATTTGGCAAGTTCATTGCACTCTTGTTGTCACCACCATTTATTCAATCTGCTGGCCTATGAGATTTGATTTAGTAATATTACATTTCATATTTGCTGTCAAGGTCTTTTTTGGGAAAAAAAAATGTTCAAAAGGTGTAAATTTGAAGTACTTCAACATATTCTTGTAAATGAGCAGCTGTTTAAAATGTGATAAAAAATTATGGTACAAACTTAGATTATCCATCTTCTCTGCTTTTTTCACCTGAGCATTATATTTTCAGATTTTTCTCCTACAACAATCTATGCATAGATTAGATTAACTATTAGATTATTATCGAAAGATTGGTAAATTATATGACAGATCAGTAAAAGGGATTTGCATTTTAAAGTACATATGACCTCTTTGTGATGAAAATGCAATAATGTAGAGATGCTACAGTATTACCTCATTTTTTACACTGGCGTTTTCCCTAGTGCCATTTTAAGCCCTGCTCTTACCTACATGAAAGTACCTTCAGACATCTGTACATATTTGAATCATCTTTACCTTTCCTCTGGTGTCTGTGGTTTGCCAAGTACTGGAAGAGTTATAACCTGTCATTCTGGAAGACAGAAGTAGTTCTGTATCTTCTTTGCCTCTATTGTTTTTGGGTTTTTTTGTCCTCCATTCATTGTTAGTGAACGAAGCTAAGTATAAAGGTGCACAAAGCACTGAATATGAGAGCACAATTCCAAAAGCGGGACCTAGTATGGCAGAGGGTGTTTCCGTAGGGGTGAGTAGTCTGACCATCCACACTCATACTTGCTTGCCACCTCCCACAAATTAAATAATCTGAAGAGTCTGACCAACTGATGAGTAGGCAGAGTGCCGCCTGAACACACGGTCATAAGTTTGGGCAGCAAAGAAACCATGTCTGAGTACCAAATGTGTTTGTTGGATCCTGCATGGCAGTGTGTGGCATCCCAAACAGCTGTCCACATTGAAGTTATGCATCAGCGGTCAGGAGAACGTGGAAATGCTAATATAGCTTTTGGCTGGGACAGTTTATCTGCATAGAGATTTTGGCTCTGTTACATTAATCGCAGTGATGTATAGAGGAACGTAAAAGAGCCCTAGAGAACCCTCTATTATTTATCAGACTGAGAAAAATTGACACACCCAGCCAAAATACTAGCAGTTGCCTTTCTGCTGGGATGCCAGAAATGTATTGGCTTTTGCATAAGTGTTATCAGTGGCCATAGCCATTTCAGAGGTGCCTCATTTCACTTCTGTAAAACTATTACCAGTGCCATGTCCTACACAAAGGTCACAAGGCAAATCACTCTTTGGGCCTTCTGTTGTGGCATCGAGACAAGTACAATACCTCGTTTCCAGAAATAGTGGGCAATATCTCTTTAGTGAAAGAAGAAAAAAGTACTGACTTCTTTAGACCTTTAAAATGTATTTGCCAGCACTAGATGGAAAATTTTTCTTAGTGGAATTTTCTTGAGTAGCAGTCTTCTCCAGAGCTGTGAGGTGAAGCTTTGTAATTAAGTTTGTTTTAATGTGAGAATGGAAAATGACATTTTTCCAGGAGCTTGGCTCTTCCTTTATGATTCGTAAGATCCATATTCAAGAGTCAAAATCTTGTACTGAAACCTTGTAGCAACACATGTCTGAGAAGAGGGATTTCCCAATGATACGCTGTAGCATTATACATGGACCTCATGTGAACCTATAATTGAACCTCAGTGAACCTGTCTGTGGGCATCTTCATCTTTCTTTAGGGGGTTTTTCCACTGAGACACTGAATTCGGAAGGAAAGGAGAACACAGCCCCAAGCTCTGCTGTCTGTTTTCTTGGCCCGGTGCCAATAGTTTCCAATGCATTAAAAATAACAACTTTAAAAATGCTTAACCACTGCTTGTATACAACTCCTAGATGCTTTTACTGAATCAGAAGACATGCCAAGTACATATGTCTGTCAGCATCTCCATCCAATGTTGCACTCATGGCCATGTACTGTGGGCCCCTGCTGGTCCCACTCTGTCCTTCAATCAGAGG
Source organism: Microhierax caerulescens (assembly GCA_035590215.1). Lineage (NCBI taxonomy): Eukaryota > Metazoa > Chordata > Aves > Falconiformes > Falconidae > Microhierax > Microhierax caerulescens. Next base: position 7,960,583 of record JAVJGJ010000033.1, on the reverse strand, counting down.
AGTCCAGGGCCACTGCAGAGACCAGCTGCAAACAGCCTGTAGTTCAGCCCACAGCAAGAAACAGCACAGCCTGATGGGAAAGAGGTTAGTCTATAGAAACAAAACCCTCTCTGTGTTCCTTGATTACTTTTGCTTCTTCTCCTGTGGCCTCCCTTACCGTTTTGCACCTCAGTATATGTAGAAACACAAGACCTGTGGAAGCAATGTTATGCTGTCTCTCCTGATTCAAAGGAGATTTGAGAGGATGATGCTTGATCAAGAATGACTGTAAATTTGATTTTCCTATACAGACTGAAGAAAAACAAAAGACTCAAGAAATGATTGTAAATTAAATGGTACTATTTTTATGTGCCCAGTGTAGTGCCACTTAGTTGCAAAAAAGTCATTAATTTATCTAAACTCCTTTCAGCCATATGAAATAATACAACTTTTAAACCAGAGCCATAGACCATACTGCAATTCCTTTGTGATTGCACCTAGAACAGAATGGGTGGTACCTCAGTGTTGTATATCCTGGAAGCAATACATCTTGACTGTTTGATTTGCACTGAAAAAGCAGGGTAGGCTGTAGAAAATGGGTGGAACTTAATCTGGATCTCTTTACTCGTTAGGTGAATCTTTGTTCTATAAGTAATTTTCTGTATGTGTAGAAAATGTGTTCTAATGATACATATGTCAATAGACTTCAGAGAAGTTTTTGCATTTGTTGTATTCGGGTTTTTTATGCTGTTAAATTTTATTTTGCCTAGTTAATGGATCATATATGGTTATCTTCAATGCAGAATTCCTTGATATTGCTATAGGAGAAACTTGCCTGGATTATTGCTAAATAAGTAAGCTAACTAGACCTTCAAAAACATTTTAGTCCTATTGAAAATAATTTCCTGGTTTGTAAGAAGTCAGAGGCTTACAGTGTCATCTAATTTCCCTTACCATTTCCAAGGACCAGGGAAGCTATAAATTGTGGTTTACATTCTGCTAGGAACCTTAGTCAAATAATTAAAAAAAGATAGTAAATATTTTTTTTTAATTCATGCTACTGCTATTTACTTGTTAAAGCATTGTTTCTGAACATAAAATGATTCTTGAACAGAATATATTTGAAGTGAAAGTCTGATGTTTGTTATTTTCCTGCAAAAGATATGTCAGCCAGTCAGGGAGTAGAAACAATACCAACTAAAAATCATTCTCTTTCGCACCATATGTTTTAGTAAATGTTGTAATTATGTTTCACACCATACATAGTATTGAAGATTTAAAACAAGCAATTTCTCTGCAGTTTGGAAATGTTCTAAAAATACTTGGAAGAGACATGAAAATATTTCATATACTGTAGAAATCATAACTATTTCATGTTACTAATTTCAAATAAAAATTCATGCTATTTTCGTTTAGAAAATGTTTGGTCACTACTTTATAGATATTAATTACATTTGTTTAATACGCTCAGTGAAAATGAAGGTTACATGGCTAGTGGCAGCTACACTTTGTAGCTTTTAAAAAATACTTTGCTTCTTCCCCCCATGAAATGTTATTCTGGGTTCATGTTGTATTTATTGGTTCCTTTGTTGATTAAAAGTGCATAGTTCTTGTTTAATGCTATTTTCTGCAACCTTTTAGATACTGTTTATTGTTCATATCATGTGGCAAACGTAAAAACAACCAATCCTTTTTTCCAATGCTGATGGTTTTTTGTGTGCTTCAAGCTTCCCAGGGTATTCTGAAGCTAGGGAGACGATGTAAGTGGACAGGAGTCAACAGCCTGATAAACATAGTTATCCCTACAGCTCAGAGGTAGCATCCACATCATTTCTCCCTTGAAACTTGAATATTAAGCTTTCAAAATTCAATTTCCTTCCAGAGTGGTTTTCATTTAGCTAGCAATCCACTGTGCTACTTGAGTTAATAAGGTCCATTAAAATCTACATGCAATTGCCACATCCTCCATATACGTTTATTGTGTAGAGAATAGATTTGCACTGTCTGAGCAAGAAGATACCTGGTCATTTGAGTTAGGATAGGATATATGGGTTATTTCATCTATGCATGCATTCATTTAGGATGGGATTTAGGTCTTAAGACATTAGGTGTCAGGTCTTAACACATTTTAGCAGTTTGGTTATTATTTATCCAAGCTATAAATTCCCTTTGTAGTCATTGAAAAGACATAAGAACTTTCAGAAGGCAATTAATACCACCTTAACGTAAATGTCTGAGATGGCACACTTGACTCTGGAGGGCTTTCTCTCTTCCCCCCCCTACCCCTGTCTCTGTTAACTTTAGGGGTAACTACAAAAGTAGCTTAGATCAGGCTTCTAAATTTCAGACAGATTAAATTAGGTGACACTTAGCTTTAGGTAAGTTAGTGTTTGATATGCATATCATCCATCATTTCTTGAGTTATAGTGTCTGGTGATAGACCAAATAGAAATCTTTACTTTTTCCTGAAGTTACATCAGATTTTTGCCATAACTTTTCAGTAGTCCTTCCTCCCTTGAGCATCTCCTTTTATTTAAGATAGCTTACCATGGTGCTAATTGGACTATATTTCATTTGATTAGCTTATTCTGGAATGGACATATTGACGTCAACAACATTTGCTCCACTATTCAAATTTGCATAATGATGCATGTATGAGATTTGTAAGGCTAATATGCAATATTAAGCTATGTATTTCCATAATTATGTCATAAGCAATTCTGCCATGACTAGTGTCAGTGAAGTCAAACAAGAATGACATTACAGTCATAAAACATGAGAAAAATACGTGCCTGCAGTAATATTAGTAATGACCTTACAGCTTCTGGTGACCCAAGTGAAACTAGGTCAAACTACATCATGTGATAGGGAAGTGTATTTATGAAAGGGTTTAGTAAAGTGGAACTTTTCAATGGACATTACTACCACAAGTGTTCATCCTTCTGTCAGTGTTGTAAAAAAAAAATAAAAATAATAAAAAAAAAATCATAGAAAAAGTGGAGGAAGCTTGAAGTTTTGTGATAAATTTCAGCCAACCCAGATCATAGTATCCTGAACTGTTGTGAGAAAGATGGAATGAAAATTCAAATTTGAAAGTGATTTCTTTTAGCTGAATCTTATCTAAGTGATCTGTGAAACATTATCTTTCTCCTTTTCTCTTCCCTTTTTGCACTCTTGGCTGCGCTACTGAAAACCATTTCGAGAATAAGGTTTGAATTTTTTTGTTACAGGCCCATTTGTAATTTAAAAAGTTATACTAAACCTTACTTCTAGGCTTGTATGTATTTTTCTTTTCTTAGATTGCTAGGTTGTTCTCTTTAGATCGAAGGTTAGATTTAATGAGACAAATCAGAATATCACTTTTATTATATTTGTCTTTTATGGTTCTCTTGTTTTAGTTTTATTATAAACATCAGTAAGAGATTAGCATTGAGTGAAATATGAAAATTATGTACACGTTTCTAAAAACAGAAATGCGGAAAATCTGTCAATAGTCAACAGTTTTTAGAGAGTGAAGCTGAAGGGAGCAGCAAGCTTTTATTAAAAGTTAATTGAATAATCTGGTGACCTGTGCATCTGATTGCTCCTTTCACACAAGTAACGGAGACCGTTTATTTAAAATACTGTTACCATATCACATCATTGCCAGTGCAAGTATGTTTTATGATTTTTTCATTTCAATATAGCATTTTTATTAAGTTTCTGTACTTTATTTTGGTGCTTATCAATAATAATTCTTAGTCAGGATTCAGTAGTATTTGGGGGTCATTTTAAGATACTAAAATATTATGTAATGCAAAAAAGTAGAAAAAAATTTGTAGTCAAGATTATCATAATGGTATATGTTCACTTACTTGGCTGTAAATGATTACCATGGTTTTGAATCTTGTGATTTATTTTCATCTTTAATATACCATTTTCAAACACTGAGTGGTCATTTAAATATTATAACAACGACATTCCCAGAACTGTTACCCTGAAAAGTGTGACAGAAACACACACTAGTCTGATGTTATTGAAAAGTCAGTTATATTGATGCTGCTTGTGAAGAGATGTTCCTGTCCAAAGAATTAAAGTCAGTGAAATCTACTGAATTTTGTTATCAACTTTTAGTTCATTTTAAACAAAGATACAATAAACATATATATAAAAAATATAATAAAAGGACCAGGATAGTCCTTTTGAGGTTGTAAATGTACATGCTTGGAGACGTCCGTGTTGGACAATCGTGAGAATTAACAAATCTGGGTGTGTTCATATAGGCATTTAATGTGAACAAAACCCAAATGATTCATACAAATGATTGTGTAAATTTCAATCCTATTATGATCATTTATTGCTACATATGAAATTTGTTATACTGGCTGAAAAAAAAAAAAACAATTCAGCAACACACTTCTGTCTCTGACTAGTTTTGCCTGTAAGGAGTAAACTACACATATAAAGAAATTACAAACTGAAACTAAGTGCACATCTCTCAATCTTCCAATAAAAGCTTTTTGAACCAAGGGCACCGACTGCCTGACCAGTGAGCCATGTGATAAAGCACAAACAGTGCAGGAAATGAAAACCGTAGGAGTAGCAGATGATGTAGGCAGGAGGCACAGGTATTTCACTCAACTCTATCTGGTTCACTCCCCAGGCTCTCAAAGAAAACTTAAACATTATTTACTCAACCATGTGCTAGTTAAAACCAATATCTCTAGACCATCTGTTCAGGAAGATGACCTCATGCAACTTTCTTCCCCAACATTACGTCAGTGTAATTCTGACTAATCAATCTCTGCTTGACCACATTGCATTAGACTTTTCACTTTACCTTTTCCTTTTCTATATGTAAGGAAGGCTTAGATTTAGCTGGATATTTCAGTATCATTCTGTGAAACAGAGTAAGACCCTTAGTTGTTATTAAGTAGCTTGGCTCTGCTGGTTCATGGGAATTTCTCTGGTTATGCCACATGAAGGGCTTGGCTGTAGGTTTAATACATCAAACCAATAATTATACAGACTTTCAGTATGAAATATATTCCTTTTCAGGACACTTTTCACAGGTATCAGCATTGTTTGAATCATCAGGTTTCCTTATGTCTAACTGTTCTCATCCAATTATGTATTCATATTAAAATGGGATTGCTGTTGTAAAAAAGTACTGTGGTGCAGTAAAATGGCAAAAATACTTCTGAACTGTACTAACCTTCCGATGTGAAGTGCAGCTGTGCTTCATGGACCTTATATATTAAAGTTATGTTTGATTATAACAGAGGATTCTTGCAAATAACGATGTAAAGCACAAAGTAGAAAAACAGTTCAGTCCCAGCATAGGAGTTTCTGAATGGAAAGAAGTGTGAAGAATGAGCAATGGTCTTTCAAATTTAGTGTGTGAGTGCTTGGTTTCCAGAAGGTTAGCACCAAAATGGGTGCTTGATGAGCACCTAGAACTGAGTCAGGAGTTTTAACAAATTTTATCTCATCTATTCAAGGTAGTGTTGGGTATTCAATTCTGTATACATACTCAGTACCCAAAGTGATGAGAATATATTTGTTGATTTCCCTTTTCTCCAGATTTTATATTGTGCTTATTTAGTCAAATCCAGTTTACATGTATATACAGTAATCTTACCCTCATGGCGAGCAGAATTTGTCCAGTGTTTCCATTGAAACTTTGTGAACGCCTGGTCAGACATTCTCGCACTGAACCTGGTTTTACAGGGCATTTTCACATGTCCCTGTCTCTTCTGTTTATCCATTGACACCTTTGCTGCTTTCTGATATAGTTCCTGTTTGTTGCCAGGCAACTATAGCTGTATTATGCAGGGTTCTGCAGTACACCAAGAACTAAATTGCAGTGTACCGTAAAGCAATAACTGATGTTAGGCTGTACTTTTTTTTTATCACACCATACCTTTGTTTTCAAACTGGTTTGGTTTTGTTTTTTTTTTTTTTTATAATTAAGTGGTGTTCATCTGATGGATGGAAAGTTTCCAGTTATGTAGTCAACAGAAAAATAAGATTGATTAGGAATGCAATGAAGGGGGGGGAAGAGTGAAAGGCTCATTTATGTTTTTTCCTGAATCTTTTGAAATACCTTTGGGAGGTGTCATGGCTCTTTCGAGGCATCACTATTGTGATGTGTGTTATCAAGCTTCTCAGCTTAAGTATGTTACATCAGATCGCTAGCAAGCATCAGCACTATTCAGAAACAGGCAGAAATACTAGGTGGTTGAATAATCTCTTTTTATTTAGATGGTTGTAAAAGCTCCAGGCACAAAGAGATTCTCTGTGTTTGTGTTTTTATAGCACAGTGATATGTGGAGCTTTTGGCTACTGCTGTTCTATCCATTAGAGCTATAAACTTCTTTAATGAATCTGGACAGGAGATTGCAGGGAAAACATTTTGTATAAGATCCTGGAAAGTGCCTCTAAAAAGACAAATAAGGAGAAAAATTTACAGTTGCTGAAAATGAATACATGTCTAATGTTGAGAAGGATAAATCTCACACAAGGGAATTCATTTACATACTATTAAAGTTGACATGTTAATATCAAAGCTTTAAAATATGTAAATAGTATAAGCATGCACAAAATCCTAATTACTGCTTTACATTATCAACTCATTTACTCTTTATGATATTTTATGACTATTCAGCTGTGTCAGCAAGCAATTATAAAAATCTACTACAACTTGATGGTAGTGCATTTCTGTATATCTCCTTTTCTTTCTAAAAAACATTCTTTCAGTCCTAAAAGAGAACGATGTGGAAAAGATTCATGTTGCTGAATGTCCTTTTTGCGTGAACAACATATGCTTAGATTTCTAGCGGTTCAGTGGTCTTTCTTCTATCCTGCTTACCAAAAAAGGCAGATTTATGTGTAAGCTAATGAGAACTGACATTTCTTACACTGTGTGCTGCAGTTACAGTACAGATTTAATCCATTGCAGGTGTTATAACATTACAAAATAAGCTAGAGGCATATGAACATTGAGGAAAAACTTAACAGTTATTATCATAGAAAAAGATGCTTCATTTTATGAAGCATTGCACCTTTTCAGTCATAAATTCCTTACAGCAGGGAAGAAATTTGTTATAAAATCTGCAATGCCAGCCTGTAATAAGACAGTGTATTCCCCCCCCCAGTAACCTCAAACAGTTATTGAAATCAAACAGCAGTGATGTGATATTTCTTGATTTCACTAAAAATATCTGAATTTTTATCATGTGTTATTAATCTCAAACAGTTGCTTTAAATTAAATGGAAACCTCTTTTGGGATCTAGCACTACTACTGATTTATAACAAGAAACATTTTATGTCACAGCAGCAACTTGAGACATACTAGATTGTGTTATGTCAGTGTCTTTAGTGGTCTTAAAGAGCTGTTGTATAGAAAAAAGACTAAATGTGGGGGCAGTTCCTAGACTTTTTGTATTGTAAACATTACTGCTACCATCAGAATTTTGTATGTGTTAAAAAAATGTACTGAACAAATTTTTCAAACAAATTTGTTCGACAATTTTACATTAAGTACCAAGTGGAAAAAATAATGGGTTTAAAAAATAGTGTCCTGAAATTATTTTAATTATTACTTGTTCATAGAGGATTTATTTAAACTGTCAGGTTCTTTTTGACCTCCTGTAAGTAAACATGAAGAGAGTCAAATTGTGGAGGATTTGGGCTATAATCTGAGCCTATACTGTGGATGATGAGCTGATGTGATAAAGAGAATAAAGGGAGCTAAGAGACTGACAGAAACAACTTCTGATAAAGAAGTTGTTAGACAAAAGGCTCATACAAAACTATTTTAAGCCAAGGGCAGATGACACAAGATTCAGAATTTAATGAGCCTTAAATGCCATAGAACGTACCAAGTGTACAGGTATAGCATAAAGTCTCTACACAGTTGCATACCTTCCCAAAACATTTTTTTAAAGGCTGCTCAAAGCTGACACACATAAGATACTTAGAAATGAAGCCCAAACTGTTTCAGGTGGTTGACATTATCTATTCCAGGTTAAATTTCATTTTAACTGTGGTGGTTTGAAGCTCAGTTTTCCTAGTACCACAGATTGCTTCTCTAGAAGCATTGTTTTGCATCCCCTTACTGCTAACTTGCATGATGCAGGTGGGTGTAAATTGTTAAGCAGTAGGCTGAGACCTTGTGCACTGTGCAAATGTGCATCTCCATGCCATGTTTTGGAAATTTGCTTTCCAGCAGGTGACTGCTTCTTGACAGTGCTCACTTTCTTTGCTCTTTCCAACTTGCTGGCTTCCTATATGGAGATTTCGACTAACCTCAGTTTCCTCTGACGTGCTATGTTGATTTCTATTATCTGTTATGGCTGCATTCAGATCTCCCTCAAGTAACAGTTATGCCAATTTTGTCCTTGAGTGCAGGAGAGTTGAGACCAATTTAGACTGTTTACTATCAAGTTTGGTAGACCTTGCACACCAGTCCAGATGATGGAGAGAGATAGACACTATATTCTGGTCATTGTTTGGAATGCAATCATACTCTATTATCTCAGTTAACAGAGTTGTTCTTTTAAATGTGCATTATGTTGGAGACACCAATATCCATCTTGGTTCTGATAGCAGCAGTCCAAAGAGTGCTTATTCCTGTTTTAAAATACTGGCTTTGAGGCAGACCATGTATAAGTAGACAAAATCATTTTTACCAATAACAATTTTTCAAATAATGTTATTCCAAGGGGATGAAATTATCTGCTTGTCACTACAGGCTGACTTGACAAGCTCTTTCACCTGCAATGAGAAAGAAAATAAAATTCAGAAATACTGAAAGTTTCTTGCAATATTTAAAAAACATTTTGATTTTTAAATTCAAAATTACTTTTTCAAGTCAACATTGATCCAATATTACAGAATAAGTGTAGGAAAGTGAAAGCAAAAAGACATTTCACTTCAGGGCTAAGAAAAGATTTCTGATATTCAATTTATTTTCCATTTTGTGATTCAACAACTAAACCAAAAGGTACATCATCTGCTCAGCTTTTCTGTGCTTCTACTTCTTACATTTTGCCTTGCAATAATACCCTGATCCGATCTAGGCTGAAATATATTATAGCCAAATGAAATGATTGCATAACTTTGTGACAGAATATAACAGTAATAGTTAAGGTTCTGCTTTTGATAGCTGTGGACAAAGGGGTTCCTAATTACATCACACTGGTTTACAAAATTATCTTATGGGACAGCCTGGCTCAGTGTTGCTGGAGACAGCATGCTCTGTGGTGTCCCTGCTTACGCTGCAGAAAGGAGCTGTGAACGCTCCCTCAGAGCCATATGGCAGCATGTGCATGGTAGGAGCCATGGGGCATGAGAAGGCCCAGCGCCAGCTGGACTAATGGACCGCTGCTGGTCATCCTGGCTTGCCCTCAGCCTTGTGCTAGATCTGTATCTTGCGTTTTTATTTTACATGTGCAGCAGGGAGAAAATACTTGCCATAGCATCTCTGCTATATCACTGTGCATGCTAGAGAGAGCAGAATATACCCTCTGTAGATAAGCTATTTATAATGGAAATAATTAATTTTATTGCTGTGGATTAAATGCTAACTTTTCATATTGTACTTCAGGAGGTGGAATAGAAGCTCCTTAGTAAATTCAGACTATGTTTCAGCACCCAGAATGAGGAAGATTGATTAAAAACATGAAATCTATTTCAGGGGAAGGTGTAGCTTATGGCCTATACCTTAAATACTGTATAAATGAAGTGGTCTTCCACGTGGGTCTCAGTTCATGTTTCAGACAAAAACCATGTGCAGGTGTGGAATGAAGGGGGACAAAAATGATGATGACGTTGAAGGTTGGACCGTTTTATGCTCTAAATGCATATTGCCACCTCTACATACATCAAAACCAGTGAAAACATCAAAAGTGTAACTTAAATATGTGGGAAGAACAAACTTGGAACATAGTGGACAGAACTAAGGAAGAGAAATAAGAACTACTTTGTTTACTTTAAATCGAGGAGTACATAGGTTTCTCTATTATTTGCATTTTTTTTCTGCAATCTTGTTTTACTCAATCTACATATATTACTTTTTTTTTTTTACACAGACCTTTCTTCTCTGCCCTCTAAAAAAACATATTCTTAAATAGAAAGCTAGTTTTGCATGTATGTGCTTTGCCACTGTTTTGCAGTCTTCTTTTTCTGTAGCAGTAGCTAGGTGGAAGATGCGTGATTTCTGTTTTAAACTATTACAAATGAGATGCTACCAAATGACAAAGTTCTGGAAACTGGAAAAAGACAACTTACAAACTCTCCTTAAGTTATGCAGTTATGAAAACAAAGATTCTCCACAAATATATGAATTATGAATAGGGTTTGAATCTTTAATGGAACTTTTCTGGATTTTTTTACCTCACCTCAAAGTCTTACATTAACAACTATAAATCTATGTACATTTATATGTGTAAATGTTAGCTGTAAAGAAAAGACTAAAAGAATTTTCTAGGCAGTATGGAATTCCTCATATAGTCATGTACTTTTCATAGTCAACTCTCTGCTACCCATTCCAAACTAGATACCATCTTTCTAAGAGGGAATTTTGCCCTCTCATTTTGTCCTACAATAGGATCCTTAAATTCTGTACATTTGTTCAAAGGGATATCAACAGATTTGTGGAAAGGGAAAGCAGATGCTTGAATTTTTATTAGTGTTTGATATCTGCAATGCACTATCCTGATAGCAACTGATTAATTACCTATTTTTGAGATTAGGTGAGGAATATTATTCGTCTGCAATGGATACAGGCCACAAAAGAATGGAGAGAGCTGACTAAAGGTACACAATGATTCTATGATGCAGTAAAGGTTAAGTTTTTTAACTTTGTCTCCATTTTTGTGAGAAACCAGTCCTTGCCTGTTCAGTAGGCCATGAAATCCTTAGACTGTGGGCAGTATGCATCTGATCATACTCACTGTATCTGCTAAAAAAAAATAAAATTCAATAAAATTGAAAATTAAAGAAAACAAAGATAAAATTTTCCAAATTATTGTTTTAGTAGATGTATTTGTAACAAATCCCTTTTGACACTGCTTCGAGTCTTGATCTGAATAACGTAAATAAATGCAATTCAATAAAAAAGAAGTTGATCTTTAGTAATGTATTAGCATATTTTCTTGATTTTAGTGGCTGATATATTGCGCATAAGCATGTGACGTTTATTAGGAGAAAATGAAAATAACTTCCACACCACATGAAAAAAATGCTTTACAGCTGTGTGTTTCTGCACATGACTGCTTTATTGCTCCAATTTTTTTTGGAGGTAAATAAAAAATTGCATTATAAAATTAATTGAAACTTAATAAAGAAAAACATATTTTTAATCTTTAAAGTGCCAAAAATACATGATTGTTATTAGTAAGTGTGTGTGTGTTGTTCCAAGAAGTGAATTGAAATTGGAATGCTTTGTGGTATACCCTGAGATTTTGAAGGCAATTCTCCACTGGCTTCCTGATATTTGTTTAGTGATATTACCATGTGCTTGAGAAGAGTGACAAACACAAGAGGGATTTTAATATTTGTATGACTTAGGCTTACTGTGTGGTGTTTATCTTAAGCTGAAGATACTGAAAAAAATGTCCCTTGCTGTTATGATTTGAAGTCCTGCCAGAGCTCAGGCATTGGCAGTACGATATTATTGTGGCTACTTTCAAGTGGCTATTGACAATAAACCATTGCCAAAAAGATGTAAAAGCCTCATTACAGATCAGGCAATATGAACAAGGATGCAGATAATACATCACCAGGTGAAAATACTAATAAAAATTTAGGCAGGCAAGTTACTATCCTCAGCTGAGTTATTTATTCTCTATTGGTTCTGTAGACAATTTGTCATTTGTTGCTGCAGCAGATACAGGAGGAGTCAACTGAAGCGTGCATGTGGTGATAGTATTGAGATGTACTTACTTAAGTCTACCTTACTGAGAAAAATATGTGTTTAATTATATTTAACTAGCCAGATTCTCAGCTCAGTATGACTTCATAATCTTTAGTAGTTTAAGTGGCCAATCGACTATCTTAGCTATTGTTGTAGCTTACTCTTCAGTATGTGATAAATCGTGTAACAGAACTTCACGTTTTGATGCACAGGGGTTTTGTTCCTTACAAAATTCAGAAACCTTCCATAAGTGTAGCCTTAAGAGTTGTGTTCTTCTGACACTCATCTTCCCTGTGTCATTACAATTTTGTAAAAAATAACTGTGGTAACTGTATCTGTAAAGAACTTGTTCAAATCAATTTATGATTTTTTTTTTTTTTAAGTACAGTAAAACCTTGTATTTGAGGGTTGTATGCTTAAAGGCTGGTCAGACTTTTGATGACCTTCTATTCAAATTTCAGTTATTCAGTAGTGCATTTAAGGATTAGTTGTAATATGCTTTCACCTATAATTTGTGAGAGAGGATTAGGCTAGTTTTTTCAAATATATACGTAATAAACCTGGGGGGAGGGGGGGGAATCGACATGAAATATTACATCACATTGGTTAATGTCTATTTTGAGAGATGAGAATCTTACCTTGATGAGCATGGTGTTAATGGACATATGAAATCCTTTCTAGTGAAAATGTCAGAAGTGCTTTATGTCTGCCAGTGAAGCAAGCTGGCATAAGGGCCAGTTGTATTCTATTCCTAAACTGAAATTCCTTAAAGTGGTGAAGTAAACACGGACTTTCAGAAATTTTGTAAAAACTCACTTAAATATAATTTGGAATGTATTTCCTCATTTTGCTATAAATGTAAAGCTTTATGAAGATTAATAATCATAAAATCATAATCAGTGTTCATGCAAATTCACACAGAACTACTTACTGTGTGATGATTTTATCCTGTTCTAAATTGCTTTCCCCTATAACTCATCATTTATTTCAGTTCAAACAGAACTAAATTACAATGAATATCCTCAATCTACACTAAGTGTAGAGTTTTTATGCCCCCAAGCAACAGAAACCTGAACATTGAATTCCATTGGTGCTCAGGAGCATGATTTCTGATTTACTGATGATACATCAACAGTACCATTTCTTTAATACGAGATAGAAAAAGCTATTAAACGTGGTTTGTATTTTAAGTGTGCTAAACCTATAGTTGTATACAGACTATAAATACTACTTTTCTTATTTAATGCAGTAAGAATTCCCAAATACCATGTTTTTTTCAAAAACTCTAGGGCCTGATTGTTCATAGCCTATACCAAGTTTGATGGTTTGATGCTTGAGCATCGAACTGGATAGCCTTAGGAGCAAGTCACCACCTTCCCTCTTTCCCTGTATGCTTCCAACCTGAGGCCAAATAGTGCAGGCCTGACTTTTGACCCAGCATAACAAAGGGTTTTCTGTTTCTGGGAATGTGCAAATATCTTCACCAGTCTAGAAATAGGCAGAAACATCTCCTTTTGATTGTCCATGACTTTAATTAGATCTGAGGGTGCTCATAAACAAATTTTGGGGTTTGTATATCAGATTTAATTTGACTAGGGCCATTGGTTGCTGTGTTGCTGAAAGAGCAATGTTTTTTAACACACCGATGCTAGCAGCAGGAGCAACATTTAAATAAATGCAGTCAGACATTAACTTGCTTGTTTTGCCGTTGGTCTTAGAACGGCATTCAGTATGAAAACTCAGTCTTCACTACTAAAACATTAACTTCTTTATGGTAGAAATCCAGAGCATCTATAAATATCTTCCATACTAATCAAACTGTAGTGAATCCTGGCAAAATTGCTGATCTGGTCTTTGAATTCTGCATTTGAATATTGACATTAAACGTTGTTTGTCACACTATAAGAGACCAAATAAATTTCATTAGTATGGACTGTGTAACCTGTTTTAAAAGTGAATCTTGTAACTGTTAGGTAAAAGTGCATGGAATCTTTTTGTGACATAAACTGCTATTTAAGAGCATGCAAGACAAAAGAAAATAAAATCAGATTGTTTTTACTCCCACTTCATCCTTGCTGATTTTGTATACCTCTGTTGGGTCTTTCTTACCCTTTTTTTCCATAGTTCCAACAGGTCTTTTTTATTTGCAGATTTAGTTAGAATAGCCTCTCTAATCTTAGGTCTATAGACTGCTGGACAAATTGTAAGTCACCTGAGTAACTATGTGGTAGGCAAAACATCTGGAACTATATAAGTAGTTGTGTTTAGTACTCTGTTAGTGTACTGCCTATTGACTTGTGCTACAAGCAGCTTGCCAGGAGCTGAAGGTGCTGATCCTTTACTAATTTTTAGAAAGTTTTTCATACAACTCATTTCAAACTATTAGTAAAACAAGAAAAATCGTTAAGAATTAAATAAGTCATGAGAAATTGTGTAACATAAACAAAGTTAGAAAACATTAAAATTCTTGAAAGAGAAGAAAAATGTCTTCCCTTGATTTACTACAGAAACATGAACAGATGTGGTAGTCCTAATGGCCTTCTGTAGAACATAAAAACTAAAATGCCTTTTGTTCTGACAGCTTTTAAGATATTGTGAACTGTGGTTGGGGATACCAAGAAGTAGATGAAAGAACCTCAGCTAAAAGTGGTTTAGAGAACAATTCTAATACAGCTCTGTGTACGGTCTTATTTATTATAAAACTGTACGGACTTGATTATTCATAACTGTATCTCTCTGTGTTCATGTTTTTGCTCCCCAAAGAAAGAACCATGTTCCCTTGCATCAATGAATGTTTAAACATACAATATGATATTACCAGGGACTACACAGTCTGGAGTATATTAGGCAGAGTAACACTGAACAGACACAGGGATTGTGTTAGACAGGGCAAAGAGTATGTTTTGAGTCTCAAAAAATGTGCCAAGCCTCAGCTGGTTTGCATTATGTCTATATGTGAGTAGTTACAGGACTTACCGGAGGACCAACAGAATGCACAATGGAAAGGCCAGATGAAAGTCCTTCTTTAAAGAATATTCATCTAAGAAATCCCAACATCTACAATAATAACGATAAGGTAGAGGCACTAAAAATGTAACTGATGCTTGACTCAGAGTTCTTCAGAACTCGGGCTTAGATATCTTATTACTGCTTTCTCCACCTGGAACTTCTGCTGTGGAATAGTGCTGATCATTAACCTTGTTTAAATTAAATAAAAGTGATCACCTAACCCGGGTGCAACTCAAAATTTATCTGCTAGCCCTCTTAATTGGGCAAGCACTTAATCATATTGCAACTTTTTGGACTAATTTCCTCCTGAAAGACACTGAACTGCTCTGCTTTTTGTGTCCGTGGGCCTGAATACTCATAAGAAACAAGCCTACGAAAATGCTTTTTACACTCTTTCTCCAAAACTCTTCCTGAATACTATGCCTGATTCCCTGCTATGGAAATGACACCTTAAGATGTTTGGAAACCAAAACTATTCTTTCAGATGGTTCAGTAACTTAAACACAGCTTCTTTCAGACACCAATGTGGACATTCTGGGTTTATAGTTTGCTTTTCAAGGACACCTGAGAGGGGCAACCTGTTATTCACATTTTGTATGTGCCTTCTCTCAAGTTTCAATTTGTCTTAGTCTCCCCAAATGACTTGTCATTTGTGTGTGGACTGTGCAGCAGAAGTAAATTACAGTTCGCTTTGGGAGTTTAAAATATGTGCAGATGTAGACAATAGCTGTAGAGACCTCGATAAGAATTTCATTCCCTGGGAATCCTCCTCGCTCTAGAGACTTCCCTGGACTTGGGTGGCAACAGCCTCTGAGAGATCTCAATTTCTGGCAGGCAGTTTGTCCCAAGTATGGAAGCTGTATCTCCCAGCTCCAACTCTTCTCTAAGCCTGCTTTGACCGTGAATTAAGTCTTCCTATGCCTTCTCCACTTATCTCATTCCCTGCTGACGCTTGCCATTACCAACAGCTTGCCCTGACCGTTACGTCACTGACCTATGCAATCCCTATAGCTCTAAAGGCCACCATCAAGGCTGTCTGAAGATGTCTGTCTTCTGAACAGAAAACAAAATGCTCTACTAAATGAACCCTGAAGTACCAAAGGATAGCAACCCAACCACCTCTCTTACTTTTGTTGCCTTTTAAAGGAAACAAAAACTGTTGGGGGTGTGGCGATACTTTTTTAATATGCATTACCTTATGAATTTCCTGAGAGAAGTTATGATGTGGACCTGCTGTTTTCTTTATTTTGTTTTGGAAAGGAGAGTTCATTTCACAAGGCCCACTTTCAGTCCATAGACTGTTCTGGTAAGGAAGTAGCCATGGTTCAGGCACAAATTTATGCTTTTTTGAGCATCTATTAGCTTTGGCTTGGAAGTTATACCAGAATGATCTTTAGTTCAGGCACAGTTTAGTAAAAATTTCATTAAGGGGAAACAGAAAAAAAAAGAAAAATGGAGAAGAAAGGCCTGGCTGGTGTCCTTACACTCACACAGTGTCGTTAGCTGAGAGCAGTAGTTTAGCAACAGTTTGGCAGCTGAACTGCAATGCCTTGGTGAAGGGAAGCTTCCTTTGCTGCACTACAAAAGGCCAGCCTTAATTTATTTCTTCATATTCCGAAGCAAATTCTTTGTCTTCAGTGGTGTGCCAGGAATCTATGTGTTTGTTCGCAAGGTATAGCCCTGACACCTTTACCTGGTTAGGCGATGGCTTTGAATAGAATCATACAAAACAGAAACAGAATAATTTTCAGTTTTATTTATTTAACACTGTATGATATCACTGTAGTTGTTCTTTCTATTCCTCTACCACAATACCACTGTAGACAATACTCTACAGGAAACTTTTATATATAGTGAAAAGGCTTTCATTTTTGTAAGACTATAGTTCTCTACTTGGTGGTGGTCCTGTTAAAAGCAAACACTATTTTAGTTTAAACATAGTTCCAATCAAACATTAAATACTGGCTAATGCCATTCTTTATTGTGGGACAACTAGTTTCTGCAGTCTAATCTGCTACATTGCACTGGGAAAATAATTTATTTCATATATAATATATATTTTATTATATTTATTCTGCTAAACATAACGGTATAGAAAGCGATTCTTTACAGAAATTGAACAATAGGTGTGTAGCTTACCTGACTTCTTACCTGACTGGATGCTATGGAGTAACATAGGGTAGCAGCAAATCCAAAATAAAAGCTTCTCCAGTTATGTAGGTTGCACCACGGTACTAACATGCTCTTATCAGCTGGTCTCAGATGAAATGAGAGAGAAGAAAGGACTGTGTGTGCATATGAAATACTCCACAGATGTATTTGGAGATGAAGTGACGAATGAAGGATGAATGCTATTGAGAGAGTACCTTGAAACTTAAAACAAGGAGACATTAGACGAAATAATTAAGGTGATACCAGATATCCTCCAAGCATAGCGCTGGCAGTGTTTTAACTACATGTTGTTCCGGGTCTCAGAAACATTTAATTAATTTTAAATAATTTCTAGCTCACCAGTCATGCACTTTAGGGAAGTCCATATTGCTTCCTGCTGGATAGCTGGCTAGTAGTACTGGTTTATAAGCCTGGTCCTTTGAGAATTCATTTGTCCTTTGAAAAGAAATTAACACGGAATGGACGTGGGCTGCTCTGACCACTAAAACTGCAATTTTACTATATCTTATTGCAGACTGTATGATTTCGTGTGCGCTCTCAGTCTAGTAAGATACAATCTGTGCCATTTAAGACAATTTGCGTTCTGACAAGATAAAGAAATTAAATGTTTAAATTGGATGCAAAAACTAAAAAAGGCCATATTTCCTTGATTTTAAAAGGTGGTTATACTATTTAACCTAGGAAACGCAATCTAAAAATTCTTAAGTTCTTCCTTTCAGAAGAGTTTTTCATTTACTGTATATCTCTGTAAACATAAATAAAAGCTTTTGGATGCAAGGCTGCTTAAAAAAATGATTATATTTCTCTCCTGTTATTATATTTAATTACCAAAATTTTATATGCATTATTCTGTTATGACTGTAAACTGTAGATTAGTTTAGCAGAGCAAATGCAATATATTTTTAATCTCTGCATTGCACATTTTATTCATGCACTAGAGTATTATTATATATGTAATACATAATTATTAAGCACTTGTAATAAATGACATTTTGTTTTTATGTACATCTACAAATTCCTAAATTCCTCTATCATGATACTATAGAGTAGAGTATCATTATATCTATAAATTTAGGAACTTGTAGACGTAATGGTACTCTAAAGTATTATGATAACGGCAGTATTCCTTTTTGTTCATTGCAGAATGGCAATCCAAACCCATAATTCCTAATCTCATTTCCACATTTAGGTATCTTGTCAGTGAGGGACAATATACTATGTATTCAGGATGAGCTTTGTGATAGTGTGAAATCATGGATTTAAGTAATGTCTGCCTTTATAAAAGGATGATATCCTTTGATATGGGGATGCGATCTAGTGCTTTAAATAAGTAGTAACATGCTTCTACTGTTCAAAAGAAGATTGTGCATCATATTTTTACAGTGGGTCAGTGTTTCTGACTATAATTTATGTGAAGTCAAGGCAAAATACTTATATGGGGATATTTTAGGCTGCTTTTTTATATCTCCTGTATGTTTTCTGTCTCATCATACTGTAATATAGGATTCCGTTCCTTCTGTGACACCTACAGTAGTCAATCTCATGCTTCCCTTTTAGATACAAGGAATTATGTGGTGTGCAAAGCAAAGTAGCATAGTCTGCTGGAGATTTTTTAAAAATGTTTGCTTACACCAGTGATAGAGGGTAGAATG
The DNA here is from genome assembly GCA_035590215.1 of Microhierax caerulescens. Classification (NCBI taxonomy): domain Eukaryota; kingdom Metazoa; phylum Chordata; class Aves; order Falconiformes; family Falconidae; genus Microhierax; species Microhierax caerulescens. The sequence continues at coordinate 7,941,871 of JAVJGJ010000033.1, read as the reverse complement.
TAGATTTCTGTCTGAAAAAATGACAGGCTGCCTTTCTGGAATTCATTGTGGAGAAGGGAGGAGCAGAGTACAGGAAAGTGAACTTGAAAAAAAACCTCTTACTAAGTACAGGAGGAAAAAGGGAATTTTCCAAGAATTTTTTCTCTCTGGTGGCATTTTACTTTGTCAGAATATCTGTATTTCAAGTTGTAATAGTCAGTGTTAAAAATATTNNNNTTGAAGCTATTCCAGTTGATGCCTTTACTGTCCTGAATTTTACTAAATCAAATACATGAATATTTAATATTCCTAAATGTTTCCACAAAGCCTTATAGCTGCTTTCAGGGTAAAATTCAATTGCCTCTGGCTCACACTGAAGAAGAGCTTCCTTCTGAAACAGCTATTCTTAGAAAAGAGTGCTATAGAGCACAGAGCAATGGAATTGCTATGCATAATGTTAGGGCAATTTCTTTTTGCCTTTAGGTGATGTGACCAGCTGACATTTCAGCACAAGGATCCTTCAGAGCAATATAGAGAATTTGATGTGACAGTGTCTCTGAATCAACCACTGAACTTAAAAAAGTATTCATTACATACACAACATACGTACTAGCCTCTCATGTATTCAAAGTTTTCTCTGTCTTGTTTCCATATGTAGTTGTTTCTTTTCTTGTTCTCATTTTTATTTTGACCAAAGTGTACTTAAATGATCACACTTCACATACACACACTGCCCTGGCCCCCTGACCCCCCCGCCTTCATTTTGCAGGAGATGCCTCATGCGTTGCCATTTCTGGTTCCCCACCTCCTTGTGTTTTGGTCAGATTGCTTCCCTTGCCAGGAGTGTCAGCTGAGGGAATATTCTTAGTGCAGGAGAGCTAGCAGCTCCTTGCTTCTGAGAGGGTGATAGCAGGAAATGTCAAAGTATGTCCTCATCAGTTTGGATTAAAGCTGGATGGAATATATGGCAAATGCGTTAAAGACAAAACAGACCATGTTGGAAACCTGCAGTTAGAACTGTCAAATCGACAAAGGAACTAACAAACTAGTTTTTATGAAGAAAAGTATTAGGCAATCTTAGTTATATGGTTTTGTCAACTCCCCATAAAATAAAAATAAGTCATAAAACATTATACTTTTTTTTTTTGTGAAAATGCATTTCACTTCATGTTCCTGAAAACTGACAACGAAAGGAAGTAATGTTTAGGGTGCTGAATGCCAAAATTTCAGTGAGCGGGCCTGAGACAGGCCAGTTCTCCACAACAATAATATACCGTATTGCTAGCTTGAGGGCATGGTTGGTTATTTCTAAGTTCCTCTGTGGTTTATTCAAGAAGCTTGATGAGTTCATTTGGCTTCCTAGAGCAGATAATGTCCTTTCTGACTGGTGGAGGGCAGGAAAGAGGGAAGCAGCAGCAGTTACTGAAAAGCATGGATTTCCTCCTTTGTGATTTGAGAATTTGTATTCTGGTCAATGCTAGAGTACCTGAGTGAGAAAGGGCCTGTCACTGAATGGAGATGGTCTCCCTTTTTATCTGTGAAAAATAGTGATGGTGCAAGATAGCATACCAGTGACTTCAAGTGACAGTCTCTGTAGGAGAACTTACAACTGCTGTGACCTTCTAGTTAGCTTCAAATGGGTCACTGATTCACTTTGATTACAGTGTAATTCATTTCCCATGTTACATAATTTATAGGTGATTTATATTTTGCATTGTAATAAAGCTATAGCTTTTTGATCTTTAAGGGTGGGTATTGCTGCCTTTTTCTAGAAGCAGAAAGTCTGAAATTCATAAATGATTCCTGTCCTTAACAACCCTTTACTGTACAGATGTTTTACAACAAACCAAGGGGACAGGGCATTCTGTAAATTTAATGGCACATCATTTAAAACATCATATAATTACAAGGTGTACGTTGGAATAAAAATTATACCTTTGCAGGTTAAGTAAAGAATCACTAATAAAATTGTAACAGACATACATTATACAGCATGGGGTTCATAATGAATAATTGCTAGGTTATTAGTGCTTAACAGATTAAGGGTACTTCCATTTATTACTGTGCTCCACTAAGGATGAGCATTAATTTTTTTTCAAAGCAAATTCACTGGAAACAGACAGTTTAAAATTTATGCTTGTAATGATTGCTACATGGTCCATTAAGACCACCTCTAAGTGAGCTTAATTTGTAGCAGATAAATGTACATGTCTACATATTTTTCAACGTAGTTTATGGTGCATCCTGCACAGCTGTGCCCAACTGATTAAATCCTCACAAAATTTAAATAGGAAAGCCATTACATAGACAGTATTATATCCATTTATCATACACACATTTTCAATTTAACTCTCTAAGCCTTTTTGTGGGATATTTTCACCGATTCATTAAATGTGTAGCAAAGCCATTTTCTCTTCTGGTTTGTTTTGCCCTTTTGTTTTCTGGGTTTGTTTGGTTCCTGTTTTTTAGTTCTATCATCCAATAATTAAGAACTTCAGCAAACTGAACACCATCTACAACAATTATCTCAGCAATGATCCTAGATATGACAGTCGCTTGCAATCCTATACCTAGAGAGCTCTTACCTAGGGAAAAGTAACAGGGATGTAACCAGTATGTAGGGAAAGGTGATTGGTACTAATACCCTCATTTTTCTTCCAGAATGGATTCTGGACTCTGGATTTGTCCTGACAAATAGATATGCCAGATACTGGAGGAGGTTGGGATTACAGATATTTCTTCCCTTTCTGCTTTCCCATTGGTTACATCTGGGCATCTCCTGATTTTGTTAAAATGTTTTTTTAGGATCCCATTCAGAATTGTCCAGCTTTATCTTTGCTTTAGGTGTTTTGAGTCTCATATAAAAGGTAGTTCTGGATTCTAGAAATAGGATTAGAAGCATTTGTCCAATTTTAGAGATCAAATTTAGCTACTCTGAATTATTACCTGAAATCCCTATTGTCATTGACTACAGAGTAAATTAAAGCTGTTAACTTCACTTGCCCTGAGTAAAATAGATAGTATGAATTCCCTGTCAGCCAAATACTGGTCTACTTGATTCAAGGCCATAGATCTTTCTTTGGATCTAGTGCTATGGTAAAAGTCTTGATCATCATCTGTTGTCTGCTAGGGTGAGCCTCTCCAACTGTGCACAGGTTCATTAAGTTCAGCAGAGCCTGTGATAACAGAACACTGCAAAACAAGAGTCAAATTTTGTTTAATTTGTAGGAATATCTTTGCTTATTATAGAGTAACAAAAGAGAAACAAGTTTTTAAAAGAACAATTATTGTTCATTCATTTTCACATTCCCCTAAATGAATGCTACAGATAGATTCTGTACTCTTCTACAAAGAGACCAAACATACAGAGCCACAAGGAAATGCTGACCTCCAAAATCTTCAAGAACTGCAGATTTGCCTTGAAAAGAAATAGCTGTTTAAACAGTAGTTCTCTGGTAGCTGGCTCTGTTTTCTTAATGTGCGTATGAAATTGAATCAAATGCCCATTTGTTTTTAAGCAAACATGGGTAGTTTAGAGAGAAGTTAAAAGGACTTAGAAATTTTGCTTTTCTCTGAGGTGCAAATAGTGACAATGATCTATTATAACCTTTTTTTTAGCATGCCTTTGAAGCCATTGTGTCCTTAAATTATTTTTTCCCTCCCATGTCTGATAGTTTCAGTCCACTTTCCACAGAAACACCAACACTGATAGATGGATGAATTAATTTTAAAACCTTACCAATGAAAATTAAGAACTTATAGGAAATTTAAGAAAATATAGGAACACTAATATATTAGCATATATCCCTGTATTCTGAAATTTGTTTCAATATATTTAGAATTTTGATTATGTTAACTGTAGGAAACAACTGATTTTTGTTTGATGAAGATGAAAATTCTGGTTTGTCAGCTTATGTGTTTATTTCATAGGATTTTGGTGTGAGCTAGAGCAAGTCCTAATGTTCTTCAGAGCCTTTCACGTATTTGCTCTGCTCCAGCCCCATGGTTTGACTTCTCACTTTTTTTTTTTATTTTAAAGAACCAAATAATCTGTAGGAAGCAAATAGGATTCCCAAATATAAACCCCTAGAAAGTGCACATTTATTATCCCAAACAACTGCACCAGGATTAAGACAAGAACAGTGAAAAGCATTTAGAACGACATCATCCTTGGAATATCATGAGGATTGGATTTTGCAAGTCTTGGAGAGAGAGTAGAAATGTCTTAGGAGTTTCAGGGAGAGGAAGATGTCTGTCATTTGAGTTGCAGGTGATGGAAGCAAGTGCTGTTAAGATGCTGAGCAATTCTTCCATTATTCCAAATGTTCGAGTGATCTGGGAATAGTCCCCACACCTAGAACTGGTGCTGCTGGCTCAGCGTTTCAGGAGTTTTTCTCAGATAACAGACATTCTCACCCTAAACATTCTCTCAAGGTATTCCTGACACCTGACCCTTTAAACAAACCCTTGGAGAACCAAGTGTCTGTTATGAAATAGAAAAGTATGTCTTGGAATAAGAGCTATAAATGTGATCTTATAGATGGACTTACTATTTTAGAAGATTAGATAAATGCTTAGGAACACAGCCAAGCCATGGAAAAATTGTCCTGGATGTTCATTTCTGTGCAAGCACTGCACAGAAATCCAGTTCAGGCTGGCTGAACTGGGCAGTTCTTGAATAACCCATAGGTTAGATCACATTTTTTAAAGACCTTTGTGAGAATTTGGCCATCAGGACCTGTGCCCCAGTTCATTCAGAGACATCTGTTTCGGTGTTCATTTTTCTGGTGATCACTTCCAGTAAGAATCAGTTATGATGAGTAAAGTGCTGGCTCCAAGGTCTGGACAGTTGGTGGGTTCTTCAAAGTGTGAAAACAACAAGTTTCTGTCATCACAAGTGTGAAAATAATATAGGAAGTGCATATGATATTATTTCTAGATTTCAAGGAGATAATGTTTCAATGGGTAAAGAATTATGAGTAATGACTGACTTGTGGGTGAAGTCTGAACCTATGATATTATAAACATGTTCATTCTTTTGCTTTCTTTTAGAAGTAGGAAACTATTCACTAGGAATATTAGTAGCTATGCAGCATCTGATTATATATTTTTTCATGTAAACACCAACCTGTGTCTTTCAGCTATGCACATGATGTTGGAGGCTTGCTTGTGATATCAGGAGATTGTTGACTAAGATTCTAGTGTATTCTAGTCATCCACTTCATCTATATAAAAACAGTGTTTGTGCCTGTGATTAAACTGTTCTTTGTATGTTTAGTGGATAAACATTTTAACAGAAGTGTTTGTTTAAAAAGGCATAACCGTGCAAATGTATGAACCTGAGGAGGTTTGTGTCACAATCTGTTATCTTGAAACCTTACCAAGACAAACTTACTTCAGGGGAGTCTGTTTTATTTTGCTGCTGGCAGCAAAATGATTAGTTGCAGAATAATCTCATAGAGAGCTGGTTGCTGATAAAAAAAAATAATAGACTGCACCCTGTGTCATATTTTCAGAGGAATCTTCCTCATACGTTTTAATTTTTGAAGAATAGATAATGCATTAATACAGTATTGTTAAATAATCATTATGATTTACATGATTAATTTAGCTAATTATAGGTATTTAGGAATCCATCAGCTCTTCAGTTTGAGGTTAACTCTTTTGTAATAAATAGATGTATGAAAGAGACAAGCAAGCTACCTATCAGAAAATAAAAGACTAAATTTCTGGAATATTTCCAGAGCAACAGAAGAATAATTGGTAACTGAGTTACTAGAAAGAAAATGACCCTTAATCTACTGAGGATTTTGAAAGCAATAACATTTTGGGTCCAAATGATATGAAGTATTTAAACATTTCAATTCTTGAACTGCAGCCCTTATTCCATCTTACCTCAGCATTTATAGCTTATATTGACCAAAGTATGGCCAATTCGGAAGGCAGTTTAAGGTGAGACTGATGTCCCAGCAGTGTCAGAGGCAGGATCTTCACTTAAAGCTGAGCTAAATAATTCAAGAAAATTTGGTGAACAAAGGAAAATGTATATATAAATTAAAATAAATATAGAAAATATTTCCTTTACAAGAAAGACTCAAATCCAGTTAATAGTAGTTCTCAACAGTTTTTTTCAAGTGAGGTGTGTGTCATCCTCCAAATGATAGCAAATGTTCATGACAGAAGCTGACCTTCGTGAAAATACATTTTGTCCTCAGATGGAGGAGGTTTGATTATCATGTCGTTATCATAGCACACATAAAATACCTGGCTTAGAAAGCAGAAGCAATCAAGTTTAATTAAACTTTGTTTTGTTTTGAGTTGATTTGCAGTCAAATTGGAAAGCATCTTCATGTTTTAATAAAAAAATAAATCTCAAAAAATAGAAATATATAAATATTGCACCACCACTACAGAGAAGTTTGGTGAAGCTGTGATTAAGACTATTGAGGATTTCAGTGAAGTACAGTGCTGTACTTTTTGGTGTATGATAATGTTCATGGTTTACATATTGCATGAACTGGCAGTGTTAAAAGCTGTATTCTTTCTTTGTGCTCTCCTGTGTGTCATATGATTTACTTCTGAACTTTTTGTCCTACGATATTTCTTTTCCTTTCAAAATATACTGTTTTTTTTTAACACCAGAACTATTATGTTACATGCCAAAGCATTTCAAGCACTTCTTAAATATGGAGGAAATACGAAATGTTTTCACATAACTGTAATGTAATACTAAACAGATTAAACACAGATTTAATACAAACATAATAAAAAAACATGTATTATTCTTATTTACATTTAAAACAGCCACCACCTTTTCTGTTTTCCTAAACTGTTCTTTTCTGTTTGCTTTCAAATCCTTCTTTAGAATCCTTTTTTGTTGTTGTTGTTTTAAATTCAATCCTTTCTAATCATTGTCTCAAATTGTATGTGCCTGGAAGGGTTACTGAAGTGCTTGGAGCGGATACCCAAGTGTGTCTTTTTTTCGGTGCTCTATACCATTATCTGCCTACTATTTTGCACCCAGTTTGACTGCGTGTAAAAAGCACAAGGCAGAAAGTACTTCAGATATGCAGCGTGCATAAAAACAACGCCGTAACAGGGCTGCAGAAGGTCCATAACATCCCACTTGCTGAGCAGGTAGCTGTCGAACTTGCAACAATTTTGTGATTTTGCCATGCTTTGGAGTGTAAGTTTCTCTTTTCTTATGAGTTCTCAAGTCATGAACAAACACACAGAACTAGTGAATCCATGAAAATGAATGGGGAGAAGAAATAAAGAGAAAGCAGGAGGGAGCAGAATGAAAAGTTGAGTTAGCGGTAGTAGAAGGAAAATGCTTACAGGTCCTAAACTTGAAAATTCTTTACGTTTGGAAAAAAATAAACCTTTATGATAAAGGTCTAGATCCAATACTACTCTTTGAATTGATTAACTTCCACTTCCTCCTAATTTTCAGTGACTGTATACCATGGAAGTTTGTGGACTTATATGCTGGTACTTACATATCCTAACAGCTTCTGGACAATTTCCAGCTGCTGGATATTCTGAATAACTTAATCAGTGCAATGAAGCAATGCAGAGGAGCTGGTATTTGCTGTTTCAGTGGTGCAGGCGCATCCAGATACATTCTGTGAGTCAAAAAATGTTCACTGGTGAAGTCCCTTGTGGCCAGTGTCATCTTCTAAAAGACTTCTCAGGAGAAGCATATTCTTACAAAGGCCCCTTTGGCGACATGAACAATTTTTTTCTGCTATATTTTGTGGCTCATCATTTGAATCATCCTTTAAGGATGTGCTCTGGGCTGAAATCTTATTTGCACTATTAACTTTTATTCTGTAATAACTCATTTAAGAACATCAGATAGTCTCTAAATAGGCTCTTTATTAATGATTGGTTCAAAAATAATAAATTCTGTTCCTGTTAAAACAGAATTTTGCAGGCACTGCAATGTAACCTTGAAATTGCAAAACTCTTTTAAAGACCTTGCAGAGTCTTCCTAGTAGATTGAAGAGTTTATTGTTTTATTAAAGGGTATACTAAGAAGAATGAAGGACTGCTGATTTTATTTCAAGCACTAATGTCTTAACCCTACTTGCACCTCTGATTTGAGTTATTGTAAATGTATAATAAATATATATTCTATAGAACTATATTTATATACTTCCAGAATATAAATGACAAAATCTAATTAGCTTTTCCTTTTAATTCTGCCTGGTTAGTTCAGTTATTTGGTTTTGAATCCATTGTTTTCTCTGATTAATTTTCAGTATAAGTATTGAAGCAGAATGTAGTTTATCTGAACAAGCATTATGTTTGGAAGCGGGAGGTCATTGATACTTCTTAGTCAGGCCCTACACAAACATAACTGAGAGAAGTAGCATATTCGTGTGTGCCTGAAGACAACCTGAGAAGACTGGTTTTCTCATTCTGCTGCCCAGTGTAGCCCATGCTCTATTTTGTGTGAGTCTGATGGAGGAGAGGGTGTCACCAGTATTGCTGCTGCCTCTTGGACCTGGTTATGGCTGTGCTGGTTTTGGTGGCAATACAGTTAATTTTCCTCATAGTAGCTATGACGGGGTTGTTTTGAACTTGTGCTGGAAACAGTGTTGATAGTGCAGGGATGTTTCCATTATTGCTGAACAGTATTTATGCAGAGTTTGGGCCTTTTCTGCTCCTCACCCCACCCCATCAGCTTAAGGGCTGCAGTTGCACAAGTTGGGAGGGGACATAGCTGAGACAGCTGGCCCCAATCCACCAAAGGGATATTCAGTGCCACATGACATCATATAAAGGTGGAGGAAGAAGAAGGGGTGTATGTGTAGGGTGTGTGGGTGTGTGTGTTACACGTGATAGAGCCCTGCTTTCCTGGAGATGGCTGAACACCTGCCTGCTGATGGGATGTAGTAAATGAATTCCTTGTTTTGCTTTGCTTGTGTGCATGGCTTTTGCTTTGCTTACTAGACTCTATCTCGACCCACAAGTTTTCTCATTTTTTGCTCTTCTGATTCTCTCCCCCATCCCACCATGGGGGAGTGAGTGAGCAGCAGCATAGGGCTTGGTTGCTGGCTGGGGTTAAACCCTGACAATGGCTTATGTTTTATGTTCTCTGTTAATACAGAAAATGTAAAGGGCTGTCATACACGGTGAATGAGGTTTTCCAAGAATTAAGCAGAAGCTGTAACCTGACTCCTTAAAATGCTTTTGAATTTCAGCTTTTGCCTAGAAGATACAGGCTTTTTCTCCAGATTAGAAATAAAAATGCAGGCCTGCCTATTTTCTACATGCAGGTCAGATGGCACCCAAGGTAGTGAAAAGTTGATGAGGGCATTCAAAATCTAATGAGAATAGTTCAAATGAAATTGTGCCGGCATATATGAACTTGAATGTTAGCCCATGGACGTCATCAGTCCTTCAGCTCAATATTGGTTTAATCCAGACTGAAATCATAACACCTACGGAACTATGTCAGGAAAAGGCATTTTTCTCAATTTACTTTTGTCTAGGTATATGCAAAACATTTCTAATTTTGCTACCAAACAGAAGTTTACCTTGTTATAACACCTTCCTTGAGCAGTCATGCAGTCCCACTGAAATACATCCAACTCAAAGCTTAACCCTGTTCTTCTACTGTTGTAACCAGTGTGTTGCTATGAAAACTGTTGGTATGTACTTACCTGGAATTATTGAAGGACTTGACCTTCTTCTGTGAAGTATTAGAAACATTACCAAGTTCTCTTTTAATAGTGTTTTTGTTATCTCTGCCCTTGTAAGCCCTTTCTTCCAAGTGTTTTAGCTTATTAGTTCATATGCTATTTTCATTGCAATTATAGCTAGTACAGGAATGTTTTGTTACCTAACACATTGTCACCATGCATCATTTTTAGATCCTCATTGCTTCTTATTAGAGGTTATTTAAGCTCTCAGCTCTAACTGGATAATGAAGCATGCTTATGATATAAACTCACAGAAGCTTATGGAAAGAATCTGTTGCATTGGTGACAGTCTTGTGCCATTTTATTTGGTCTTTTTTTTGTTGTTGGGTTTTTTTGTGTGTGTCATCTCTTACGTTAGTTAAATGTAATAGAAATGTAAGCAAATGTCAGACAGCTGATACAGCCTCTGCTGGAATGACTTCATGAGTGTGCTAGAATATTTGAGATCTCTACAAGTTCCACCTAACCTCTGGTATGGTGTCACCTTCTTCTGGTCTATTTGTTTTCTTCCACTGACACAGATGAAATAGAATAGGATGCAATACGTAAGATGAATAGCTGTGATTGGCTGATGAAAACTTTGGGATCCTTAAAATAAAAAGCTATTGGAAGATAAAGTGAAGCAGTTGAAAATTATTGAAGATTATACTAAAAAAAAGTTGTGATTTGCCTCCTTTATTTCAGTTATTGTTTTGCTTACATTTTGTTCGGTGGTTGTGTGGCCTCAGTGTGTGTTATGCAAGCATGTCATAATTTGGAGCATATCTATTACTTCTCACATCTTTACAACATAAAGAAGTATTACTGTTATTATTTATTATCTCCATTAGTTGTAAAGGTTTGTGGCACACAGCCAGCAGAATAAAGAGATACTCCATGCAGTAAAGACCATGCTCAGATCAGAATTGAGAACAGGATATTTGTGTTGGCACAGTGCTGTGCCTGAGTTGCTAAGCCATGTCTCTCAAGAGCATCTATGAGTGCATGTGAAGCACGACACAAGCCTGGTATTGCCTGGGGAACGCTTATAGGACAGACCTTGTATCCTGCACAGTCCATGCTGTGTACTGCAGCATTACCTTAAAGCATCATTAGCATAAACTTCTGTGTGCTATGGCACTGAGTCATTGAAACTACATTCTGAAACTGAATCCGTCTTCTGAGTCCTGCATTAACATCCTAGACAATTCTTCTTTTCATCTCTACATGTAAAGTTAATTTGAGTTTGGTCTTCAGCTGTCAGGGATTTATAAATTTTTAAGGCCCTTGTTCAAACTCTTTCCTTTCTCTAATTACACAGATTTCTTGTCCCATATATTTGAGGAATTTATTCTTAGAATTAGAGGGCGGAGACTGTGCTGCTTTCTAAACCGACTCTGAAGTGTATTTGCAGAACAGAAAGCCTGCACCTTGAAGGATCAGCCTTTAATTAGCTTGTTGCACATTTCTATCTCCTGCTAGTAAAACAGAAATGGCTATTACGTTCTTGAGGGGAGGATAATACCATGGCTAAGGCACAGAATTGTTTGTTAAGGATTTGCTGAATTTAGATCCACATGATGCCAAGGGTCTAATCCCAGACAGTGGTACCCTTTTGGTCTTTAAAAGCTAGGGGGATCCACAAATTATTTCTGCCCATTTATTTGCAGTGATTAAATTCATTAACCCCTCAGTGTTCTTCATCTTCCTGTTCAGGAACAAGTTGCTGCTACAGATGTATTAAGTTGCATGATTGCTGGCATGTATTTTTTTCTGAAGGGGAATCTGCAGAATGAACTGGGCACTGGAGCACTACAATTCCAAAAAGTTTTACTAAAAAAGTCCAAGTAAAGCATGGAAATTAACTGGTAGTTCTTACTGCTGGTAGGTGCATCAGTCACATTTAATTGAAGTAAGGTCGAGTGGCCAGAGGATATATCAGCCCATGAAAAATATTGACAGATAAGCTGGTGTATACAGCGAGTCATGTGTCTTCAAAGGGTGCATCATTTCTTTTAGTCTGAGAGGACATATGGATTAAAATTATATACCCAAACATTACAAGAGACAGAGGGGTCAGAGTATATGGTTTCAGAGCACTCTAGTACAGTCTGTAATCAAAATTATCTTTGTATACTATTCCATAGCATTTAGTTTTTAAAAAATGCTATAGTGGTAGTTTTCTTTGTGTTTTAGGACAGTTAAGATGTTTTTGAAATATTATAACATTTAAATTTTAAAGTAATTCCAATAAAAGCTAATTACTATCACTGGATCAATTCTGTCTGATTTTCCTGAAAAATAGTGACTATAGTCCAGACTATACTTTTTCCATCATTGTCAGAGATGTCAGTGGATTTCCTGGTATATAACTAAAAGCAAAATGTATCCACTTAATTCCACAAGCAGCAAGAAAACTCTGGAGAGTATGTATTTGGAGTGTGAGTAGTTGATTTTTCTTTTAAATTGGGTTTATATACTATTGTTAGTAGTATTGTTTCCTTTTTCATTGCATCCCTGAGAGTGAGTGTTTACAGATGCACTATTACTAGAGCTACTTACTGTAATATCCTTTTTGAGTAAAGTCAGGCCGCCTGTGCTAATTGCTTTACAGAGACACTCTACGCTGTAATATACAATGTCACTTAAGCCCTGTTCATAAAGACCCGTTTTCAAATGTTCACTGCACTACAATAAGTTTTGGTTTGGGGTAAATTGCACTATTGATTTTTTTGTAATTAGGTTTTAATGAATTGTATTCACTGAATTGTACATTTGTCAAGAGACTTCAAAGATTGGATTGTATTCGTTTTATTCACTTTATTTATTTTTATTGTGTCTAACAGTAGAAAGCTCCTGGAAATCTTTTCTACATATCACTAACTTTGATTTTTCTGTTAACTTCTTTGAAGTCTAGTACCTACTTATCTGCAGTATAATACTAATATAATATGTAAGATTGTAGGAATTTGGCTTGCCTAAAAGCTTTTGGCGTAATCTAGCTCTCAGAAATTTCTGGGTTTTTTTACTGTTAGCTCCCCTACACCATATGGGATAAACCATGTGACTGAAATTGGTCAGTAAAGTGTTTGTGGGGTTTTTACTTCTTTATAGTTGCTTATATTTGTGTTAATCTGTATCACTGGGCACTAAAAAGCTACTTTTCTTTGTTGATGCTTAATCAATTATCATGGCAGCAGATAATCCCCCATTTTGATTCAGTAGCACATACCACATTCTTTTCCATGAGCTTTTTTTATAAGGTTTTATTAAATGGTGTGCTTCAGAAAGAGAAACACATGTTCTACACCAGCCCCAAAATATGGATTAAATGGTGCTTATACAGCTTAGTTTATTCACGACAGGCCAGGGATACCTGCTGTAACTTTGTAATTATGACTACATTTCACTCTTCTAGTGGAAAATCACATCTTTTTCTGAAACAGTTTTGTTTAAAAATCCCTGTGCGTAATTAGTGATTTCTGTATCTACGTGTATGCTTTTCTTTTCTCATCTCATCACCTTTGCTAATAAACCCAACTTCCCACTGTGCTAGACAGCAATCACGAATGACTTTTGCTGAGCAGAGTCCTGGGCCAGCGTGGTTTTCTTATGAGCTGAAGAGTGTCTGGCCCTTGGTCAGTAACCCCTTCAGGGCAGGACAGCAGCCATCTTGCGCTGAGCCTGCTCTCGGTCAGGCAGTTGGCTTGCAGAGGAGGTGCCGCAAACTTCACTGCGCTGGAGCAGGCCTTATCTTTCTTAACGCGGTTGCAGCTAATCCTGACAGCAGATTAACTTCTTGCCCCAACTACAGCAGTTCTCCGGGTTTCTCCCTCTGTGAGATACCAGTTTTTAATCAATACACTTTTGCTTAGATATGCTGTACATATCACCTCAGAGCAGTGGTGGGTCTCTTTCAAGTCTTTCCAGACCCAGGAGCAGCCTAGCAGTGTTAGAAGGGTAGGAACCAAAGCTAATGCACCACAGAGACATGTGACATACTAGCTTGACTTAGCTCCATAGCTTTTGGATTGGAATTTTTGGATGTGAAACTGGTTTGTAATGCAGAGAAACAGATGTAAAACTGCCTGCACGTGGCTGGATAGAGGTACCTTCGTGTTTTCTTTGTTGCTGACGACCTTGAGTAAATAAGTTGCTGAATCTCTCTGTGCTTTTGTTCTTCCTGTATATCTTTATTCTACCTTTTATATTCAGTCTGCAAAGGTTCAACCTCTCACATTGAAAAAGCAAATCTTTCCTAATACATTTTACCATTTTTGTCACTGACTGTTGCAAAAAATGATTCCAGCATGTGTTTTATGCTGCATGATTTGCACTTGCTTAGGTAAAAATCAGTCAATTCAGACACAAAAACATGCACTATAGTTCTAGCTCCCAGTATTTTACCATTTAATTTCAATAAACATCTTCATCTAGAGGATCCATATCTTTCCAACTAAATATTAGACTTAACTTAGTTCCTTGCTAGGTTAACCAGCAGCCTGGTGAATTTATGCTGCTCCCCATAGCTGTGAATGTGTTGTCTCTTCCAGAACTATTTGGGCATAAGGGCCTGTATTGGGCAATTAAAAAAGACACAAAGCTATTACAACTGTGCCTAAATACTACTTACAAATTTGTGCACAGCCATTTCCACTTAGAAATATGCACTTTGCACATGTGGCTGTGAAGTTTAGTGCCAACAATTTAGGTTTATGGTATGAATGCACCTGCATGTAAAACTTCATTTTAAAATTTGGTCATGCATAGCTTTGCTTTTTAATTCAGTTTTCTTTTTTTCTCTTGGACAAAAAATTTGCATATGCATGTATTTGCATATTTTATGTGTATTTTTAGAAGGGGTCACTGTAAATTGAACTTACAGAATGGCAAAGTACAGCTTAGGTATACCCAAGTATGTGAGTTATGTAAATATAAACCAGGATATGTATCCCAAAGCGAAAAACTCAGAAGGTCTGGATAAAAGGTGGAAAATCTCTTCTCTTTGGCTAAGGAAGACATTTCAGATCACACGAATGTGCATTCTTCATGCTTCCTTATGTTTTCCTCTGAAAAACTTATTCTTTTCTTTAAATTGAAGCTGATTTTGTTATTACTATCAGAATACTTAATACTGGTACTCATTTTCTCTCTTCCTGGCTGTGAAGTAGTTTACTAATAGTATTGGGTTTAAGCATAGTGTAAGAGACATTTGTGCAAAATAGTGACTGGCTTTTTATTTATTGAGATACTGCAAGCTGTTTACAAGTAATTCTGGTAGCAATGATTTTTTGTTTCTTTAGAGCATTTTAGTGCAATGTTAGTAATGGTATGTATGAGTCTCTGGGGCAAGACATGGAAAGAAGAGGAAATGTTTGGATGCAAAAGCAGATATTTGCAGATGAGCAGCTTCCATCGTTTCCTCTTAGAAATATATCTTACCTTTGTCACAGGTTTCATGTACAGATTCTTTGCCCTGTGGCAGCCTCCTTCAGTTTAAATCCATGCAGTCTAGCAGGACAATACCAATTAGCTAAAGTAAGGTGAATGGGATAGTTAGTGAAATAAATAAATATTACACATAAGCAGCTCACTCTGCGCAGTTGCACTGAATGAATTTCCAAACAGGCTAAGTTTGTGTTTGTATACACATTTTTTTAACTGTTCCTCTTGAAAACTGTCGAACTCTGATGCCTTCCAAGGAAGTGAAACATGTCAGAATGAAATTGAGGAGAGGAATAAAGTGGTTGGAAGAAATGCAACAACAAGTAGATGTAGAAAAAGCCAACATTTCCCAGCAAATAAAAACTAGAATTCATAGATTTAAAAGGCTCTAAACAAACAAGTTTTACTTAGGCCATTGTTTTGTCTGTGTCAATACAGAATAGTTCTTCTCAGCAAGTTTCCAAGTGTGTAGTCTGTTTTAAAGTAACTTAGATGACAGGATTTCACAAATTCCCTTAAAAAAATATTCTGTTGTCAGTTACATCTATTAGCATTTCCTTTCAGTTTCAGTCGTTGCCATGTTTTGTCCTATTATTCCTACCCCTTGGGCCACAATAAATAGTTTTTTCCTATTGATATGTATGTCCTTCAGATGCTTAAGGATGTTTATCATTGATCTCTCAGCTTAGAAAAAGTTAACAAGTGAAAAAACTGCTTCAGTAGTACAAGATGTGGGGGATACAGTATTTTTTAACTGCTGGACATAGTTTCCTTGAACTGCACTGCAATGTTTTTGCAAAATATATAAGAGGAATTAAAACACGTGTTATTTTTCCCCTTAATTCTTGAGTTAAAATGGATATTTTTTTAATTTATTTGATCTTTTCAATTAACTTGTGTGACAATGGTTGAATCAGACTCATCCAAAATGTAAAACTTGTCCTGCATGGGAGATTAAATGCCCTCTTAACTGCTCTGCTTATTTCTGCTTGATCCAGTGTCACCAGGGGACCAGTTCCCACTCATTTCCAAGCAGCAGATACTGAAATGGTTTTGTACAAGAGGTGCTGCAGTTATTCCAGCACACATACACTGCTTTGTTGAGGGTATAATTGTTTCCCACCATCAGTGATTTTTCTTTTCCTCTTGTTCTACCTTCTAGTCACTAATGTTGCTGTTGGTCTTGGAACTGCAGATTTCCCATGAAGGAAAGCCTGGTTTTATCAAGGTAAGTGAACAAAACTATATTAGATTGCAAACATTCTTGTGGCAAGAAGGTTGCTTTTATCTTTGACAGCTTTGTGGTGCTGTTGTCTGCTTCTGTGTGTATGCTCCATGGTAAACACCTATACCTGAGGAATTATTAACCTAAAGTGTAAACAAGACAGAAAACAATGCTGGTTGCCCATAAAACTTGCTTCATAAGGGAAACGTATCAGACTGTCAGCAAATATTTCTCCAAGATCTCACAAACTAAACATTCAGGTAGATGTAATTTGTATAGCCTTCTGAAACAATGTTAGATAATGTTATAACTAGCACAAAAACTGAACACTGTTGATTTCACGTATAAACTCTCTTAAAGATACATCTTACTCTTTTCTCATAGCTCCTTCAGTTCTAATTCTGAATACTTCTGTTCTATTCCTGAATCACTCTATTCTAATCTTCTTTACACCATGAAATTGAACATCTATCATATTGTCAAAGTACAGACTGGTAATAAAGAAGTGATTTGAATAAGGCTAAACAACTAACATCCTGTTGGTTATTAGCTGATTAGTTTCTGTTTCTGAATGAATATCAGATCATTAGCGATACTTTCTTTTGCATGTGTTCTCTATCTGTATAGTTATCTGTATACTGAACATGTGGCACCCACCATTAAATCTGAAACTGTATTCATTACCTTTACTGGGTTCAGTCCTGGTTCAGACCAATACTGGCTCATAAATAGGCTTTGCTGCCATGAACTTGCTAAAATCAGTTTCTGCCAATGTAAAGAGCCAAATAGTGCCAGGGTCTCAAGAAGACCTTTCCACCTCTTTGTTCCTACTAGTCGTGTTTCCAGCATAGTGGCATGGCTACCTTTCAGTTCTCTAAACCTGGCAGGGAGACTTGAGGAACTAGAAAGAAGTTGCAATGCTATTACTGTAGTACAACTAATGCCGATTGTATGGCATAGCAGAAGAGGCTGAGACATGCTTAGGGGGCTATCTTCTGAACCATATACATCTACAGAAAGAAGATACAGAAAAGTACTGCAACAAATTGTTAAAGAGAATTCTGGATAATATGGCCCAGCAGACACTTTCCAGATATTGCTGGCAGGAATAACAAAGTTCTAAATCTGACAGTATATCAGGAGGATATTTTAATTAGAGTTGGCCCTGGAATAAACAGTGTCTTGACAGAAGCAAGTGGTCATGGTAAAATGCTGGTGAATAATAAAACAGGAAGAGAAGGAAATAGAGAATTGAAAGGCTGTGACACAAAACTGATCTATAGCTTTTAACAGATGAGGACATCTGTAGATGAATACTATCCTAAACTTGCTACTAGAAGTGCTGATTTCTTTGTTTAGTTCTGTTTCAAGTTTCAGTGAAGGCTTTTCTTATTTGAAAGGAAATAATTTGTCACTGTTTTGGTGGGACTTCTTGACTCCTGAAATAAATCAGCCTATAACAGTAAAGAGAAGTTTAAAGTCTTTTAGTAAGAACTATTCTCCTTTTTGATATTATTACTGTTATCTGATTATATGATCATGACTTTCAATCACAAGAAAGAGTTAAGGAAACCACTGAAGTTTTGCCTTTTTAGAGAGAAGAACATAACAGTATAAAATATTTAGAAAAAAGTCTGAGGGAGTCACATAAATATTACTGGCATTATATCTGGAAACACAAAGCAATTTAGTAATTACTGTCCCAGCATGGCTTATATTTAATATATTAATTGTATTTGCATACATCAGGTATATACATGGAGACCTCAAAGTCATCTCTGTCAGATTTCATGAATCTATGAGTCAGGTAAACGTCTGCAGCCAGTACAAAAAGTCCGCTTAGTCAAGCAATTTATCAGGACCATGTAAAAACTGCTTCTCACAAGCCTTCCCTATTAATTCAGCCAGGATATAAAATAGCATCTGCAAATGTTTGACTCTTTCTCCCAAAGCAAGGAATCATTGCTAGGCTAGGAGGCTTGCAAAGCATACCTCCAGGGTAGTATGTCTAGAAAAGCAGTAGAGCAGACAACCAAATACAACAGTCTTAAATACTCAGGATAAGGCTGACTGATTAAAGTCTATATTGATGTTATCATTTTCAAATCCAGCTTTATCCTCAGTAAAATACATATGTACGTGGCTGTTGCAGAAAACATTGTAATCCTGGCATTAGAAATCAGTGTCTGTCCAAGGCTGTCTGCAAAAGACTTCTCTTTTCCACACTGACTGTTTTTTATGTTCATGATTTTCATAGTCACTACTATAAAGCAGAGCTAAAGTACCATGAAGAATATCACAAGTTTATAAGAGTAAATATTATTTCAGATGGTCTTCACCTGAGTCTAAGCACCAACCACATTTTTTTAATTGTTCAACAGCAGCCAGGGATTCAGTCACTGCTCTTTGCCAGCTACCTCTGGACAGTGCAGCAAAGTGTTAGAAACCCTCCTCTATAGTTACAAGAGGCCATAGAGATCTGAGCAGGCAAAACACATGGTACAGTCTCTTTTTCATTCAGATATTTGAAACTTTAAAATGGTTTTAAACAACAACCTGAAATACTGTAATGCTAAAACCTGAGTATTTGTCAGAATGAATTTTTTGCCTAACTAACAGTCTGCATTTCTACTAACAAACGTATTCTAAGAAGTTGTGTATTTAACTACATAGGAAAGATTGGTGCAGGTAAATAATTTGAAAACTATATTGAATAAAAGTTGCTCTTATTTTTCTAGATCCTTAGACAAACTAATGTAAACTGCTTGTATAGGCTTGCTGGGTTTTCTCCAGTAGACAGAAGAACAGTAATCTCCAGATAGAGTATTCATAATGCAATTAAATCATCCATTTCAGGGATCCCCCAATAAATCCCAGCTAGCAGTATCATTATGACTTGAACTAAATTTGCTGTTTAGTAAATTTTTATGTGAAGAGATCATGGTCATGTGCATGTCTGCCTGAACATCTCTAAGCATTTCACATGAAAATGGTCTTGAAGTTACTCGTAGAATGTAATTGTGATAAACAGTACACCTTTAATGGTAATCAGTCAGGAAATTAAAGATGAGGATTTAAAGACTTATTTTTGTAAGTACAGCGTAGTATCTATTTTTCAGATTGTACTCCATTTATGTGAATAAGACTGCTGTAACTTTCTTTTTTCTGAGAGGGTTTCTGAACTAGAAAATGTATCTGGTTTTCCTCTCATTGACCAGCAAAGATGGTCAGCATCCTTCCTCCCATCTCTTCATCTGTATCTTTTACCTGTTTATCACATTTTATAGCCTGCACTTCTATCTAGCGCTTCCTTGCTAGTTAATAAAAGGCCAAAAGGAAGATTCAGATAAGTCTGGAGGTAAGTAGTCAGGTCATCTAGTTTATCTTCTTTACACTGACTTGTGTTTATCAGTTGAGGTGCTGCTTTATAGGCTAAGGTACTGTGCTTCAATTTTAATGAAGAATTATGGGAGTCTTATTTTTAAACACTTAATTTGCCACTGTTAGAATAAAAAAAAAGAAAGAAAGAGTCTAGAAAAATAAATAATTCTTCTGGATCAGCATTTTAGGAAGTTTATTTTTGAGAAACTAAAATCTAATATGCGATGTGCAGACAAGTAGCCAGAGTATTTTAAAATGAGTGATATTTGTTATCTTTACAACTTTGCTAGTGAGTAAAATGATGAAGATGACAGACACACAGCAGTTGTGAAAGGAATAAAATGTTCCCAAATAGTTTTACTTTGTCATGTCTACAAGATTGCTTTAAACATCTATTTTGAATTTCCTAAAGCAGCATTTACAGCAAAATAAAATCCATTTTTTATGGTACCAAAAAATCTTATGAAAAACCAGAAAATCCAAACCCATTTCAAAAGTAACAGTCTCTAACCAATAAATATTGTGTTCTTAAGACTGGAGACATTTCTATTTCGCTCCAGCTAGATGGGGCTCTACATGAACTACTCGACCTGTCATTCATGTTTTCTTTCCATAAAAGCTGTTAAATCTTAATTGATCTTAGTTCTGAAGGTGACTTTTTTTTCCCTTCTTCCCATAATATCTGCAAAAGTAAAACCACTGGAAATATTAATGAAGAGGAATAAATACAGGGCTTAGTTATATTGACTGAAATTTATACTTGTAGTTTTAGAGGAGCTTAGTGAACAAGGAATTGACTTTGTGTGTCACAAATCTGCACCTTCCTGCTTTTGACTTTGTGGTGATTTTTATTAAATTGCCACTTGAAAAAGTAGTTATAAATCTTCAAAATTCACTTAAAAGGGAAAAAATGCAGATTCGGAGCCTTACTAAAATTAGTGGACGAGACCTCGGGAAAACTCCTGAAGTACTTATATTTGGGATGCATCGGTTTGCCCTATTCCAAAGGAAGATGTTTCAGATATGTCAGAGAAATTATCCTCTAGAAATGCCCATTTCTTTCCACAGACTCTAAAGTGATCCCAGGCAGCTACCTTAGATACAGATGTCTGTGTAGATTGAAACACTTAGCAGACAAATGGAAATCCCCCTCCCCCTTTCCTGCTACCCTTCCTATGTCTTTCTCTTGACTTCAAGGACTAAGCTCTAATCTTTTATCCTCAATTAATGCAGGAATGAAAGGATGATTTTCATTTGCTTTCCACTTCTATTTAAAGAACGGAGACAATGGTTTTGAGGGAAATCTGGAGTTGGTTTATGTTAGTGCTCAATTATGTGTTATTTAGACAAGTGTAAATATTAGGATTTAAGAATCCAGCACAAGAGTAATAGATTTTTCTTTCTTTAAGGAAAATAGCCTATTTGCTTTACTGCCAAGCGTTGACTGTTTCAATATGTTCAAGCCTAGAAGGCTGAAAACAACGACACAGATGTGATTCACATAGGGCTCACCAGCATGGTGCTTCAGTGTTCTGGCTTGTTGGAAAGCTTCCAGGGAATTTAGGAAAAGAACATACTGAAGAAATGCGAACGATTATTTAGACAATTAGTTTGGGAAATGTGTTTTTTCAGCATGAATTGAATTAGCTTTGTTAATTTTTATTTGTTCTCATCAAAATTTCCCCACACAGAAAAAAAATATTTTGTTGCAGAGCTGTTATCTATAATCAAAATGATTATGTATCAATCCAAAGAAGTTTTAGAATACCCTGTTTATTAAAGGGCTTACATGTCTCCTAGGTGATTGTAGAAACAAAGTGGAAGCATACTGCATAACAACAAGGCAAATCTACTATTGTTTCAGTAAGGTAATATTGGAACATAGATCACGTTTTGTATGTGGAATTTGACTGTTTTAAATTTGTAAATCCTGAGTACAAGACTATATGTATTAGATTCTTCTTTCCCAGCATGAGGTTATCGATGTATTGGGTTTGGGGGGAGGTGAAAGAGATTGTAGGAAAACGCTAGTCAGTGATGCTGTTCTCCTTGCATGATGTCCCTAAGAATGGGTGCAACTGAGAAAGACCAATGTGGAGCCATTTAAAAAAGTGTAATTAAGCCATCTTGTTTTAAGTAAGATTAAGACATATTAAAGTTTTTCTCAGTCTTTAGATGAATCTACTGTAGATGCAAAAATTTGCAGATCAAAATCACAAGTGGTTTTACAGGGAGGACCTCTCAGGCTTTCCACATTGTAATGAAATATGATACAAAGCAGCACACTGTCAATAAATCTACAGGATAAAGGTCAGGTTTACATCAATGGACAGAGCTGGCAAATACATTTGTTCCTGCAATGTCTGTGTTTTAAATGCCACCCTCTGATGAACCTAGTGCAGAAATACACTTTTGGGTTTGATGAGATGTCAGTTTTGTTCAGTGCTGATCAAATAAGATGAATGAAAGTGAAACAAGAACAAAAATAATACTTCTGTCATTTATTTTTTATGCATTACAGGAAGTGGGTCAGTCAGGGAGATTTCTCTTAAACAAATAGCAATCACTGCACAATATCACCCATTGATCTATTTCACAGCAGGCAATAGCCTTTTTGTCTGAAAGGACATACAATTCAAATACCACGGAATACGTAGAAATGCCCAAGACAGGTTTAAAAAGTATCTTCCCCTCCTTTTACTTGCCAAGCCATCCTTCTCCACAAATCAATCCAGGCTGCAGAGGCAGGGCATTGCAAAAACACTTTCAGATCTATAGTGAAGGCAGGTATTCTACAAAAATGTGTATCACAAATATTGTCTAAAGTAAAGGGAATTTAGCACTTGGGAAAAATGATTTGTTTTCTATGATATAAACATTAAAAAAAATACCCAGTGAATTGCAATTGCATAAGCCAAACTCATTTTCCCTAACTAGCACTTGGAAGTCTCTAAGCTTAGGCTGACTGATGTATTCTATCACTGGTTCTTCATCTTCAGAAAATGATATCAAATTCTAAAAGTCCATGTATCCCATAGGATTTTAAATGTTTTGGTTTGGGTTTTTTTAAGAAAATATTTTTTGGATAAAATGTGATGAAAATGTGACACTTCCCTTTACACTGAATTTGCTTGTGGAGTTATTTTAAAGCATTTAAATGCAATATCCTGCTTTAAATGATTTTAAACAACTTTCATGTGTCTGAAGAGGCAACTAAATTCAAATATAAGTATCTGAATAAGTGGCTTGAGTTCCCAAGCACTGATAACCTGTGTGGAGGTAAATGTTATTTCCAGTTTATCACCTGAATGTCAGTACAGCTAAAAAGCAGTACAAGAAATTCACTAATATTATTTTACCGTCAAATACAGAATGTCTGCTCCATATGAGCTATTTATTCAAGTAACTGAATTATTTCACTTTGCTTGACAAGTTGTCTTGGTTGATCATAAAATTCACAGATTATATCTTCTTCTGAAATGTGTATTTTAATGCCATAGCACCCATAAGCAGAACTGTTTTAATTTAATTCAAAACACTTTTGTCTATCGCTTTGGCATATTATTTATAGAGGTCAAATAAAAAACCTGTAAATCATACCGAGTGTTTGAAATAAACATTCCTTTAGTAATGAACTGAAATGTGTAAGAAATATTGAGAACCTCTCACCTCCAGCTGAAATTTGGATTTACAGATAGCCTATAATCTTCACTTTATCGTTTTCCTTTTTAGAGGCAAGAATAAGCCTCACTTTCCTCTTCAAGAGTGGAGAGAAAAATAACAGCACTCATGAAAGGGAAAGCTGGTTACAGGAGCGAGTTAAAATGAGGAGAAAGAAACCTACATTCACGTGGCTGAATTATTCCTGCTCTGTCCACTTGTTGGATTGTATACAAATATTTAAATATTTACCATTCAATATAAAAAGATTGCAGGTCTTAACCATGGTAACCATTGTATCATTTGGTATACCTGTCTTACCCTTGCAAAGCCAAGAAATGCCATTAAAAGCAAAGCATGTATTCAGGTCTTCGACAGTGCTGATAATATTCTACAAAGTTTTTTTTTTGGGGGGGTGTAAATAATCCTATATAATACAGTTTATATTCTCAATAGTTCTCCAGCTTTTCAGAATCTTTTTAAAACATGAAGAGACTATAACAAGGGAAAATCTGAGAATGACTCTCATAGCACGGCAAATCTAGAGCTTATGTGAATGGCTTCTTGTTGCTTTTACTCTTTCTCTCAACTGCATTGTAAGAACACATTGTCATTTGTATTAAATCCTATAATCTATTACAATTAAGTAATATTGGGATTTGGGGATTTAGCTGTGCTTTCTGTTATGAACACTCTTATGCAATATAATATATTTACTTAGGTTATATATCAATATCGAATGGGATTGTTAATGAAAATAAATGCATAACATTTTAGGGCAATATTACGAGATATGTATTATTATATACACTTGCATTTAAAAGTCATACTACAAAAATGAGG
>JAVJGJ010000033.1:7894263-7917549 GCA_035590215.1 Microhierax caerulescens | reverse complement strand
ACAAAAATGAGGCAAAGCCTGGGTTCCTTTAAAGCTTTATGTGTTTCACCCTAAAGACCTACTGCAAAAATTTCCTTTTGTATAGCAGAGCTGAAAAAGAGTCTTTTTCTATTCCTTAAACCTTTCAGCTACTGGTCTGTTGGAACCGCCCCTCAAGTCAGAGAAGGTTTGCGTTGCGTTCTTGTATAACAACCCTTGTCTGGCACGTTTGTGTGGAGCTGGGGTGTCAAGGCTTTGAGCACATTCCCCCCCCACCCAAGGGCTTAGCTGCCTGGGCTTGGGAGCCAGCTTTAGGTAATGGTGCTGGTGCATGGCTGTGAGGAGCTGTCTGATCCACACAGCCTTACCAGGATCGCACCTCCTCACCTGGGAGCAGCGTTTAAGCTGAGGCTTTTGGTCTTGGTCCTTGTGTGATCTATCCTGCAGCCATGCCTGAGTCCTGGCTGATCTGGACCCTGTGTGAGAGACATGATTCACTGTCCTGAACTTGAACCTGTGTGGTGATCTGGACTCTTGGCTAAACCCGGTTTCCCCCACTGGATTTGCTCTGGTATGGTGGGACTGCTCTTTTGTCCGTGAAACCTTTTGGGCTGTCTGCCTTGTTTTCATAGTGAGTTCCCAGCTCAGCTTACCCTCCTGAAGCAGCACCTGACCTGGTTGCTCAGCCACACTAGAGAAGCTGTCAGCTCCAAGCTGTAAGTGAAGTGAGCAAAGCGATCCTGAAGGAGACTGCAGACCTCCCTGTAGACTATAGGGAACCTATAGACTCACTTTGTTCAATGACCTAAAAGAACTTACATTTCTGTATCTCTCTCTTTTGACCAATTATAGAGGCTTAGTACCCAGTTACCAGGTGAATGTAAATTGTACTGGAGGAAGAAAAATTGCACCTTTTTCCTATTTGGTGAGATATAAGACTCTCTGGGAAAACAGGAAGAAGTAAACTGTGCATATTGCACATGAATACTCACAAGTTTAACTATACCTAATTTCAGATCAGCTTTTCTACAGCAGCAGACTGGATGGAGATCTTGCAGATACACACCAGAAATCCTAATGTGACATCCTTCATGTTAAAGGAGGATCAGCTATGTCTTCCCTCTCTGAAACTGTCTGCTAACTCCCTTATTTTTCTCTCTCCGATCTCTGTCAGATCATTGTTCTGTCTAAAGCACCTTCTTTCCCATCATTACCATAAATAATTGACCTTTTTAATAGTGTCAGAGAACAGAGAGGGAGTGTTAAGGGAACTTTGTATATCCACACAGTGGAACTTTTGGCTGTGTCCTCTTTCGTCCTTGCAGAGAAAGCAACTGAGTGTGTTCCAATGACAAGGAACTTAATAGCTATCTTCAGGGCATATTAACATTTTTGAGTATTTGGAAGACAACAAACATTTGATAAGCATGCAGTGAGCTATCCTATGGAATTGTTCTTGCAGTGGCAAATAATTTGACTCACCTTTGCTGACTAAGCAGTTGTTCTTATATATGGTTTCTAGTTGTACTTTATAAATGACTTTAATTTACCGTGCATTACATGGCTATCCCTCTAAATCCCCATGCAATAATTTGTATCCTTTCCCTCGATAGTTTAATTGTTTGTAATTTTTTTTTTAAGGTAACTTCTTGATAATAAAATCCAACAATTTCTTTCCCTTGCTTCTGAATAATAAATCTTTAGGTACTGTTTATTCAAATTATCCTAGGTACTTCTTTTATAACTCTTTCTAATCTGGGTTACACAAACAGTATTATTCTTATGCTTCCGTAGGGAAAAAAAGAAAGCACCACAAAAACTTACTTCTTAACATAAATACAAACCAGAACATTTAATTAGCTTTGCTAGTATAGCTTACAAATGGTCTGCGTGTACTATAAATGGGGTACATAGATCATGTATGCTTGCACTTTTGTTGGAGCTTTAAAGTATCTTAATACTGTCTAAGCATCAGTGTAAAGAAAGGTTTTAGTTCCAAAATATAAACCTTCCTCTTAATCAAATCTTTGCAGGTGTTTTTAGTACTCTAAACTCCACAATATGATCCCTGGGATTTTAAGTTCATGAGAGAATATCCGTGTAAAGAAAATTATGTGAAAAGAACCAGAAGGAGTACATGCCTAAATAAATCTAGCCTAAAGTCCTTCTAATTTGTTCATGATGGATCACTGAGCTTTTGAAACAATTATCTGGAATTTCCTTGCCTGTCAATGGGATAGAAAAGAGAGCTTAGGTAGACCATCTTGGTGGTTTGTAAACAATGAGGTTTGCATTTTGATACTGGTATTTCCTACTTGTCAAATAAAGTGCTTGCATTAAAGCAAAAGGTTAGAAAAAGGTTATGAGCTCTGTGATGGCGGTCTTTTAAGAGGAAACTGTCTGCAAAATCTCATTGGAAAACTCATTTAAAAGTACATCAGGTAATGGGTATGAAACTTAAAATTAAAACATATTTATAATTTTTTGAAGGATAAATGCCAATTGGAATTTTCTTACATCTAATTTTCCACATCTGACTCTTATGACACTTTCTATCACTTCAAAGACAAAATAGTGCATCTAACAGTTACTTTGACCCTCACTAGCTGATGAAAAGGATTTTTAAAATTACAATATTCAGTAATGCATATTAGATGCTTTCTAGTTGTCAGTGTGAAAAATCTTTTTTGCTTGAGAAGAAACATAAAAATTCTGAATTCTTTTTCTGCTCAATAAAAATTCTGGATTTCCTAGTGTATGTTTGTATCTGGACTGGAGGCCAATTCTGTTACAGTCTCTTCTGCCTTTCAGTCCTATGAAATGAATCT
Source organism: Microhierax caerulescens (assembly GCA_035590215.1). Classification (NCBI taxonomy): domain Eukaryota; kingdom Metazoa; phylum Chordata; class Aves; order Falconiformes; family Falconidae; genus Microhierax; species Microhierax caerulescens. The sequence continues at coordinate 7,914,742 of JAVJGJ010000033.1, read as the reverse complement.
ACTGTTTTGCATAGTTGCTAAATAACAAATATATTAAGCCCATGCCAAATCTTAAATCTTCTATTAAAATCTTCACAAAGCTGTAAAATGAAATTAATGAAACAACTTAATGGGCATAATCAAGTTCATTAAATTTGCCCTTTTAACCCGTGTAAATAAAAATTCACTGATTTTTATGGCAGTAGTTTTTAAAACCTAGTTGGTGGATGTAATGTCTTCAAAATGGTTGTCCTTTTACGTATTCAACTGATTTACCTTTCTTTCTTTTATTGCCATAGTGGGTTTTTTCCATGATCAAGCCATCACTGGAATATGAAATTTCTGTCTGAATTACCTTACTGTCTTCAAAGCATGTAATCCTGAGTGCAGAAATTTGTTCCTTTATCAGTGCAGGTAAGAAATCAAGCGGAAGCTTGCAGCCTGCTCCTATAAGTAAGGTCATCAGCACACTGAAGTTCAGAGCAGATGAGCAGGTGTCCTGATAAACACAGGAGAATTAAATAATGAAGATAGTTTTCACAGGTTGTTCGTTTTCCTTTAAACACAGATTTTTAAAAAACATTTCCCCCCCCCAAAAAAAAAAAAAAAAAAAAGCCCAGCATCTAGAAGTTCATTTAAGGCCTCTTGATTCTCTGAATACTTGGCATTTTTCCATTTTTACTCTTCTTTTTAGATTCAGATTTTAGGATGTGAAAAAGGTAGACCTGTTATTATCAGCAGTAAGTGCCAATATTTGTGACCTTGGCTTTTGTAGATGATGGACAGTAAAAAATTCAAAAGTAACTACTGGAAAATCTGATTCATCATTTATAGTCCCTATATGCCCAGTCACTATAAATAATTAAGGAGAGGAAAGGAAAATATGGAGAAAGTAAATTAAAACCTCATTGTGTCAAAATCAAATATAATCATAAAGAATTCTATGAAAAATAAATTCTGAGAAGTGTTTCCTAAATTTCTAGTGATACATTTTTGTGATTGCCCCCCTCTATTCCGTTGCTGTCCTCTGGTCTTTGATAACATTTCCTTATATGCCTTTAATTTGTTCTTACTTTCTTAAGAAACAGTCCTGACATACTATAAATGGATATAATTCATGGGTGATAATTGAAAATCAAAAAGAAGCTTGATGTTTTACCAGTTAGCTGTCCTCACTTTGGGTTTTGGTTGGCTTTACTCTTTATCCTTCAGAAAAGACACAGGACCTTACTGGCTGTATTTACAGTTGTGCAAATACACACTGAAACGTTTTATATTTCTAATGCTTTTTATATTCTTCAAATGAATAGTTACACCTAGGCATATATGCCTGCAGGATTGAGTCTTACTGAGATGTAATACACAAAAGAAAATTCTTGTCCAGGTAGGATTTGGCTTTTCTCTAGTGATGTCACATCACTTTAAACTAGGTTAGCGACACTGGGAATAGGAAAGGAAAGTTCAGTATCTGTCTGCTTCCTCTGCTGAGTCTATTGAAAGTGCTCTCCTAGCAATGTGGGTATTCTCTCTGGTCAGTTCATCAGAAGCAGCTGAGTCAGATATCATAAAATAGCCAACCCACATTCACTTGCTAAAAGCTCAGGCACATCGTACTCATTGCTTAAATAATTTAATAGTTACAGGTTTATTGTATCAATAAAATATGCTATAGCTGTAGCATGTCAAATAAAACCCACTATTCTTTCTTCATAAGGAGGCTGTCCAGAGATTATCAAACTACTCTGAGAAATTAGATGACTCTGTGTTGGTGTCAACATGTATGTATCACTACTTTAAGTTAAAAATGAAGAAGGTAAGAGTCCTGGCTCTACTGAAGTTTCACTGAATTACTATTTGAACAAATACAACTGATATCAATAGTCACTTTTTAACATTGTTGAAGGTAAAGGAAGGGCAAGAGCTTAGTGTTAAGTGGGAAGTTACTAAGGTAACTCTCGTGAGCGTAGATGAGAATTTTAGCAGTGAAGAATTGGATCAAGAAGGAAAATGGTTCTCATACAAGGTGTTTATGATTACTGTGGACAGAAATGAAGTCCAAAGAACAAAATAGATGAAGAAATTTGTAGCTGATCATACAAAATCAAGAGAGCAGGTCAGAATTACAAGAGGGCAGCAAAGGCAGTAGTAGCTCAGGAGAGATGTCCAGGAAAGAATCTTACTGATAGGAATTTTACGTTAAATCAGCAATTAGAGAAGTCCAGAGAGAATTAAAGTGTGTGATTGATGTTAGTATAAATACTTTGAAGAAGATATAACATTTTTAAATAATATTGATTGTGCAGGTGAAATAAACCATATCCATGGAAACCTGAAGTAGCATTTCCTACCTGGAAGGGTCAAAAATGGATATGTGCCAGCAGAACTTAAAATGGATTAGGCAGGGAAGAAAACTGGACAGTGAACTACTGACTGGATGAGACTGACACAGTGCAAAGGAAAGGTGGCTGGAAGGAATGTAGAAATTACAGAACAGTTTCTGTAGTGTTAGATGTCAGCTTGTTAAGAGGCCTCTGGAAAGAGTTTAAAAGAAAACAAAGTGAATAGATAGGGTGAAGTATGATAGGCTCTTAAATGAGCAGATGGCAAACCATATGACCATGATTAATAACACTGAGAAGTTGGGCAACTGCCGTGCTGCTCTCAGAGATACTTATTCTGGTGGGAAAAATTAAGTATGAGTCTCTGAAGAAGGTGGTGAAGGTGAGGCCTCTAGTAGAAAAAAGAAGTTCAAGAGTAGTTTAATTATAACAATCAGAAGCCATTAATAAATTTGCAGGAGTAATGCTTGACTGAATTGTTGAATAGACAGATGGTGGTTTGGAAAATATTTTAAGATTACAATTCTGTGCCTAGGGAAGGCAAACCTTCACTAGACCTAGAGAAGGCCTAGAGAGGGCAAGTATGTGTGGAAATGAGTGAAGGGAAAGTTTTAAAGAACCTGGCTAAAGGCAGAGGACTGTAGAGAAATAAGAACGAAAAAAGATTACCAGTAACTAGACAAAGGTAGGCTACGTCTATTTGTAGAAATATATACTTGATTACTGCAGTTATATTGTAAACATTTTGGGGAAAAGGAGTCATTGATGAGGATGAGAGTGATGTTCATAGATAAATTCTTAGCAACGATCCAACTTCTCCAAAATTATCAAAGAACTTAGAAAATACTTTGGTAGAATAACTATTGTGGTATACAGGCATACAGTGGGGAACGCTTCATGCCAAATAGTCAGTATTACTGGTCAGTATGTTAATATTTTCCAAGGGGGAAAAGTTTTGACAATTTCAAGATACAGACTGTGGACTCAGCTTCCCCTGGAAACTCATTAAATTTTGTAAGATTTCTGCTGCTACTTTTGAATTTTTATTTTAATTTCTTTTAGTATGAAACTTAAAGAATAATTTTAAATGAAATTTATAAAAAATAGTCTACAACTTTAAACAGAGTCAAAATGAATACAAAATAATTTTGTGTGTGGATGAAAAACATACATTTATCTTGTTTGCTGTTAGAAATGCATTCATGATAAAACCTCAATGTCTGTCATTTTAGTTTAGCTTGTACAAATAAGAGCTGTGTGCTCTGTTATTCACCATCCTGCTCACTTTGTGGTTTACACTCTTTGTCATGACCCTTTGTGCTCATGAAAGAAAAACTTGCCTTCGTATGTGTGTTTGTGCTTGGTGTGCAACCATTGCCAGGGATGCAGATTGTAGGGAAGATTTAAGTACATATTTGAGCTGAAAATGCCAGCTACATACATCTCTATTTATACACACACTCTTACAGACATATAAGTATGCATGCTGCTGAGGAAAAATTGCACTTTTTTGTGTTCAGAGGAAATGTGTTCAGTATGAAATCTGGTAGGTGAAATGCTGACCCCATGAAATCAGTGACAAGTTCTATGTTGGTTTCAAACAGACTACTATTTGGCTCTGTAGAACACAGTTTTTGCAAGTGTGAAGATGTGTTTCTCAGTGGAATACAGGGAATCTATTCCAATTTCAGATAAAATGCCAGAGGTATTTTTGTTGGTGGATGGCGGGGTAAGAGGCTGTTCTACTGCATGCTTTCTTTGGAAGGAGTTCATTTCATGCAATGGTTTTATAAAAGGAAGAAAGACATTTCAAGGCTCCTGGATTCTCTTTTGTCCCAGTCTAAGGACACAATCTGGGTTTTATTCCCATAGCTAACATTTTTGATGGGGAAAAAAACCTGAACATCTCAGATTTGTTCATCAAAACTACCTAAATGCTTTAGGAACTGAAGTAGCCTTATCTTGCATTGAAACACAAGTCTAAGTGCACATATTCTTTCTGAAAATGAGATTTCAGTGCTTTTGAAAGATTTCTCTATTAATTTACTTGAAGGTAAACTCGCATAGTGTTTAAAATATTACTTTAGCAACTTCCACATTTAGATAGATGTTTAGAAAAATAGTTAATTTTTTGTTTACCAAAACAGAAGCAGTTGATACGGTAGAACACCAAACCATAATGTATTATGTCTCCTTGTGGATTGTACTTTTGTATTAATGAACTGGTAAAAAGCCCCAGGGTATATAACAAAAGAGGTATTTATTCTTCATCCATCTATATGGTTAAATTAAATATTCTTCTAATTGTTTTGGAATTACTATACTGCTGCAAATAGTTCTCATGAAGCATTTACATCCTTGACCCTTTAATACAGTGAATAATGCAAAAATGCCATCTGCTAGGTCTGTATGTTGAATGACACGCAAGGAAATGGGTCTCCAGTTCTTGTAGTTTACAATATTGGTAAGGTCAAACTCTTAACTCAAGCCTTACTAAATTCCATTTAAATTGAATAAAACTGTTATGAAACTGAGACAGATTGTATAAATGAGATCAGAATCAAGCCTAATCCCTGGAGTTAATTTGAAGATAGGACATTATAGCCCTTTATTTTTCTCCCACATTGTCTCTCTCATCACTCCTCTCAAAATTATTTGTATTTCCTTAACATTAATAAACCAGCTATACATCACCTTGCTGTCAGAAGATGCACACCTCTGCTTTTAAGGCTTTGAAAATTAATTTCTGTTCTGTATTGGAATAAAACTAAACCGTTTGCCTATATTTTTAAAGCAGAATCACTCCAAAATGCTTGTTTTAAAACTGAAAACTGAATTCACCTTTTTCAGTACCTCCTCTCACAAAAGCTTTGAAATACCCTCATCAGCAAAATAATAATTCCTTCAATATAGCTTTTAGTTGCAGATATTCAAAATCAGCATAGTTGCTTCTTTTTCAGCACTACTTTAGTAATTTCTTATTTAAAGCCTTTATTAGCCTTGCCCAAACAACACTTAGTTAATCTCATTTCTTGCCCTAAGTCTCAGTCCGTTTTTTCCCTCCTTTTTTTCCCACAACCACACAACCCCTTACCCTTTCTTTTCACCCACACATTACATTCCAGTTCTACAGCATTTTATATTTATCAGGCACTTGACCTTCCCAAGCCATTGACATTCCCTGTTTCTTTGTGACCCGCTAAGTAGAAAAGAGAATGGAAGGAGAGTGTCAGTCTTTTAAGTGTTGCAGCTCTGTTCCTACATGCAAGAGTTTCTCTAAAGCACTCTCTTTCAGAAGATTCTAATAGGTTAGACGAGCAAAAGACAGTGATACCTGGTAGTTCATTGTATGCCAATTCGCCAGTGCTGTGCTGAATTTTGGAGTACTGCTCCAGCACCAAGATGCTGCCATGGAGAAGGCTACAGCCATACCAGATGATAATACTTGTGTATCTAGCACCTTCCCAAAATCTGTTTTTTAAAGTTGTGTGCCATGTTTCTGATCAAAGTGCTGAGTTTACATTTAGCACAACCTGTTTGGCCAGCAACGCTTGTTTTTCTAGATTTTCCAAGACCTGCATTTTCCGTTTTGCTGTGTAATGTAACGGAACATATGTTCCACCGCTGAATCTGTCTGTGACAGTGTGCTGTGCGGGGCCGTGCGAGATAGCCAGCAGATACAGCTCATGTCAGAGCTCGTATTTGGTGAAGGAAGGAAAGTTACTGACTGATCTCAGGAGGTTCTTGTACATCAACCATAGCCTGGTAGACAGCTATAGAATAGCACTCTCTGCAGCTACAAGCATTTACTTTCCTGTGTACGTTCATTTCTGCCTGTGTGCACTCAGCAGGACCTACTTTGTTATGACATACAGATGGCCTTTCCCTTTGATACACATTTAAATGGAGGGAGTCCAGTTTGGCAAAACAGCACTGTATTAATAGAATAGATGGGTATAACCATCCATCTGGCATCGGAGAGCTAGCGTCCTGTTAAGAGGAGAACGCTGATGACTCTGCATACTTTTGTATCGTCATTTTTACTTGGTAGATTTTAAAAATTGCTTGTGTTTCTTCTCTAATTTCCCCAGTTGCTCATATTGCACATTTGATGACCTTTTGAATTTATTCCATGATTACAGTTCCTTTCCATCCGAAATACACTTTATTCCTTTCATATATTCTTCCTTATTTTATGAAAAATGCTAACAGCATGTATTTTTTATGCTCTGTTACTCTGGTCCTGGCTGTATCTGACCTTCTGCTAAATTCGGTTTACTAATCATACTAATCAGTGGCCACACAGAGAGCTCAAAACAAAATGACAATAAGCAGAAAAATGGAAATTTATGCTGTGAATGTGTCAACTTGCCATAGTCTAGGAAATTACTTACTACACAAGCAATAGGAAACTTGAGCCATTTTTAAAAATGGACTTTAAAAACTTTTGCTACAGTTTTGAATTACTAATGCTTATATTTAAGTTAGTTGTTGTGGTGGTGTTTTTTGTTTGCTGGTTTGGGGTTTATTTTTTTAATTTTGTTTCTAAATAGATGCAGAAGAACAAAAAAAACCCAACTGTAAGAAATCTTTTCCTGCAAAATTTAAATCCCAGTCTTGAAAATCCAGTATTTTATCATTTATGTTATAAACTTAATGTACCTTGTGGTTCAGCCCTCTCTTTTTAAGCATGTTTTCCCTGACTTCCACTAATAACTGGCATCTCATTCTATGTTTTTATACAGGATCTGCACAAAAGCATGTGCAGATTCTGAAGCCCTGGGCCCATAAATACTGAGAAGTTTTTAGAGGGCTAATTCCTTCATTTCTCCCATGCCATAATTGCTTTGCTCATTAAGAGATTGCTGCATTAAATTTATATTTGTTGGTTTTTACATCTTATATTTGAAAACATGAATGTATAATGTCTCCCTGGGATTCTGCACCATTATGATGAAAGATACAAGTGGAGCCTAAGACAGACATGTTTAATTAGTGAGCAAACTTGACATTTTCAGTGTTTAGACTAGACAGGGAAAAAGCCAAGAGCAAACTAGCATTTTGGGGTGGTTTTGGTTTTTTTTTAGATTGCAGACAGAAAATAATTGATTTTGCACAAATCAAAATGAAACTTCTCTATATTTGTAGTGGATAAAAGGCAACTAGAGTTAGGATTCAATGCTTAATCACAAATCTACATATTCCAGACACCTAAGTAGGAGCAAATATGATATCATCGTTGAGTAATAACCACTCAAATTCTGTAAGCAGCAATGGAAGACCTATATCTTCATTAATAAAGTATTTGACTCAGAATCAACCTCTATACAAATCCAAAATTACAGTATCAAATTTATGTTCTTCTCTAAATCAAAATCTATTGCTAATATTATTTTTCTTTATTTCTCTGTGATAGCACAAACTTTACAGCATTATGTAAAGCTGTTAACACAGAGCAGGAATGGAAGTATTCAGTCATTTAATTAATTTCATTAATTTCACTTAAATCAGTGGGGACTACCTGTTAATTTAGCTCTGAATCTTTCACCCCAGCTTCATATACATCAGCTTGGCTATATCCTTTTAAATACAAGGACTAAGAATCTTGATTTTTATTTCTTTTTAAAATTGATTGCCTTTTATAGAAATGTTGATCCCAATCTCAGTCAACAGAAAAAGTATAAAGGGAAAATATGCTTTCGTTTCAGGTTCTAAGAAGTTCTTAAATGCCCTAAATATACATGCCTGGATGTCATTCAGAGTAGAAGCAGCTGATCTAGGCTATGTGCTCTGTGGCATGTAAAGATAAAAAAACCCCAAAGGTCACTACCCTACAGTGACCATCAGTGGAGTTAGCTCTGTGATATATTGGGAAAGATTTTTTGGGGGGTGAGGTCTGAAGTCAGCATAAAGTGTTCACTTGACTTATAGCAACCTGCTGAATAGAAAACGTAACAGGGAAAACCATCAAATTCATAGCAGTTTTAGATGTTCAATGAAGTTGGCACACTGTGCTATGGTATAGCATCAATCAATGAAGTACTGGTTGAACATTTCCCATAGAAGTATTCTCAAGCTAATACATCTGTATGGTGACATTGATTAAATTTCCAAGAATTACACCTTTTTGCTAAAGCCAAAGAAAACTGGAAAACCCTTACTTTAAAGATATCGGCATGTAGATCTGTTAGTAGTTCCTTTGTTCTTCTCAGAAGCTGCACTGTTCCAAAATCGGGCAGTCCTTAAATCAGAACTAGTGGGGTTTTGAATCTGGTCAAACTTATTTAGGTACAGACGTCGGTATTTTAAATTTGCTTAGTTGCAGTGTGTTAACCTCATTTTCTATTTAATGGGACAAATCATCAAATCTCAAATACAGTCAGTGGAATTATTTCTGACCTGGACATTATTTACTAGCTATCAATAGAGAAGCTGGGAACTAACTGAACAGCAATACTGTCATTTATCACTAGTGATAATAAAAGAATGTAAGGCTCTGTTATCTTAGCCCTATTTTTCCTAATTTCACATATGTTTAGTCTAAGATTTGTTTAAATATTTCTACTTTGTCACAAAACTTATCAAAAAATATACAATAGATGCTGTTTAGATTCAAAGAAATCCCTGCTTTCTAAATCTCTCTTGATAATTGTGCCATCCTTCTTCCCCGTTTTCTCAGTCCATGAGGTTTCCTAATCCTCAAGCTGTATTTGCTGCATTGAAGTCTGCCACCTTGAATTAAATTGTACCATAACAGAATGTTTCAGAACCAGATCCATAGGGTGTTATACTCCCTTCGGTGTTGTGAATGACTGAGTGACATACAAGAAGGGCAACCATTTGGGCCAGTAGATTGAATGTGTTCAACTGCATCTACTGCTATTAGTTCTATGTACAATTAACAGATCATTAAGGCGTGTGGTCAGGTTTTGGTTTCAACTGCTAGGGACATTTTTTTTCTCAGCTGGCAATAGAATTTTCATTCTTTGGAAGTCTGTTATACTTTGATGGGTAATGAGTGATTCAGTGAAAAGAAGCAGGAATAGTTCAATTTCACATACCCTTTCTAATTCAGGGTTGGAGGATGAAACAGAAGAGCCTACAGAATCTGAGCACTAGGGCCCTTAGGATTTAGCTAAGGCCAACTTTCTCATCTGTGAAGTTCTGTTTTTCATTATATCTGACATTTTTTGAGGGTGAGTTTTGTTACAGATTATTAGCCTATGGCACTGGGCTGGGAAGATGAGACTTCACTGAGATAGAGAACACAAAAAAAAAGAGTGAACAATTGAAATTACAGGGTTATTGGTATCTTGTTGTCAAGGTAGCTTGAGGTTGGTTCTGCACTGAGAGGAATTCAGCTTGCTTTTATGTGTGATACTATGAAATGAATTCAGTGCCCAGTGTGCCCCAACACTAATTATAAAACTTTCTAAAAACAAAGAACAAAACCAAAACAATTCTTTCTAGCTTTCTTTCACTGTTTAACTCTTCTCATGCATCTCTGGAACCACTGTATTGATATACACAACTGAGGGCTTTAAATGTGATTGATTGCCGTACGTGTCTTGTTCTGTCCTGGATTATGTATATCCATGGAACGAACTGAAAAGATAATTTTGCATCAGATCATTACCTCAGGGACATTACTTAGGATATTTAAGAGTCAAGTCCCTGAATTCACTGCCATTAACTTTGAAAGGAGTAAGCCCATGTCAGCAAGAAACTAATAACTTTCTGGGTAGCTGCTGTGCAACTAATCAGGTAACAAACATATCACAGTCATCAAACATTACTAGCTTATTAAATAAAGGGGAATCGAAGAGAGGAAATTTCTAGGAGAATTTAGGGAGAACCTTCTGAGAAGCCTTGAGACATCTTTGTTCAGCCTTCCTCAACAAATGCAGGGGATTAAGCCAGTGAGTAGATGCCTACTGTCTGGAGGTTTACAGTGAATAGACATAGGAAAGATCTCAAAATTATCTTTGCAAATACTGTTTGGAAACCAGAATAAAAAAACAGAATGCAGTCTAACATGTATATATTGAAGGCACCATGATTAGGCAGGGTTACAAGATGGTAATAAATGGCTGGGTAGTAGTTTGCATCTGAAGGCTGTAAATTTCGTGTGAGTTATCAGAAGTGTTGTTGTGAGTGCAGCAGGTGTTCTATGACATGTATCATCAGATGCATAACCAGGACTCAGAAATCATTTTTTTTAACTGTGCTTTTTTTGTTAAGACCTCACCTACAGCACTTAGTTTTAGTTCCTGTGTGTTAAATAATAAAGCATGGGTAGCTAGAATTTTTACCTATTTAAAGATTTGTCGCAAACCTCATCAGTGTTCTCTCTTTAAAGTTGAATAACTCAGTTCTCCCAGCCCACTTGTAGTTTGTTTCCTGGATCTCTAATCTCTCTTTATCCTCTGAACTAAGTCCTTAAATATGTTTTTTTAAAAGATCTATAGGAGGAAGGAAACAATCCCTTCTCTATATCAATGGCAATTGAACAAGCGATATTTGATTTATACTGCAACAAGAAAAATCTGGATTAGTTACTAAAAAAAAATTTTTGGAGGTAATGATAGTGATGCATTGGAATAGCTTCCCTGGAGAGATTTTGGAATCCCCATAATTGGAAGGTTTTAAAAAGACAGTCTAGACAAACATGTGTCGAGATTGATATGTATGATCTTGCCTTGGGACAGATGGATGAAACAATCTCTCAAGGTCTCTTCCAGCCCTGTTATGAACCTATACAATAATGTTTAATCTCCCAGGGGAGAAAAGAACTATCCAAGCACAGAGAATCTGCTACAAATGACCTTTGATATTTTCATTGACAAAAATTTGGAAAAGGTTTCAGTGTATAGCTAGTGACGATGAGACAAAATTATCCAAACTAACATTAGTCTATAGTTTCTTCAATCAGGTTCCTATATAAACACATTTCTAGGTTCTCTGTATGTGCTGTGACTTAAGTTGAGGCTTCTTGTAGGAAATAAGATTCTGTATTTGCAGAATAAGTGCCTTAATTTGAAAAGTTAAATAATGGATTTGTCATCCCATTGCCACAGAACTGCTCCTGGTCTCTCCCAAGACAAGTTTGTTGAGAGAGTATACTGATAAACTTGACTCAGTCTGGAAAATGGGCTTCTGCAGAAGACCATATGACTTGTCTGGGAAAAGATCAATGTCCTTACTTCATGTCTCCAGAGCCAGCTGGAATCTGACTTTAAAGAGTTTTCTTGTAAAGGTCTGCTCACTAAAGCAACTAATTTCTTTCTGGAGTTCTCTAGAGCAATGGTTTTCAACCTTTTGCAGTTTTAGGACCCTTAAAAAAGCCTTGGAAGTTGTGGACTCTAGAATAGTGATTGTAAAGTTATTAACCAAGTCTCATTATAAGGGAACTGCAACAGTAATGGGAAAAAAAAGCAGCCTGAGCTCCCAGGTGTCTGCCTTACAAATCAAAAACACCTACTGCAGAGCTGCGCTGTACACAGAGATGAAATTGTCTATAACTCACCATAGGAAAAGAGCAAGATCTTCTAACAACCTTAAAGATAACTCTTCTGTGGGAAATACTGTTGAAATATGAAGGCAAATAATAAAAATGAAGAGGTTTTATAGAATCACAAGGTATTTCGGATCAGAAGAGATTTCTGGTGATCTCAAGTCCAACCTCAAGTCCAGAAGTGTTAGCTATGGTGAAGTCAGACTAGGTTTCTCAGGGCTTTACCCAGATGGATCTTCAAAATCTCCAACAGTAGACTGCATAACCTTTTCCACCTCTTTACTCTCCTCTTTTTGTGGGTCATTACCATTTTTAGATCCCCTCACCCTTTCAAGAGTGAAGGAAGATTGTTTTTCTTAGTAATGACAGTGCCTGTGCAACACCAACTGAAGTTTCATTGTGTCAATATGCTTTGTATATATAATATACATGTGTCAATATACTTTGGAAACGTTAATTTTTGTTAACAAATGGTTGTCACTTCAGTCTTTGAACTGCCTTACCCTCATCTGTAAATAGAAATAACAAAGCTTACTTGGCTTTGAGTAATTGAAACTTTTGGTGAAAACTGTATTTATGTTAATTAAGAAGTTTCTCCTACAAATAAGGATATTTTACTCTTGCATAAACAACAACAAAAAAAAAATCCTATCCTTTTTTGCATTTGAAATATTCAAAACTGACAAAGTATTAGCTCAAGGGCTAATTTAATAAGAAAATGCAACTACCATTATCTCTTACTGAATTAAAGGACATTGAGACTATCAAAAAGATTAATCTAGTATGTTGAAAAAAGCCATATTATACATTCATCCTATTGAAAAGAATTGTGCTATTGATTTCATTGCTTTCAAATAAGTTGGTTCTGGAAATACAATTAGGTATTGGGATGCAGGAAATAAATAGCTTATTTTGTATCATCAAAATGGAAAAACAACAAAGAATTCAGTACACTCCCAATACATGTGAAAAGCTTTTCCTAAACAACTAAATTAATTCATTTCTACAAGAAAGCAACAGAGATAAATAGTTCCTCTGTCTTCTAAGATGACAACTTTGCAATAACTAATATTCTTGAAAGAAAATTGGTTATAATTCTTTTTCAAAGATAGAATATAATTTTGGATGATATTCCTTTTTCTGAATCATTTACATAAAATATTATTTTCAAGCAAATTAATAAGAGAATCTCTCTCAAATTCTAATTCAGTGTTCTTATCAGTCAATAGTTTAAATGAAGATGCTATGAATAAAGACATGCAAATCGTACATATGCTGCAGAACAGCAAAACAGTTATAGAACAGTGTAGTGAGGGAAATGTAGCATAAAGTAGGTATCCATTACCAGTGTAAGATGATGCCTAGTGCTCAGGTCTGCTTTGTATATTATCTTTACAACCATACAGTGTCAAAGGAAAACACAAAATGCAAAATTTAATAGATGCCAACCTGCTGAGCTTTGTCCACATATCTGCCATTCACAACAAAAGGAGCTTTGCTGTTTAAGAATCAATCCTGAAAAATAGCATGAAAGGAAACCTATCAAGTATTATAGCTCACCTGGTAGGTATGAAGACAAACTATTCTAAGGAATTTTTCATTTTTTGTAGGAATCAAAATCTCTCACTAATGATGAAAGCCTTTAACTGCAGGCACACATGGTCTGATGAGTAACTTCAAACTGTTCAGGTTGTGTTATAGATATTTTCAGGTTTGGAAGAATTCTTCTGATTTGCTGTAAATTGCTTGACTGAACTTGTGTCTTCCCATAATGTCCTGCTTGCTGCCAATTCAGCACTGGCAGTGTGCTCACTGTTGCACAAATGGTAAAGAACATTTGACGTTATTTATTAATTGGTAAAAGTCTGAAGTAAAACTGTAAGCCCCCTTGGGACAGGAGTTTTTCCATCACATAAAGCATGTTCTGAAAGAAGCAAAATGTATTCTCGCCAGCTGAAACAGCTGTAATATGCTGCTCTCAATTTGTTGTGCTGTAATTCTTCTGCTTAAACCATGTGAAATTTGCTACTTTTGATAGCAGCCTCACCTAGCTCTTTAAAAATAGCTTAGAATATGACTTAACATGTTCATCTTCTCTGTTCTGCTACTGCAGTTTATATCCTTCTCTGGAATATATATGAGCTTTTAAATTATTTATGATAGGCAATGTTACTGAGAATCAGAATCAAAATGGCAAACTTTGATAAATAAAGCAACTTTTTTCTGTCTCTTAAGAATCACATAAATTCATGTTGTTTTGCTCATTTTGCCAGTGAGGGGAGGCAGAGGTTGTATGACTTTCCTAAGGAGAACTCTATTCAAGTAGATGGTATATATCGTCAGCTAGACTGTGGCTTTCTGTACACTTATATATGTGATTAACTATATCACAATAAAATGAGGCATCTGCAAACATATCAGTGCCCTTAAAAATTTAGTGTTCTTTGACTTTGGCTTTAGTGATAATTTGAACAATGATATGAAGTAGAGGAGGACAACCTGCAAAAATCTTCTCAATTTACACGTGTATTTCTCTCTATTATTTTTGTCTATGTCCTCAGGCTGAGTGTGAGAAAATGGCCAGCCTTCTGAAGCTCTGAGAGCTTCTCCCATATGATAAACAGACAAATCAATAGGGAACCTCTCTCACATCTTGCAGTTCTTTGGCTTTACACAATTATATTTTTTAACTTCTCTGTAAATAAACTTTGAGGTGAACAAATGCGGGGGGGGTGTCCTCCCGACCTCCCAACTTTTTTCCCCACTTTGCTTTTCCAAAAATCTGGAACGAGTGAGTCTTATTTTTAGAATATAATAGGATAAATGAGTATAAAATGGAATGGTATTGATAACTATCAATCAGCATTAGGAGTCTGCAGTTGAATGAGGCTGCTGATCAGAACAATGAAGCCAATAGCTAATTTCATAATTAGCAGAAAAAGAAGTTCAAGGAGACAAGGAGTCTTTGTTGCTTCTTTTGGCCTTAAAGTGACCTGTTGTTCCAGTCATGCATGATAGACAAAAGAATGCCAAAACAACCCTCATTCAGGATCTCTGTTCATCTGACAAAGGCTGACTTATGTAGGGTTAGGATTTCCTCCACTGTGACATTTGTAGGAGTGTAAGACGCAAGAGATAAGCTCCATGAGCTAAGACAGCTTTTGCAGTCAAACCTTGTAGTTTGATTGATGCATGGCATTTAGGTCTATTGATCAGTGACACAATAACAAGAAGAAAAGGCATTAAGATACATTGTTGTCAAAGCTATAGAGGGGGTTCTTTTTCCCTTCCAGTAGCAGTATTCAAGGGGGAAACTTCTACAAAGTAGTGGAGAAAATGCGTGTAAAGGTACAGCTTATTTAAAAAACAAACAAAACAAAACAAAACAAAAAACAAACCAACAAACATTTGGGCTGTTGTGTTGCTCCAAGAAAAAAAAGTTTTAAAAACTTTTTACGTGCCAGACCTGAAATGTCAATACTGAGTGAGGTTGAGGAAAAAGTCTACTTCCAACAGTGCTGCTTATTTGTTGCTGAAGAGCAGATGCCCTACCTGCATTTAGGAACACAAGCATACGTGTTAGCTGGAGTAGATATTTTGGTCATTTGCCGTGAATTCTGAAGCGTTGTTTGCAAAGTTAACCTATAACAATTTTGACTCTAAGTATCAATGAGTGTACACTGAGATACACATCTGGAGCAGTTGTTATTTGTCACAGAGAATAGCTGAGCACTTCTGTTATAAAAATGGTGAATGTTTTTCCTCTTAAAAACAGGATTACCTCTCTAGCACGTATGTACACTATGATTTCTATATACACTGCTATATATTTCTGCTTCCTGGCATAAGTACCACTAAGGGTTTAAGTTGTATGATTGTCATTCACTTATAATTCCCAGGGAAAATATGGGAAAAGAGAGGAACTAAATGAGGGACAATTTTATGTGTTTTTTTTCTTTACTTCATTTTTCATCTGCTCTTTGTTGCCAATGTAGGTGAGAGCAACCAAAATGAATGAAACTTCTTTCTCTCACCAGCCTAGAACACTGATGTTTTCTCCACTCTTCATCAAACTTGAAACCTTTTCTTTGCTTTATATAGAGTGTGCAGCAATAAATCTTTATTATAGAGCTATTATATATTATAGTAGCACTTCATATTAATAGCTAGTTTACCTGATGTAGCTTAGAGCTGCATAGATGTGACAATATATTTGTAACTGTCAAAATGTTCACAATTCAGGATTTTCTTTTTTGTCTGTAGGTAATTTCTGTAATTAACTAAAAGGGGGAGTTAAGGTCATCTTATAATTTCAGGTGAATTATAAAGAGACTATCATGTTCTAAGGTTTGCAACAAACATAGTAATGAAACTTGATATTGAAAGATTCCTTGGAAAAGACTAGTTCTTTTGCTTAGTTTGAAAAAAGAAATATTGAAGGAACGGGTTTGTATTTTGTAGTGACTGCAAGAAAACAGCTCCTAAAATAAGCATGTACATCTTTCACGCACTCTGGAAATCTTGCCACTTCCCAGCTAAAATTACAGTTGCACTTTCTTTGTCATTTATTTACTTGTTTGCTTTATTTAAAAAAAAAAATAAAATGCAATGTCACTGTAAACCTAGGTACCTTGGCAGAAAACTGAGGTTTGAGAGCATCGGAAGTATGAGGAAATAGCAATCATTTCTCTTCCAGGATCTTGCTAAATGTATCAATATCAAATTATATATATTTGGTTTAACATTCCATTAGGTGCCCACTACCACCCATAGTACTGCTTTCTGCTCCTGACTCCTGGACCTTGAAATGAGCTCACCTTAGCCATCTTCATGGGTAGCCTCCCCGCCCCTGTCTCATCCATACTTAGAGGACCACAGTAGTGTCTGACAATATGGCACTGGGGCTACCTTTTCTTTCAGGCAAAGAGAAAAAAAGTCAAAAGGAATTTGGGACATTCCTATTTGTATAAAATAAACTGAATAAGCTAAGAAAATGTGGAAGATATTGGTGAAGGTAGCAAATTTAAATAGTTGTCTCATTACAGCATTTCAGCACTTGCATTTTTCACCCTCTACCCACAGCCATCTGCCCACTGCTGTAGTGCTTTATTGGGAGTAGGGTAGGTACTGGTGCAGTGAGCCAGTGCAGCACAGCAGCTGTACTGGGACTGTACTGGCGAACCTGCACCACTGCTGCTTTGGTAGAGGTTTCTCAGGCTTCCCTGTAAAATCAGCTGTCAATGCTGCCAATCTCTCAGACACATCCCGCACAAGGATGGGGACTGCAGGAAAGCAGGATCCTTGCACAAGATTTCTGTTCTTGAGAAAGTCTCTTAGAACCACAATACCTTTAATTTTGGCAGAAATTTAGTTGTATTCTTAAACCAAAGTAGCACTGGGAAGATAAGGGTTATCCATTTTCTTCCAGGTGTATTCAACATAATTCTTGTGCTGTATACAGTACCGTAGTATTTTTTGTTGATTTAGTGTGAAGAAAAAATACAAACAATTTAGTAGGTAGGATAATTGGCAGTCTACATAAACATATGCAAACAATATTTACTGGATTTGACTGTTGAGGAATAGAATTCTCTGACCCTGTCTTTTGACCCTGGACTTCCATGTGGTCAAGAAATCAGTGATAGTTTACTAACCAACAATTAAGATTAGATAACAACTCAAGACATGAAAGAAACAGGTGTCAGTTTTTCTTATCATTAATCATAGCCCATTGTTTGTTCAATAACTTAAGGAATTAGTGACAAACAGAGTATAACTTGTGTACACCTAAGAGTTTATACGCTTCCTGGATTTAGAGTAAAGTCTTTTGAATTGGTTTATTTGCTATCACAAAGAATGTGAAATAAATAGCAATGTTCTTCACTTTTTAGTCCAGACCAGGTAATAGAAAAATCTTTAAATATTATTGTCTGCTGCAGGTCTGAAAATACTGTACCTATATGAATATACAAACACACACGAAGCCATGGCAATGATGAATGTGCAGCCTTACACTACCTTGAAGCCCAGAAAAGGAAAAATGTACGTATTGAATCAAAAGATTACAGTGCTAGTGAGAGCTACACATAAGAATCAACTCTGAAAAGGAATGTTTTCCTATTACATAGTTGTGTTTTCCTTTGTCACCTACAAAAATAAACTTTGGTTTATTGTAACTACATTTTCAAGTGAAAATATACTGTAGAGTTTAAAGCTCTGTGCAGCTTCCATTTGAAGTAGATCATATAACATGCTAAATATGTTCAAATTATACACCAAACGTAAAACAAGGTTAAGTTCTAATACTGCTGTAATCCATAAATGATACTGTGTAATTATTTCACCACATAACTAAGGATAAATTTAGTCATATGTACGTGCACACTAAATATACTTACCCAACATGACTTTAATCTTAGATGGCCCCACATTAAATGTACATCTTAATTACCAAGGGAAATACTGTAATCTTACTCCTTTTAAGCAGTACCTTAACTCTCTACCATACAGTTCTCTGTGCTTCCATTAGCTTGTTTGATCATTTTCTTATTAGTAGCCTGTGTATGCCACAGTTCTGGCTCTTACGTACCAAAGACAAGGGGATGCCTGTGTATTGCTTAAAGCAAGACTCTCGGTTCACATTGTTCAGGAACTTCACCTTTATCCTAGCTTATCCGGGGAATTTACAAAAAAGATTCAGGTGAGAGATTAATGTACTGCTGACAGACTACAAACCTGCCAGTTGTGGAGAATAGCTTGCTTGTGTCCTGCTTTATGAAAGGAATCAATGCAAACAGAAATTATATTTTCTATTTTAAAATGTGTCATAGGTTTCAAAATATTATTTTTCTAGTTCATTGTTAATGTCATAAAACTCATGCAGAATTATGTAATCTTGCAGATGTCTATTCACTGTGGAATATAGTTTTTCTGTGTGTTCTATGTATATGTGTGGGTATTCTCTAAGAAAAGAGTTCAAAATACAGTAACTTAGCATCTCACTACTAAACATTCAGTTTTCACTTCTGTACTCCCTTTGGAGCATATGGCTCCTGGAACAATAATGACTGTGTGTCTACAAATCACACAACAAGAGGCAGAACTGTAAAGAACTGCAGCTGATGAAAAATTAGAATTCCCATTTTGCAATTCAGCCTGTGTCCTATTTTCTCTTTTTATTTGACCTTGCTTGAATAATTAATGTGGGACTGGCAAGGAGATATCTAAGGAAACAAATTCAACATAATGCAATTATGGAAAAATAATTATTCAAACATAGGATGTTTTCAATACAAAACACAGAATAATTGGCAATGTTGTACTAACCTCAATTAATTGGTCATGATGATGGGTTTGCGGACATTACCTCCTTCTGGGTTTTTGTGAAGGAATTTTTCATTTTCTAATCAAATAATATGAAATTTCTCCAACTGGCTGGGAAATCGATGCGTCACTCTAAAGTTCTAAAGTAACACAGATTAGTAAGTGTGGGGCTGAATATTTTTCTGTCGTCTTCAGCTGGCTTAACAGTGTCTGATTGGCTTGAGGATGAGCAGACTCATATTCTCATATCGAAGGAGCACTGCTGAGACAGCAGGGCAGATACAGAGCCCACAACACACAGATACCTTCTGGAGGAAAGCATATAAATGGTTGTTATGAGAGCTAAGCTATAAAAAGGCTGAGTGAAATATGGCATCACTAAAATGCATAGCAAAACTCAGTGTGATTTCCATGCTGCCAGAATTTCATTCTAATTCAGCAGAAGTTTCTAGAATGAGAGAAAAGGTCAGATACACAAACCTGCATAGAGTATGAATATAATATATTTTAATCAAAGCTTACTTTTATTGACCTGATATTTCCTAAATTTTAACACAGGCATAACTCTTGTCCTTGTACAGAGAAAAATCTCATTTGAAAATAGGATTTAGAAAATGTTGTTGCTTTTCCATAGATAATCAGAAATAATTTCTGAACTTGTGGAAAATTCAACTGAAAACTTTATAAGACAACTTTGAAATATTTTAAATGAATGCCTAAAATTTGAGGCAAATTTCTTACTTTAAAAGCAATAGTCCTGATCTTCTGACATCAAACGGAGGAAACCAATAAAACCCTTAAATACACATTGCCACAAGTCATTTTACCAGTTGGTCCTTCTGGCACACAGTAGGAGATTGAATACTCAAGGAACAAGTAGCTATTGGATTGATTACACCTAACACTTTTCCGTAAATTAACCTCTGTGATAATGTCTGTTTTAAGAGTTCACTACAATGAACCTGATGTTATTCAGAAGGCTACAGTTGAGTTAATATCATTCTTCCCTTTCCAATCAAAGGGAGAAAAACAGAAAATAAAAGTTTGTCTCACTTTAAAACAGGTAAATCACTGTTATGGAATATTCTGCATTGTTTTTTAAATGTTTACATCTTATCTTTTTCGTATCTATAAATACCTAACAAAATTTAAATCATTTTGAAAATCAGTCATTTGGGAGCAGAATAAAACACCACCACCATCAGAGGCACTACAGAATTCCTAGGATGTTACCAGAAAGTTATGGGACCATTCAGAATCTTTGCATCTCTAATGGACTGATTCAGATTATCTGCACACAGAGGTTATATTGATTCCATTGGGA
>JAVJGJ010000033.1:7856688-7894163 GCA_035590215.1 Microhierax caerulescens | reverse complement strand
TATTGATTCCATTGGGATTTGTCATTTCATTTTGCAGTGCCACTGCAACAAACATTAAGCTACAATGCAATCTCTTCAAAGCGCACAAGACTTTTGCTTGTGTGGTTCTTGCCATTTATTTGGAGTGAATACTTCTGATCATAGAGCCAAATGTTCCCATCAGGCATACAGTTATAAGTGAGTCTAAAATGATTCTTCCAAATGATTGTGAGAGCGTGTCAGTGACTTACTTGCCCATTAGGAAAGTCAAAGTCAAATTGTTCCTGAGATGGAATCCAACAGAGCTGAAGGAATTGAAATGTTCAGAGTGAGATCTACAAATCCCCATTTCATTTTCATAAGTATTGTGAAGATTTTTTTGACCCTTACTGAAGTATTTCCTGAGAGTATTTTTCATTGCGGAACACACTGTGGATCTCATCTGCTCTGATGTACAGAGCATACTGAAAAGAACCAGTCTTCATGTCTCAGACTGGTGTTTTGTAGTTGTATCTTAACTAAACCCTTGCCTTCCTGCCAGAAGGAACGCCACCACACCGTATTATTCACCCTTTTCCATAGTTGTTTATGCTGCTGGTTTCTCTTCTATCTGTTCATAATTCAGGTTTATGTAAAGGTAAGGAAAAAAAAACACATAAGCAAACTTGAAAATGTGTTTCTAAAAATCGTTAAATTCTTAAAAATTATCACAATCTTTTACTTAGCAGGTGACTTCCAAACTTGTATCTTCCTTGAGATTTGCTTTCCAAAGCTCTGCCAGAGTCCATCTGGGATCTTCCTGTAGAAGGTATTTTCTTTTGTATGTGAAAGAAGAGAAACTTAGCACTTACTTTGCTTATTTTCTGATAATTGGCACCATCAAGGAAAAAAAAGGTAAAATTATGAATTTGTAAAAGTACATCTTTCAATAAAGTGGAGAGAGTAGGGATGACAGTGAGAACAGAGAAGGGAACAAATATTCACCAGGTTCAAAAGAAAGAAAATATCCAAATGAGTCATTTCATTTTGAACTTACATCAAGTAACACAGGAGGTATTGAACAGCCCTCTCTCTCTCTTCTCTGCACCGCCCCCCCCAAAGTTATTGTAAAACACAACTGATGACAACTGGCAATTCTTGTTCCACATGCTGGTTTCCCAGTCCATGCTCAAATTTAGCATTCAAAATCTTAATTTTTATGCAATAAAATATTGTTGCTGTTTTCTACTTACAAAATAGCAGAACATGTCAGAATTTTAAAGCATTTAATCAGTTGGAACAGATAATAATAGGCCCTGTTTGCTGAAATTTTCTTAGAAGCATATATACTATTGACACAGATAAAGTCACTTCCAACCTCTCATTCTGTCTAATCTAATCTTCATTTTTATTTGATCACTATTGCCGTAGTATCTGAGAAACTACCAAAAATCAAAAATAAGAATACTGCAGCATCTGCCCCTCTTCTGACCTTCTCAGCATTTATATTGCTTAATTAAATTTCTGAAGAGTTTTCTGGGAGGAGTGTCAAGAACCACGCCGAGAGAAAGGCAAGCTGTAGAGGAAGTTTTGCACTTAGTTGTGAGCTTAAATGTTGTTCTCACCTCCAAAGAGCTCCTACAAAGTTTGATTTTTCCAGCAAGAGGTGTGTCCTTCAGATCCTTACTTCTTAAAAAGCAACATTTTATTGCTACAGTTGTACTCTGATTCATCTGGAGTGTGTAAAGAGATGCAGCGTTTTGCTCCCTTGCTGTTGTTACCTGAACATTTTGTATAGAGCTTCCTGTGTGACTATCTCTTTGAATTCCTAAATTTTGCTGGTCCTTATTGACACTTACATACACTAATTTACAGCTTCAAACTATAAAATTTATTATGAAAGACTGCAAACAGTGATAGCCCTCTACAGAAGATGATAAAATCTTTGTTCTTCTTATATACTGATATATAAACATTGCTGCAAAAATCCTCTTCAGGCTCCATGACTTTCTAGTACTTCACATGTCACTTGAATCTGGACTGGAAGTGGGTCAGTCCTTTGTAATCTCATCTCTTTTTTGGTTTGGTTTGATCGCAACAGAATTTCACAAGAGGAGGGTCTCTGCAGGAGCAAGGCAAGTTTTGACAAAGATACATGTAAAATGGAGAACTTAGGATTTGCCAGTTGATTTTACATAAAATGCTTTGTGCACAGGGACTTCAGGACTCCTGTGCTGCTACACAGGTCAAACTCACTTGGTTTTGCTGAGGTTGGCAGGTGCTGGCAATATTTGAAAGGTATTTGGATAAATTATTTGAACAGGGCACTGTTTGGGATCTCTTACTCATCTGTATATGGTGTGCTGATGATTCTGTCCACATTCTTGAACTTCAACACTTGCATTACACTTTTCCTCTCAAAGTACCTTGGTTTTGGTTACACCAGCCATGCCATGTTACCATTACAGGTCTCATTTCATAGATAAGAAAACCAATGCAGCAAAGCACATTTTGTCTGATACCACAATATTTGTAAGAAGGCAGCTCCACTGAAAAGTAAACAGGGTGATAGTTGGTTAACCTTAAGAAAGTGATGTCGGTTCTGAGAAGACAGAATAGACTTGCTTTTTGTTAGGATTAGCAAAAATTCAATAGCCGGGCCAAATAAAGCTGTGTGAATGACAACCTCTGCTGAGATACAAAGGAAGGATTTACTGGGTGATATGCTGACATAAATTTCCCTTCTTTCCATTACCAGCATAGACCATAATGACCTATGGACACTACATCTGGATATGCGGAACAAATTCCCATAGTATCTTGCAGCATCTCAAAAAACAGTAAACCTTCCAGCTGTCTTGCAGAAGACTGATACAATTGTTGTGGTAGTGTTGCCAAAGAAGAGAAGCAGAAGGTGAAATCAAAAAGGAAGAAATGTAGAGGGATTTGAATTGGTTTATTTTCTTTGCTAATCAGAGCTGATGTCAACATAAGTTAAGGCGGGATTTTAAAGAAGTTTCTTTAAATGGTGCTGGTGATATTACACTGTGCATTACCCGAACGGGAGTGCTTCCATTTCATGCTCCTCCATACTGGCAACAGTACTATGAGCCTATAATCTGTTAAGACTAAACTCTGTTTTTTTCCTTTCACAATCGAATGACTTTATGTAGTAATTAAGGTCTTCTGCAAAAATCATAAGCATTAGCATACTGCTAATTTAAAAAGCAGTTACTAAATAAATACCTATCATGCAGTGCACACGTTCCACTGTTAACTTTGCTTATGTTAATACTGCTGTTTCCATTTTTATTTCAGCTGAGTAAGGGAAGGCTACCCAAAAACTTGCTTTCTAATCAGGTAGATGGGCAAGGATATTTAGGCACATAAATTGCAAAACTGATTAAGGTATGCACTGATCCACCTACAATCCCTAGTGATTTTACTGTGTGAATTTCCTGGCCATTGCACATAGAGAAACCTGCAGAGCTAACTACCTATTCGCATGCAGAGAAAAGTAATTTTTATTTTACAACCATTGGTGCATTTCTAGGGAATGTATTGCATCTGAGGCTTTGAGAAATGTGGGCCTTTAAGAAATAATTTCAGATTTCAGGGTTTATATTTTTAAACGTAATTGGGGGATTTTGATGCCAAACTCACATTTAAATGAATTTACTTTTTTTGAAAAGGTCATTTTCAGCAACTCTTGATTTTAATAACCAAAATAAATAATCAGAGCAAAACAACTACTCAATAATTTTCATGAAAGTTGTATCTGCTAACAAGTTTTCTGTAGAAATAGGACAGTATTTCTGTGACAAATCACTGCTTTTTGATTTGCTGTAGCTAGAAATAATCTATCAGAACTCTGTATTAGCCAAATAAATGTATTTTACTGCTTATTTTCCAGTGTAGGTTAGCACTTTAAGATAGACATTAATAACATTAAAGCTAATATAATGACTGGGGTAATCTTATTTTAAAGAACCCTGGTTACATGATAGCAGTCGGTGGCCTTGCTGACCTCTGTGATAAACGGCACTCCTGAGAGTGTCTTTTAACTTCATGTATTAAAAGGCAGAATCTCAAGTTAAATAGGGCAAAATTATTAATAAATTCCATCAGAAATGTTAAAAGTAACAGAATCAAAGTATAGTTTAGAATCAGCTAGGGTTTACTATTGCAGTAAAGGTCTGCATAATAATGTGCAAGCTTAGGGAAGACCTGTATGCATGTCCTTTGTTGGGCAGACCTCAGGTTGGGCCTTGAATTCTCCACTGATTGTTTTGATTCCTTAAAAAAAATGGTCCCAATTCTAATGTAATTCCTTAAATTAAATTCTTCTAATTCCTGAAAAAATAGATCGTCGTTTTTTTAGGGAAGTTATGCTTTGCTAATACAGATCTCAATGCTTATTGAAGGTATTTCTTTTTATGTCTAAAAGCTTGCAGGTTTTATTAGATGTAAAATACTGAAAGGAACACAGAATCCGTATTACATGGCATGTCCTGCTGTGGCCTTACTTTGCCAAAGAAATGTAGCAAAAATGTGCTGGTAATATCCTTTGTCTTCATTATAAGAATCTGTGTTGCTACATTCTTTCTGATGTAAGGCCATTTACCTTGACTTCCAACTACATTTAATCTCATTACATTCACTGTCATTATAGCAACATCTTTATTCCACTTGAAAGACTTTAAAGCTCTGGAGGATGATATTACAGTAAGGGCAGAATATGCTTTATTGAATAGGGTCCTGTGTAAATTCCAGCCATGATCATGCCATCCATTTTTATGAGCCTGCTTACACAATTCTGGGTGAATGCAGCAATTGTGATTCCAGTTAAGTATGGGATGGGAAATCAGACCATGAATAAACATCTTAAATATTCTGATATTGAAAGGACCAAAAAAGATGTATTAAGAGATCTTAATATAGATCTTGACTTAAAAAAGAACTTCTGTACTTTTCCTGCAAAAATTCTACAAAATGAAAACATGTATAAATACAAATGCTAATGTAAGAAATAAGAGTAAATTAATTCTAAGACAGGAAATGATATCACTGTAACTTACCTTCAGTATAAAACTCAGTGTTTCAAGGATCATACTGGGTTTTGTAATATTAATAACAAAATCTACAGTGCCAAGCTGAATAAACTTTACTCCTGGGAGGAAAAAAAAATAATCTAGTTTTGTCTACTTGTCAAGGGATCAGCATTAGAATGGAAATTTTCACAGACAAAATGCTTCAGAAAACTAAAAAGCTAGAGAGGCAGGGTTTGGGTTTTCAAGTCCTGTACAGTTCATGGAGAGGCCATGGTGCTGTTAAAGTTGTCCCAGGCAGTCCTGAGTGGCAGTGAGACTCCCAGCAAAGTGGTAGAACACAAGAAGCTGCTGTCATCTTCTCTATCTGTCCAGCTTTCTTAGGCCTATAAAGTACATCTCCAAAAATATGTCTTTATGTTGGATTACATCCTTGATCTTCTATATTCTTGTAGGTGGTATTATAGAATAGCAAGTACAAGTTGCATGCAAAATTTCATTGGGATCAGATAAACGACTTTCTTCATGACTTGCCCTAGACAGAGAAATAAATAGCTATGTGAAATTAATGGGTCATAAGATCTTTGTGGAAAAAACAGTAAAAATTTCTTAGTGCGTGTCTGAATAAAGCATTCTTGAAGTGCTCAGCATGACCACGCTGATAAATAGATTTATCCAATAACTGAAAAGCAAGTTATTGGTTCTTGCCTTTGGTCAGTGATAATGTTGTATGATCTTGTCATTTATTATGGTAGATTTTATTAGGTGTGTTATTATAGGCTGCCCATAAAATTTTATGTACTAGTAGAAAATAAAATTACAGTTTATCAGATTATTTCTCTGCCTCTAACTATCCCAGATATGTGAAAACAGATTTGCAAGTTATATAACTTCTTAATGAATACAGACCTAGCAGATGATAATGTTAAAGATGATTCTGTCTGCTCTTTAGCTTTTGAAGCTGTAGCATCCAGTGCAGATCCAGGGACAGATCTAAGGGAAAGGTTACAGTTAAAAACTGTTCGTTTCATTGAGGTGGCTACTAAAGATGTGATTTTGCCTTGAGAATGGCTACAAAACGTTAAGACTGGGTATGTCTTAGGCAAATATATGCAGAATATCTTTTTTTTTTTTTCCCAGGGTCAGTATTAACTTAGGTAAATACTCATTTTGCTAATTGGTTCAGATAATTCAGGTAAATTGCATTTTTTGAAGATAACTTAAAGTGCAAGATTAGTCATATGGACAAAAATAATTGCCTATCTAGCCATTTCAGTAACCTCTGCTATTCCTTCCTTTTTATCTCACTTTACAAAGCAACTTCATCAGGCCATAATAAGCATTACTCACATAGAGCCTGTAAGTCTTGCTTGAAAGTGGCATATAAATGATGAAAGGAGAGAGAAGACAGGCAGGAAATAGAACTCAGTGAGGCTATAGATTCTTGCAGATTTTTTTTCCAAACTGTACTTCAGTAAAAAGATCTCCCTTTCCCTCATGCCACAGAACCATACTTCTGTGCTACCTGATCCTGGCTGATCCATGGCGCGGTATCCTCATCATTTCTATTGAACTTGGAAGACATAAGATCAGGCTCACACAGGGCTGTCTCACAAAAAGATTCATTGGTTTTTCCACTGAACAGAGTTCTCATTACTGAGGAACACAATCTAATCTCCACTTATACAATGGATGTGTCCCATAGTTCACAAAAATATACAGAGGGACAAGTTGTCTTACAAACCTATCAGTCCATCTTTGGCCTTCTAGAGTTTAACCCCAAATGAGTTCAACAAAATGGTCTTAGTATTTCCTTTTCATATGTAATTCCATACAGGCATGTCTAGAAAGTGACATTTGTCTCAGGGTACACAATTAAATGTTTATACACGTCTATATTGCTGATGCAGTAATGGGACTCTCTGGAATCTCCTCAGAATGATGGCTCCCTCTCCTACTACTATGCATTTTGATAGTCTTGAAAAATTCTGAATCTCTTTTCACTACTGTTTTCAGGTGTGTCTATAAGGCATTAGTATTGAATTTCATATTTGCTAGTTAATACATTAAACAGCTTTGCTCCATAATTAAGCTAATGATTTTGTTGCTTTTCTCCTTTCTGATCGATCAGGGAAACAATTTGTTCTTGTATTCCTACTCTGTTATGTTCTGGTTTTACCTAAACATTAAGTTTCGATCCCGCGTTTTTTTCACGTGTATTAGAATTAGTCAGATGTAGTTTAATATTGGGAGATAGCAAGTAATCTCTGTTTAGAAAGTTTTGTGTTCTAGAAGTGCTGCTTTCATCACTTTACTAGCTATCAAATAGGAACAGGTTGGCTGGTTTTGTCTCTAGCTCTCCATCATGCTGGGAAGTGTTCCTGCTGCAAAGAATCCAGTAAGGTCTGTTGGTTTTGTAGTTCTAAAACTTGTACAGTTAAAACCAAATGGTTGGTATAATGTGCTCCTTTGGGAAGATAAAACCTAAAAATGGCAGGTGTACAAACCTGTAGCAGAATCCTAGCAACAGTTAAACCTACAGAAAAAACTTGACCTAACCTTATATTTTTCTTAGACTGCATGTGGATTGAATTATGTAGAAACTGAAAAAGGAGACACGCTAGACATTCCTAGTAGACATGCTTTGACCTACCCTGACTGTCTTAAAGAATTCCCAAATTCATAATTTTGAAGGAGCATTTTTCTTTGAAAAAAATGAGGTAGATAAAACATTCTTCAGAGAAAATATTTGTAGAATTGGAATCTGAATTACTTGCTGACACACAATTGTTCTCAGTCCTCCTCCCAACTGGATTTTAATTCAGCAATCTGAGAGATTTTCAAAACTAATCATTTGCCTTGATCCTGTGAATACATTCTCCTTGAATAAAGATAAAATCAATAGGAGAAAACAACTGATGAAAGGAAGAAAAAGCATTTTCCTATGCTCCAAAAATATAGCTGTCCATTGACAAATGGTAGCATGTACTACAATTAACTTATAGCATATCTCAAGGAGAAAGATGCAGAAAAGACTTATGAGGGTCTCTCAGTGGAACATGTCAGTATCTTCTGTTGGGGATGATTCAAGTTCACTTTGTCCTCCACCACCTTGTCATCAATTTTCTTAACTTTAGCTAGCTGTTGGAAACAGTTTTGTATTTGCCATTGATATGTGCAAGTTAATCGACACTATTAATCTGTATTCCAGATATCTGGAAAGTGCGTTCCTTACTGCTACCGCTTTTCCAATGCACGTGGAAACCTATGGACTGGTGCTTGTATGAGCTTATTATTACCATCTGATTTCTTTGATTATAACAAACTGGTTTAATCTTTACGTTGTATAGGAAACTACCTTGGGTTTAACCTGATCTCGATTATTTCCTATGATTTCCACAGGCCTATCTGTATGCAACCGAATTGTGTTCTAATCAGTGAACAAGCTTTCAGTAAAGTTTCAGCAGACACTGTGACCTTAACAATTGTAGAGCCAGTACAGATTCAGGTAAACTTAAAAGGTCTTCATTTTACTTTTGACCAGTCATTTGCTAGCAGCTTCTTCTGAACACCTATAATCGGCTGCTGCTGAAAGAGGGCATTGCATTTGCAGCACCAGTGTAGAGGTAGCAGAGTTTTATTTATTTCATCATAACTACGTAAGTGTTTAATGCTGTATACTCTGGTCAGTTCAGTGTGCAGACATTACAGTAATGGCTTTGTTGTTGACTTTTGTTCTTCAAGAGACCAACCTTTGGGCACTCCTATTTTTCCTCTCTAACCACCACTACCTCAGCAGTGGAACCTCAATGTTAAAGATCATATTCTTTCCAGAACTGGCAGCTAAGGAAAAGAATTTAGAAAATTGCATCTAGCAGCATCTTTTGGGCATGCTCACCAGAAGAATATGTTTGCTGATAAGATTTATTAAGCCTTATGTGGAGCTAAGACCTTTGTTAATTTTGCTTGGTCATCCTGCTGTATCATAGAGAATATATTTTTTTCTTTTTACTTTTCATATGTCTTTGGGGTAAATAGGTCATGATGCTGGTTGATAGCCCTGATTCCAATAGCTGAACTCTTTTCCTTACTTTCTGATTGCCCTGTGTTTAGGTATCCTGAACAGTAAGCATAGACCTCATCCACCCGTCTTTGAAGTCCAGAAAAAATTTCCATTGGAAATCTAGTTTGAGTCCTGAAACATGTTTGGCAGTTATTAAAATAATTCAGTCTTTCGGAATCATCTAGTATTATTCCATACTCTACCAAATTACTTTTCCTCCAAAACCTGTTTTCATCCTTCAGTTATTTATGTTATGGGTGTTGTCCCCAAATATAGCACATGCAGGAAAGTCAGGACTTTCTAGCCTAAAGGCTAGTACAAAAAAGGGGAAAGAAAGGGGAAGATTTTGTTTCTTTACCCTGCTTCCTCACCTTTTCTAATTTACTAACTTCTGATTGAAGCTTAACAGAACAGCTGGCAGTATGCAGCACTTTCTACAGCCAGCATTAGCTAGAATGTTAAATTTGCAAGTAGAGAGATAACTAGAGGAAGTAAGAAACAGAATACAGAGACTGTAAATTTATTTAGTCCTTATGTTTAATCAGACTGTTTGTTTTCGATCCCATGTCATTATAATTTCCATAATGTGCAATGCATTCTTTATGCAGTGTTTGCATTAGGTAACTTTCTTGCTTTCTTTGCCTGACCTACCGTGTTGTCTCTGCTCAGATCTGTACAGAACTATCTTCACTCCTCTAGCTTGTGGCTGTTGCCTTTTTGAGCCAGACTCCTGCCCTGTCTGCGGTGGGGCTGTAGCTTCCCACTAGTCCGGAAAGTTGCTTCTCCTGACTGTGCAGAATGACCCCAGGAGGAAGATGCATAACAGTCAAAGCCTTGGCAGTGCCATGGAGTGCCATGGCTTGTATGCAAGTCAGTTAGTAGCAAGCGTGAGCCAGGACATTGCAAGGCTTTACTGGTTTGCATTGAATCCTGGGCTTATAGGAAAAGCCTACAGAAAATAAAGATATACTGCACATCACTCAGGAAGAACTTAGAAGTTACTTCAGTGATACCTTTACTGACCTAATCCTAGGTGACCTAATACCTAATTCCTAATGACAGTATTTCCCAAAGGCAAATAGATATATAACAATTTGCAGTTATCTTAAAGGAGGAAATACCAGTCCTTATATTCCTATATGGTCTGACAAGCTCCAAAAACTTGTGTGAAAACATCTTCAATTTTTTCACCAGAAGCCTCTACCCAAGAGAAAGTGCGTGGCTAAACCGCTCAGTCCTCCAGGTATATATCCTGCCACATTTCTTCTCAAAATAGAATAAAAGGATTAAATTCTCCAATTCTGTAGAAAAAGGAATTGAAGGAATTTTTTAAAAAATGGTTTTGCCTTATTTTTTGTTCCTATCAGAATCTTACTATTCACAGAAAACCTGCAGATGTTGTTGCTTTCACTGTTATTTCTTGCAGGGGTCACGTGCTGTTTTTAATTACAACCTTATTCCCCACTGAGGCCTCTGCAAGTATTACCCAGAGCAACATTTTAGCCACTACGTTTAGACTGAGACAAAAGCTAATCTTCTATGTCAGAGGTTTACTGTACTGGATTTATTAACACCTTCACAATCTTCACTAGTACTTCAGAATTCTTCAGGTCATATTAATCTAAGGGAAGCTAAGCATAATGATTTCCCAGACTGCTGTCTAATTCTGTGACAGGTGACAAATTCTGTGGTATAACATGAAATTACAGAGAGATGGAACTGCAAAGAGAAAAAAGCAGTGGTTGTAAATACTGATGGGCACAATAATTATCCATTAAAAATGACTAATGAATAAATCAAGTATAGCCTGTAAAGAAAGGATCCCATGGACCAGGTGTCAAAACAGGAAAAAGACTGTGCTTTCTGTTGTATGGTCAAGGATAAACCTGTGATTTTTAGTGAAAGTGCTCCACATTGTTACCTCTTTGTTTCAGAATGTAGTTTGCTTTTATGTTGTTATTTCATTAACTCTGTAAAATATGTGTAGAAGTGCCAAGAACTGATACCTTCATTATGTTTATGTGGTGTCATTGATTTAAGTAGGAACAACATAAAGTGCCATTGAACTAAATGGAGGTCAGGTTGAAACATCGAAAGGAAGAATATGGTATGTTGGTTCTATAGGAGCAAAACACCCACTAGATTAGTTCATTCACATTTTCTAAGTGAGTCACAAACTATTCCTGTATGTGCTGAGACTTGAGACTTGTCTGTTTCAACAGCAGGGAGCAGAGGTGAGTCTTTTATTTGTTGCTGTAGTGAGCAATAAATTAGCAAAAGCCAATATAATATTAACCTCCCTTAATTGCAGTCTCCCTGTCTGTTTGCTCTACTGTACATATTTAGTTGAACAGTCTCTAGGTGCTGTGATGTTCCCAGTATGATCACAAATAAATGACTGTGCAGTTCATTTTCAGGCATCAGTGATGAATTTTCATCAGCCTTTAGTAATCCTTAAAGAAGAATTTGACTGCTTCAAAACATTAAAGCAAATACTTAAATTGGTTCATAGCTATTGTTTCTGTATAGACTCTTCCAGGCACTGATAAGAGGTCAGATTCAGACTACAGATAACTTACAAGACAATATATCGTTTAAGCGTATTACCAAATCCAGAAATGATCAGAGAAGACATTGGAGAGGGCACAGATGAAAATGCAAATGGAAATCTAGCAGTCTGATAAATGGGAAAATGAGTGACTCAGCAGGCGGCACTCTACCAATACCCAGATGAAATAAGAAAGTACTTTATGACTGAAAGCGGTGAGTATTTGATGGAATGCAAATTTAAGGTGCTGAAAGTTACAGTAGGTAGGGAATTCCTTACATATTCCTTTAACATATTCTAAACGAGGTGCTGCGTGTAGACAACTCATCACAGTAATCAGCACTTAAACCTTTATTAGATGTAATACAATTCTGTCTGAATTCATTCATCCTGTAGACTGATTTTTTTTCCAATTTTTATTGTACAGTACTGCTGTAAAAATTAAGTCACTGCTGTATTGTGTCTAGAAGAGGGGATAATTTGTTTGTGATTGAAAGAATATAGTACCATCATGGCTGATTTTTGTGGGAGTTTCATGAAGTAAAATCTATATCAGCATCAGGTTTGGCAGAGCTGTGACTTTTTGAAAGCACTTTTTGCAAATGCAGAGCGTAGAATTACCCTGGAAAGTGATACACACCTAAAATTAATGGCTGTGCAGCAAAGCATTTCTATACTATTTAGCTGATTTTTAACAAAAGTTAGCATTTCAAAAACACTTGCTGAAACCATTAGCTTTCTTGCAGTGCATTCATGTTCAATAACTTTAATGAAGAGAAGTAATATCTTCACATTGAAATTCTAACAAGGAAAGTATTTTCTAGTAATCTCTGACTCCAGAAGTTTGGGTTTTTTTTTCACTGAGTTGTATTGCTTTATGGGAAGAAGTATCAATCATTCATATACAATATCCTAACCAAAAAAAGACCTGATTTATAGCTGTTTCCAGAGGTGTCCCAGCCTGGGGTTATTAGGGAGAGATGACTGGAAAACAGGTTCCATTGTATTTTGCAGCATGTTTTTTAAAGCCACAAAATAGCACAAGATTTGGTTTTGCATATGCATTACTGATTGTCATTGTCTCTGTGGGTAATTATTCTTGCAATATTCATTTAACTGCTTAATTCTTGAAGTTACACTGTTCTGGTACACAGTTGGCAGAGGGAGCTACAGCAGCAAGCATGAGGGGGTTAATTAATTTTTATTGAAGCAGTTTATAGCTTGCTCTTGTCTTCAACCTTAAGCACTACTGATCCACTGCAGATTAAGATCTATTGGGACAACATTTTTAAAGATGTTTAGTTTACCACTAACGTATATTTTATTTGTGTTGTTTCATCCCCCCCCCCAAGATACTCTAGTGATAAAAAGGATAAGGTCATTGTTACTGAGTCTCTTTTTCTTAAGATGAACACATTAAATTCTCCTGCCCATTAAAGGGCAGATATTGCATATTTTTTTTCAGAGAAATTTACATACACTTCAGTTTGTGGAGCAGAAATTGCAGTAACTCAGTAGGTAGCTACATTTGCTTAGCTTACATAAAGTGCTGTAAGGAGATCTGAGGGGAGAAGTGTTACCCTTTTAAGTGATTTTTCAAATATCAAATCTTGTTTCAGTTAATTCTAATGGTTTGCTACTAGTAATACTTTACTGTTATCACCATTCACTGTGTTTGAGCTCTATTAAAGATTTAAATGAAAGTGTTATGGAATACGCTTTTTCAGGATTCAGAGGATTTTATGGATTATTATTCATAACACCTGCCACTTACAGGAAAAAAAGCGTTAAAATGCTCCTTTAATTTGTATTTAATGCTTGTAATACAATTTTGTATTAAATAAGATTTGTTTTATTTTAACAGTTGTGTTTGTGTAGCTGTGGGAAAGATCTGTTTGCTCTGGCTACTAAAACTTTAATTTTGAGGAAACTTGACATTTCACAGCATGTAACATATATGGGTTTTTTGCTAATGATGGAAAATTGGAAAAGAATACAAAATAGACATTTTAGTATTAATGAACGCTTACTGGTAACTAAAATGGATTAAGTAAAGGAGAAATGTAGATCCTTTCTGGTTTCCTGCTGTATGTTTTATAAAATCATTTTCTTAAGAAAAAAAACTTTACTAGAATTTGAAATGGCCACCGGAGAGATCTTGGGAGGTATTCTAAAAATAAACAAATTGAGCTTAAGTCTTTTTTTATTTTTAACTGCAGGTAATTCCCATTGTTCACTTCTGTGCTTGACATTGAACTGGGCAGGTGTGTCCACATAAGGTACAACAGGGAGGATTTGCTTGCTGGCTTGCTGAAGTGACAGAATTGTGCAAAATAACTGCAGTGGTCTGGCAAGCTTCAGGAAGCAGGTGGATTTCAGGTACCTATCTCCAAAAATTATAATGCTGAAAATGCCTGCTTGCCTGCTGCCAAACCCAGGAGGCATCTACACTTTCCCCCCACACACATTATTATTCACTTGGATCCTCTTCTGTACATCTTGTCATGCCTCAAATTGCCCCACTCTTGATGGATCTGGGTGGTATAGACTATAACTCTAGGCAAACTTGGGATCCAGAAATTCTATATGTGTATGTGTGAATATGATGTATGGTGAATGGGAGAATTTGTACGTGCATGTTGGGAGGTATAAATTTACATACAAGAGATGTTGTTACCTTTGTTCACTGGCATTTCCAAATGCTATTAATATTAAATGATTATGATAGAATGTGACAACAATATCACATTGATCAGTAAGAGAATCCTTTTATCAGAAATGTTTTTTCATCAGGAAAAAGACTAGTCAAATGGAAGTGTCTAAGAAATCATGAAAGTTACATCAGGGAACTTTTCCAAAAAGGATAAAATTTTTGCCATGTCAAGCGAAGAGATCAGAACAGTCAGTGGTCTGATAATTAGGGCATTTACCCAAGAGCATTTGGAGCAATGATTAGATTCTGGCCCTGAAAACCATAAGGATGTGTCTGAACAAAGAGGAAGTAGCTATTTTTAGGTGATATTTTCTTTCTCAAAAACTATGAATTACAAGAAGATAATTGAGAACAGTTAATATGGACTTGACAAGGATAAATCATAATGTATCACTCTGAAACTACCCATCAAAATAGGCAATAGTGGAGGAGGTAAGAGCCCTGAATGCAATATACCTTGATTCAAGAAAGGCTTTTTGCACTGTCTTCCACATCATTCTCATTTGGAAACTAAGGACGTTTGAACTGGATGACTGGAGTATTAAAGAGGCTGAAAACTGGCTGACTGCCAGCCTCAAAGGGCCAACCAGTGTTTTGATATCATAGTATCCAGGGGTACATACTGAGGCTATTTGTATCAAGTGTCTTAATCAGGGATCTGGGTGATACAAGTGAATACATGTTGGATAAATTGCAGATGATGCTAAATTGGGGTGGGGCTTGACAAAATATAGAGCTTCAGTACAGAGGGACCTGGGAAAACTTCAGCATTTGGCCAACATAGACCTGGTAAAGATGAACAAAGCGGGCACAAAGTTTTGTACTGGAATGGAAAATCCCTGTGCCTTGATACAGATCAGGAACCCGCTGGCTAAGAAACAGATAGACCTTCTGGAAGGGACTTGGATTTCCAGGGTATGCAAGACTGAACGTGAGCTGCCAGCACCTCTTATCATGAATAAGACACGCCACAAACTGGGCTACATTATATATGAGAGCTCATTTCTGGTGAGGTTGCACCTCAAACACTGTGTTTAGTTTCAGGCTCTCCAGGTCAGGAGGGAAGCTGGCAAACTGCAGTGGATCCATCAGAGGGTTGTCAGGATCATTAGGGACCTAGAGCAACAACCCTGAGGTTGAGGGAGATGCACTTATCTGGCAAAGATGCTAATAGCAGCCTACAGCTACTTGAAAAGGAATTTCAAAGATAACGGAGTCAATCTTGATAGATGACATAAAAATGAACAATCACCATGACCTGTGAGGTTGGGAGTTTTGATAGTTGCCTCCCTATCAAGACTGCAAATGCACATGCAGGTTGTGAGTATGCTTTTCATACTCTCACGTCTCACAATCAATTCTTTTAATATCATTAACACTTCAACCAATTTCAACACAGAATGAGCTTAAACTAGGTGAAAATTTCCAGAGTCAGTTACTCACTCCATCAGCTATCTCCTGTCATATCACTTTATTTTAAAGTCCCTTATGGGAGTATTCAGAAGTCCTTTTTTGCACAGTGAAATAAATCAAAGGTAAAATATCAACTCAGAATTCCCCAAGAAAGGAACTTCAGTCAGCTTTCATAACAGGTTTTAAGCAGATTTAAGGAGGGTTTTAGTTTATGGATTAATAGCACATGCAGAGCATCTGCATTGACCTAGTAGACCCTAACAGCTCTAAGGCATTTAATCTGTTGGGTTAATGATTAACCGATTAAAAATCCTCAATAGTTTTTGACATAATGGACTATCATATTCTATCAAGTAACTCATACAAGATTATTTAACACTGTAATTCAGCTTAAGAAGAACTCTTTTTCCTATAATATAATATAATACTATATATATAGTAGAGTTATGTGGAAAATAAAGCACTAATAGAATTGCCAGAATTATTTACTGTTGCATGACATGAAAGTAGCTTAAATCTCTGCTGACAGATGAGCACATAGAGTAATGGTTCAAAGTGATCATTACTACTTAATCATGACATGTTCCGCTGGAAGAGGTAGTTATAATTCTCCAGAATGAGGCATTTGTATTTCCTCAACTCTTTGTCTTCTTCCTCTTTACGGCATATATCAAGCGACAAGCTTCATATTGGAATGAAATTTGTTCAAATCAGTTGGTGAATTAGTAGAAGAATGACCATAAAATAGTTGTTTAAACTTTGCTCAAATAATGAAAAGCATTTCAAATCACAGTTATCACTGTTATCATCATTGACTTGAAAATCAATAGCACATGACATGATTCTTGTTTTTACTCCAATCATTCTTACTTTTTTTATATATTTACAGATGCAGTCAGGTAGTAGTCTCCAACATGATGACAGTTCCAGATACTATTTCTCATATTTGGTTTTGCTTCATTACATTTGTATTATTTTCTTTTTGTGGCATACTGTGGAACAAAATTTAATTGTTGCTATTTTTAAGTTTACCAAATTACCCTTTTTCAGCAAGAACACCTGCAGAGGGAGTCCCTGGAAAGTATACATGAAAATTTTTGAAATATACTTGAATGTATTTGTGCCTCTTAATATATGAGAGGTAGTTTGAAAGAGTTAATAATAATCCATAAATGATTAAAAATTATGAACAAGATTTTTAAAATTACTGCTGGTATTTTGGATGCCAGTGGATTCATGCTCAGGGGGCACTGGAAAAGCAAGCTCTTTCCAGATGTTCTGAGTATATGCCTAATATATCTTCACAGAATTATTCTGAATACTGTAATCAAAATGTTTTGCTTTTAATCATGGAAGTCATTATTTGGCCAAACCTGCTGAAATTCCTGAGTGGAGAACTGGAATGGCTGCAGCCCAGAGAAATACCAGGGTTAGAGAGAGATGACTTGCTGGGATTACTTTAGTATCATCTCCATTAATGAAATCCAATAGATTATGAAGATGTGTAAGTTTCTCATAGGCCATTAGACATATGAGTATTCCACCTTTTGTTGTATCTACTTAAAGAGCCAGCACTGTCTTTCAAAGGTCTAAAAATAGTATTAAACTTTTCTAGGTAACAAAAAGTATTGAGCTGTTTTCAGTTAATAAAAAGCACTGAATGATGGATCATTAGGATATTTAAATGCTAGTTATATGTGAAACTCCAAAACTATACAAATATTTTAAATTTAATTTGTTTGGTTCTTGGTACTGATTACTAAAGGCAATTTGCAAGACAATTGTTGAATGGATGAACCACTCAAAGAATATTTTTGTTATAATCAACACTATCTTGTGTTAAAAGGAGAGGGGTGCTAGTTAATGAGACCTTGCAAAGTAACTTTTGCCATGGAATTATCTTTCAATGCATTCATCATTTTGCAACAGTGATTGTTTTCAATTCTGTGCCTCCTGACTAGTCTTCCTTAATGTAACAGCATTGAACCATTTCAAACATTCCAATTTCACAGCCACACAGGGTTTAAAATATAAATTTCTCCTGTATGTCAATAAGATTAGAGAGAATATATGTTAATTATGTTTGTAACAGCAGATTTCTCCTCAATGTTTCAGTAGAGATTTCTAATTTTTTGTCTCATATTGAGCTTTCTTTTCCTTGTTCTCATTGCATTTTCTTTCTCCCTCTTGAAATGTCCTTCAGTGACACACAGGCTCTGCACTGCCACCTCCCTGACTTCTGGTCAGGATGGGGTGACTTTGCTTCATTTTGCCTTGCCTGTTATGTGGCCATCTGTTTGCTAATGTCAAATATCCACTATGGCACATTAGGTCAAGCTGTAAGAAGTAGTGTCCAGGCTTCTTTTGATACTGTCAAACACATGGAAAATGCCTGTCCTGTGTGATCATTGTAGCAATTATACCATTAAAACATCTTCCTTCAGATCAGGTGTCCAATATCACATAGGTTTCTACAAGATCTTCAATTAAGTATTCTTGAAATGGCTCTAAACACGAGTTTTCTGCATACTATGTCTGGTTTATCTTTGCCTGTAAAGACACAGTCTATGTCTTGAAAGTACAGAAACTCTACAAAATGTTCTCAATCTTGGGAATACAAATTATAATTTATAAACTGAAATCCTGTTCTTTATCACTATAAAAACAAAAAAATTGTACAAAAGCCAGTTGTTTTATTCAAAGAGGAGCTCTGCTAACCTGCAAGAAGACCAGATCAGGCAGTCTGAAAAGCCCCAAGTGAATATTTGTTGGAATACCTTAAAAAATATGCCTTGACTTTAGGTTTTGTAGGATAGTGCTCCCATTGAAAAAAATTGTATCCAATACTACAGCTGTAGGTAGTCAATTAAAGGCAGTAGTAACTGGAAAAATCCAGAGAACTCATATTTAAAAAGTCAAGAAACGTTACTTTTGTGTCATAAGAGAACTTCAAGGCAAATCAAATAGTTTGGTATTTGAACCACAGTCAGTGATGCTAATTAATTAAATGACTTATGGAAATCATGTGCTGATTTCAGTATTGGGAGTTGCATCTGAGTGGACACAAGTGTTATTTTAAAGTCTATATGTAAAATTAAAATACTGAATATAATGTTTTTAATTCATACAGATGCTTTTTATAGCTTGTCATACAGTGAAGTAAGTTTAGAATTCATTTACTCAATCCAAAGATTTAAATGATCTAGAAAAAATGATTTTGTTCTTTTATAAAAACTACAGAGAAAAAGATTTAGAATTGTAGAACAGAGAAAGACAATTACTCTGGGCAAAATCAATGAGACTATGCACAAGGGAGAGAAGGATACTCAGCATGAGTTAAGGGTTAGTAGAAATAAGCCTTTAGTGTGAAATTCAATCCTGTGCTAAGTACCAACACAGACGTATCACACGAACCAATTAATGACCATTTAAAACTGATGTACTTTTTCATTAAGTGTCTCTTAAATGTAAAACTTGACTAGGTCCCATCAGTCAAATATTCACTTAAAGGTGACCAATAAAGGCAGTAGAAAACCTTTTTCTCTAAATTACCTTTTCTTTTGACCAGGAAAAATCTTGCTGAGAAACTTAAAAATAGTCTGTAGTAACAGGAGGTTAAAAGGTAGTCTGTGCTTTTACAAGTCCCTAGCTTATTTATAATTAAGAGATGCACTGAATTTTGCTCTGTGAGGCTGCAGTTCTTCATAGAACAGCTTGTGAATTGGTAAGAAAGAGTACTAATTGTTTGTCTGATCATTTATTAGCCATCCTACCTTTCCATATCATCATTTAACTCCATTAAGCTTAATGTTTATACATATGCAATATTAGTGATCTCACATACAGATAGCAGTGGAATACATAGTGATTAGTGAAGCAATAATCACATAAAACATTATCAGTTTCATCAGTATTCATGTTAATTTCATCAATTTGCAGCATGACAATAGAAACTGGATCACAATTGGAGATGTATTTTTAGAGACCATAAATTATTATCAGATAAAATTATTTCTAAAGGAACAAAACGCCATGAAAATCACACTGTGTCTTTGTGAGGTATTCTTTAACAAAAAAAGCTCCCCAGAATCCAAATCCCCCAAAACAACAGCAAAAAAAGCCCAAACCAAAAACAAACAAACAAACAAAAAAAAAAAAAAAAGCTGAGTTTCTTGAGTGAAATCAGTAAATCAGTATAAGAACTGGAAGTCTCGAAGTTATAATTTAGTTTCATTCTTTCATGACATCATGATGGTACGACAGCAAGCCTTTCCAAGAGCTGTTTCTGTCTTCTATGAGATCTTCCAACTGAAATACAGACCGTCTGTGAAAGCTCAGAAAAAGGCAGCAAAGCTAGTGAGATGTACAGTAAGATTTACATATAAAGCACTTCAAAGACTATAAAGATTCAGAAGGTATATATTGACTCTCCTTTGGATCATTTACCAGTTTGTACCGCTGAGATACTCATTCTAGTGAGGTTTTGTTTGGGAAGAGTAGGAAGCAGTGGGAACACAACGCAGTATTCAGAATAGTGGTGGGGGCATTTTCTGCATTGCACAGCTCAGTGAAATACGTGCATCATGAAATTAAGGGCCAGTGCATTTAGAGCAAATAAAAGAAAATATTTTATGCAGAAAACAGCCCATGGATTTTTCAATGGCAAAAAGATAACGTGTCTGTATGTAAGGGGGGGGGGGGGATGTTAATTTACATTTGCTAATACTGTTTGTAGCTATGATAATACAGATGATCAAATCTCATGTGTCAGAGAAATATGATGACAAGGGAACGCTTCTTTCTTTTTCTTACTGTCATTTCATAGTCGGTTAGATGGTTTATGGCTATATAAAGTACAGACATAAAGTATGAGAAGAACTGTAGAACAGTAGATGGACCCATTATGACAAATACTGTATTACTTGCTCTGTGCATACCCTATCCAGATGCCCATTGTTGCCAAACCACGGAAGATATTTCTATTTTAAGAGTTAGTTTGGACAAGCAAAGCTGATAAATGTTAGGACTAAAATAAAACTATGGAGCAGAGCTAAGTGACCCAATAATATCTTATAACTTTTTTATTCATATGACACCTGATTTATACAGCTGTAGTTTCCACTAATTTCAATTGTTCCTTGTGATTTACATTACTATAAATGACAGTGAGATCAATTCTCGCACTGCACAAAAAGACATTTTCAGTTGAGATTTTTCTATCTCAATGCTATATGTTGCACAGGTTCAAGAACTGTTTTCTCTTTTGTCACTTTTTGGTCAAGACATATTCTCTGTAAAAGGTTCTGGAAGAGTTCTGTCACATTAATACTTTCTAACTGAAGGCATCATTTGCCAGAGCCTATATTCAGTGTCACACTCTTTAAAAGAATTGCTCTTGGCATCACAGCTTAATGGTATTACAAATCCTGTCACAACACCCATAGTGAAGTGGTAAGAGAGTTAGAAATATTAGAATGGTGCTCCATTGTCATATAGCTTGGCAAAGAATGATCTGACTCTTGCTCATACCAATGAAATGTTGTCAATCTCAACTATCCTGATTTATAGTCTGATTGGAAGACCACTGGAATCAATCTTCACCTGTCCAAGGGGAAAAAAGAATTCCAATTTAAGTGCTCCACAGTGTTCTAAAGAAGAAGAAATTTGAACTTAGTGTGTAAACACATCAGCTGTATCACCACTTGTTTCAGATTTAACAAGGAAGTAAATCATCTTTGCAAAATATTCTTTTGGATAAATTATAAGATCATATAATCCAGCAGACTCCACATGGACTTCTGTACAGCTGGTACAACGTGTCAAAAAGCCACATAAGAAAGCATCAAGTGGTGTCAAATTTGACCGTATCAGGCTACGGACTGCAGTCTGTCACATAGCCCCGCCACAGAGCTGGGTAAGTCATGACAGAAAGAAGTATTTATTTGGTTCTTTCAGCACATTTCTAAAAACAAATTAAAAGAATTTCTAAGACACAACAACAGCCTAGAAAGTTTACAGAATTTCCTGGTGTTAACTAGGATGTTATATTCAAGTGGTGTGTATACCATTTCACATGAAAACCTCGTAGCCTTAGTTAAAACCAAGTTTAGTATAACAAAGTTGACTGTGTTTGCTAGAATAATTATTAAATATTTCAATCTACTACTTTATATAATTAGTCAGATCTCAATTTTAAGTCTTAGAAAAGGGTGTAAGCTCTTTGTGAGAAAAATTGTCCGTTAGTATCCACTCTGATACTACCCTGATAGGATGAGAATTTCTATGCATTGTTGATATAGCAAAAAAGCAGTAGGAACAAGTAAGCATAGCTAAAATGGAAGAAACTTGAGTATATTTAAACCGTTCAATCTTTTCTGATTTTTATTATCAGTTTCTTTAAGTAGACTGTTTAAAATGTTTACCTAAAAAAAATAAAAATAAAAATTCTGATGGAAATAAACCTTTCTGAAACAGTTGCATTAGTGCAGATGCAATTAGTTTTCCTTCTGTAAAAACATCAGAAAACTAAGTGGCTCCCTAAGGTATATTTAAATATTTTTTGATGAATTTTCTTATGTCATGCTTGATTGTGCATGTGTCACACTATTCCAAAAAATGTGTACATCGGAGCAATCACTTATCCTATATAACTGTATTACGTCTTCATATATAATAATGAGCAATTTACATGCATTTTATCTGTGCAGGAATATTCATGTTTAATACGGTCCTTCAGCAAAAAGATTCTTCTCACTCTTCTTGTGGGAAGACTGCTATCTCCAAAGTAGG
Organism: Microhierax caerulescens; assembly: GCA_035590215.1. Taxonomy (NCBI): domain Eukaryota; kingdom Metazoa; phylum Chordata; class Aves; order Falconiformes; family Falconidae; genus Microhierax; species Microhierax caerulescens. Next base: position 7,871,631 of record JAVJGJ010000033.1, on the reverse strand, counting down.
CATTCAGGCTGAATATAAGGAAAAGGTAGAGTCCTTGGGTTTTTAGTGTAGCATACTTAAGTGAATTAGGAAGAGTGAGAACAGTTGAAGTTTTTTTGTATTTTCAAAATCCTTCTTTTGATGTATTCATATGTCAACCAGTTGCTCAGTCGGGAAGCAAGCGTAATCTTGTTTTGGACTTAAAGAATGTCCCTGCAGATTCTGGACAGCATCCCTGCTGATGGGAGTTAGTATAAAACTTCCTTCATTCTGCCACTGAGTCACTCATCACAGCTCACCTCCTATCACTGCTACCACCCTAAAATCATCCCTTCTCCTTAAAGCCTTCAAACGATTTTCACTGTTGTTTCTTTCCTTCCCATCTGTTGTGTCAGCATTGCCAGCCTGGTTAGTACTGCACAGAACTGACATTTCTACATCCTCTTGATTTTAAGCACCTGGAAAAGGAAGGACTTAATTTTTTGTAAAAGGGTATCCAAAAGAAAAGCAAGAATCTTCACCAATTACTATACTGCAGACAATTTTATTTTTGGTCTGTGACCTATATATATGGAAATACATGGTAATTACTGCTTGCTTTTACACTAGCATTGGGATTCTGGTGTCCTTGGGATTTGTTCTTAAGGCTGGAGTGAGCGCAGGCTGTTTTGCCCATGCCTGGGACTTGAGAGTCCGTCTCTCAAGTTCTCTACAGTCTTTTCAACGTTGATTCTGTCCCACTGCTGACCCCCTGCCCTTCTCTGCCCTCAGTCCAGTCTCATTCTTTGCAGTTGTCCGGGATCTGTAGGCTTCTCTTGCAGCATCCGTCTTCTAGACCCATCAGCCCCTGCCTGCGCTGTACTCTAGAGCCTATTTCCAGTTTCTCTCAATTTTGTGTTCAGTCTCCTTGCATTGACTTCTCCCAGTTTATGTCCCTAGACAACTTTTTATCCTCCTGCAAACAAATGGGATAACTTGTTCCCTGTCCGTGGAAATGGCTGAACTTCTTTGAAATTTTTCTAGATTTTTTTTTTCCTGAAACTTTCTAAAACCAGCCTGGAAGAATTTCCTAGAAACTTTCAATCCTAGAAACTTTCAGTCTAAATACTTCCTGTCTTGTAAAGCTGTGAGCAATTGAGAAGATGACTTTTAGGATGGTAATCATTAAAAACCTAAACAGGAGACAACCTTTTGGCCTTGCATTTTCAGCTGTGCCCAATAGCGTTTTTTGACTTGTTATTACAGCATCAATTCACAATATGTGATTTAACTTAAATAGTCTGTTCTTGTTACCATGAGAATTAGTGATAACATCACTGGCCATCACTGCTAGCTTTTGCTGTGCTTTAAAAATATTCAAATGAATCACTGATTATCAAAATAAAGGTGATGTACCTCCAACTTTGAACAAAGTCTTGTAGACAGAAAGAATGTGTAAACAGACGACTAAGCAGAAATAACACTTCTTATTCCTAAACAATACATCTTTTTTCTTTAAAAACAGTAGGGGGGAATTTGGTTCTTTGATGCTAATTCTATTTTTAATTAATTTTTGGGGTCATGAATTAACATTACTAAAAAGAGTGTAGACTGATGTTTCATTTTGACGCTGTTCATTAAGATTTAATGACCTAGACTTATTTACACCTAAATGAGTTTTTTAATTGTCTAATTAACAAAATGTATCAGTTTGCCTCTTTAAACTAAGCTGCTCTGAGGTAGTATCTTTTAGTAATTTCAAATGTTTAATAAAAGATGAAAGCCTTCCATTATTTTAAATGAGTTCTTTTCTAACAAGCCATTTCATCTTAACATACTCCTGTTGCCTCAAAAAACTGGACTTAACATTCAAAATAGATTTAAATTAGGATTAATTAAATTTAAATTTAGAGGAAACTGAGCATTTTGGGTAGGGAAAAGATAAAGAAATGTTTAGATCTTGATAAACTGTAGGACAAATTCTAACTCCCAGGAATTTGTTTTCAGAAGAGGGTCCGGCTTATCCTGCTAAAGTGCAAAACGTGCAGTTTGTGAAAAGAGAGGTATGATCTTCTCAGCACTGAGAAAAAGAAGTCCTCTCTTTTTCTTGGCTGCTGCATCAGACATGGTGGATTAAGCCCAGTTCTATGGGTATGGTTTTATTAGGAAATCTAATTATTAAATACTTTTCACGGATTTTTAAGCATTCTTTCCAACTGTGTTAGCTAGAATTCAATTTATATCAGAAGAAATTATATTAATTATCTGAATTTTATTATCTTTTGTCTGGAGGCTTCCAAGTACCTTGTAGAGACAAATTTTACTCCCTTTTTTAAAGAGCAGGAAGCTGGGATATAGAATGATCCAGGACTTGCTCAAGATCACAGAGAAAACTGAGAGACAGACTTCTTCATTCTTAGCTAATTCTTAATATTGCGACACAGGCTAACATTTCTGACGTGCAATAGTAACTCATATAAGCGACAAACTTCAGGTACAAGAGGACCCCCACTGGTTTCCATGGGACTGCTTGTATGAATCAAGTTGAGCATTCAGATAAGGTATTTGCAGGATTAAGGCTTTACATATGGTGGAGAATTGAGCTTTATATAAACTTTAAATAGGTTCCAAATCCTTTGTGCTTCCCATTGTCCTGTGTTGCCTCTCACTCTGAAATAGGGCATATCAGACAGCCAGGAGAACTGAGCAGACAACTGGAAGGGAGAAGGCTGTCTCCTATGAATTAAAAAATCTAAAAGCTGACCCCCCAAATCATACGCTTCAGTTTCAATAACTTCCATGCCTTTGATATCAATCCTGTGATTCTATTTTGGTTTGCCTTCTGATTTTTGAACTCCTGGGGTTGGCTACACTGACATCATCTCTAAATTTGGTGGGGAGAGAGAAAGACAAGCATTGTTAGGGTGAAGGAGCCTGAACAGCAGCAGCTGCTGATCTGCTCAGTCAACACGGTCTATTTTATCACACGGCTTGAGATCGAAGGTTTCTCAACTATATTCTTAGCGCATTAAGTAAAAGCTTATTTGTTTTTTGACTGAGGTGATTATACCCTTGGTAAGGTGCTATTGCTTGTTCTGCAAAATAATAAAGACTGTTAATCTTATGATAAACTCAGGGGTGCAAAATGAGCGTCAGTCAAACAACTATAATATTAAATTCATAGTCAGAATGTTCAAAAACCAGACCTGCGCCTCTGAAGTCATGATTATCTCTGCTTTAATGTGCATTGCATCGCTTACAAAAGAAATATAAAAAAAAATGTTACCTGAGTCTCCTGTTAGAGCTGGGGAGCTATGCAATTTAAGTAAATAATAACACAGAACATAGCAAGATCAGCAAGATCAGAACAGGGGATACATCTGTTTATAAGATCTGCCTGAGGAGTATTTTTAGCCTTTATCCCTTAGAGAAAGGATTTGTGGCAAGAAATACAGCATGCTAAGGGAATTCACTGTTATCCAAATAGCCCCTGCACTGGAGGCTGTGAAGTATTGTAGACCATAATTAATCCTTCGGCTTACCATTAGTGGTAGGTTGGCATTTTTGTGACAGACTGGTGAATCCAGGCAGTTTGTGAACCCACTACCTGTAAGTTGTTCCTAGAGAGTTCTATAGAAAAAAAACAACTGCAGCAGAGCCGTGGCTGTGCCTGCGTGGCACCATGCAATACCACACAGAAATACCAGCAAGCAAGTGCTAAGTGAGTACTAGAAGCCATCCAGCAGCAGTAGCACAGTGCTCTGTTTGGGTTTATTATTCTGATAGGAGCTATATGTCAATACTGCAATTCTACTTCTTGTACCAAGCAAATCTGGAAATATCACTGTATAACGCTGCATTATGCTATGCAGACATGTACCTGATTGCATGGGAACAGAAAGGGGAAATCCTTGCTCCCATTCGAGTGAGTAGGAGTTTTCATGTCACTTCAGTTCGTTCAGGATTACACCCATGGTTTTTTTACTGGCTTGGGGTTTCCCACCTATATATGGGTTCATCCCACAGCTGGTATCATCACCGCCTGTTCATTGCAATTCCTATTCTTCATCCAAGTTGTTTTGAAACTGTTATAAACTGAAGAATAAAAGATAAATCTCTGGCAATGTCTTGTCTGTTTAGACAGAAACATCTCGAGGAACAAGGACTGCCTTTTACTGTCTGTTGCTATAGTGCCTGGCACAATAGGGGCCTGGGTCTTAGTTGGAGTCAATGCAGTACCCTCATTGTAGTAAGAAATGTTCCTGGGAGACAGAAGAATACAACAGCTACTCTGTAATGCAGTAATGCACCATAATGGCGCAAAATAATTTGACATACAGACTAGTCACATTATGTGTAGGTTTACACCATGCTATGCAGAAACTTCTCAGGTACTAAAAATAATTCTTTATGTAGCACTGACGAACTTGCGGTAACCCAAATGATTTTACAGACCCCAAAGCTCTCTCTCACATGTATACAGATAGCATACTCCCTAATGTAGCACTGAACTCAGGGAAATGCAGCTACACAGGAGATGAAATGCAGAAAATGTTAAACAGTACCAGAGCTGAAAGATAGAATAGGAGCTAAAAAACCGTACTCTGTTAACGTTGTGCGGTGGATTTAAATAAGTAGGCAATTAACTGCCAGGATGGAATTTGGCAAGATGTCCGAACTTAACATTCCCTCATATCGTCCAAAATGTGTTGTGTCCATCTGAATAATGTCCTACCAGCTGGAAATAGGCAGAAACTTTCCAGTAAGCAGTGCCTCATTAGAAAATGCTGAGTTGCTGAAAACAAAAATATTTCTCAGGAAATTCTGTGGGTCTTTGGGAGGTTTTTATTGTGGGTTTTGGTGGGTTTTTTTTTCTTCCTCTATTTTCCCCCAGCAAAACATAGGCAGGTCTCTATTATTCATTGCTCTACAGCAGACCTTCTGTGTGGCCTTCCTCTGACTCCAGGGCACCTAGCAGGCTTCCTGCAGCTCAACTAGAGGCTGAACCCAGTGCTCACATATCCTCCAGATTCTCTGGTAGAGCTGGAAACCCTGATTTTCTGAGGTCTCTGACCCAAGTGAGGGCTTCTTCAGCTTTGACTCCCCTCTTTACCTCAAAGAATCTGGATATGTTAACTACTGCCCCAGCTCCTGTCCTATGGAGGTGGAAGCCTGGAAGCCCTAGGAAAGCTTGCCCAGTAGTGGCTCATTCTTTTGCAGCCCCAGCAGTCAGCGTTGTAGGTGAGGAACAAACAACTCCAGGAGCCCTGAGGCTCCCAAATGTGCTGCTTTCAGAATGGGTTGTTTCCCAGGTTCATCCAAGATTTGTACAACTGGTCCCATTTGTTTCAGACAAAATAATCATCACAAAAACCTAATTTTTCCAATGTAAAATTTTCAGAATCCTCTTTTTTATTCTCATTCAAAACAGAAACGTGGAGCAGAGATCTTGGAGATGCTTTCAATCAAATTCAAGCACTGTCTGGGGAATTATTCAGTGCTCACTCCTTGGCCCAAGTGCTTCACACTGAATTTCTAACATCGGTCCAAACTTGTCTGCTTGGTGGTTTGCCATCTGAGGTTGGTTGGGTTAGTATTCTCAACTTGTGAGATGTGGTATATACAGAGGGGGAGGCTGATAATGTTTGGCATTTAATTCTTGGTAGTATATTGTTTACAGTAGAGCCATTATATGTTCTATCACCTTCACATGTCCTGTTTTTTAACCATGACTTTGATAGCGTCAGGATGTGTTGAAGTGTATGTACAATGTGTTCAGTCACGGTGTGTGCAGAGTTCAAAACTTTGTGACTCTTACATGAAATCTTCCTGTGCCTTAACAGCTATAATCTTCCCTATTGACAGAGACATTAAAAATAACTGTGGATGTTAAAGATGCTCCCTGCTACCCATAACCACAACATTTCATTGCATCACAGTTGTGGAAGGACTGAGCACAGCTGACTGGTGCTATGAAATGTCACTATGCTTGGAATGGGCTTCCATCCTGTGCCAACGTGGAAGAAACCTTACGACACTTTAGATTAACAGTCTCTGATATGCATATAAGTAGAATGAAGCTTGTACTTGGTAGGTAAATAAGAATAATTACAGCTCTCAAAACACACAGTAAATATCCAGGAATCAGTTGTGAGCAAACTTCATTAGAAATCAAGGGAATGTATAGTGTATGTGTATACATAAAAGCGAGGGTGGCCAATGCTGCAGGTTGGTACCTTGTTCCTCTTTGTGTCCCTCCATGCAGACTAGGTGCAATGGCAGTCCTGTGCACTTGCCATGCAGAAGCTACATTTGCAGGTCATTTGTAGGAAAATCTGCCTGGGATCCTTGTACCAGGGCACACCTTGCTCTGGAGCACCTGAGGATGCAAATGAACTTGCCACCCACAGAGGAAAGAGCGCTGAGTATTGAATACCCAGCATTACCCTTCTGGCTGTAGTAGGACTATTCCTGCATGGTAAAGTGTTTGCAGGATCAGGACTGGAGAAAGCTTTGGCTAGGATTAGAAGCTGTCAAGTCCCAGAATCAGAAAATTCAGAAAAGGATAGTGAAGGCCTTATTCAAGGCAGTACAATGAAATTTCCCCACCAACTGTTTTGAAAAAAAATATATTAATAAACAGTTAATCTGGAATTATTCCAGCAGGTCAGGCACAGGGACATTAAAAGGGAAGTGGTGCTGGCATCGTTTTATGTAAAATGTGTAAGATGTCAACACTGTGCAGTGATTTGAGCACACTGGTGCCTAACAAGAAAGGAAAGGTGTATGCTGGGGGAAAGAGAGAGAAAAAAGAAAAGTTTGAGATTGTATTTGTTTAAAGAAAGAAATCCATCATATGGCTTTTAAAAATGAGGATAAAACTACTCTCACCAGCTGCATACAAATGGGAGAGCATCTTACATTAAAATGGAACTGGGACTTTCAAGTACTTCACTCAATATGCAGAAAATTATACTGGATGTTGACAGCTTTTCTCCACAAAGCTGACAGCTGTGGGGGTCCTTTTATTAGACAGTATAAAAAAAATCTTAAAGTAAAGTTTTCCCAAGTAAATAGGCAAATATTCAATAAAACAATCAAGTGCTGTTTTTATTTTGCTGTTCAGTATGAAGTTTGTTATATTTCCTGCAAATAATACACAAAACAAATCCCTTTTTAGGACTGTGGGAAGTACTCATATGACAAATGGTGACTGGTATATAGATGTGCTGAGCTGGTAATGTCTGTGTTCTCCAGAGCCTATGAATCATCTGACAGTGCTAGTATGATGTTAAAGTAGAACAATATTTTCTTTTCTCATTCTGGAACGTCCTGAACATTCCAGACCCAGGGAGCCTTCCTTATAATTAGGGATGACACCCTGTGAAACTAAAAACCCTGTCCATTCTACAAATCTCTATCTAGTTCCATATGTGAACTATACACACTGCATGTGTAAACCATACTATACACTTTGCCCTTATATCCATAGTAAAAAGCCAAATCCTGGATTCAAACACAGCTTCTAGGCAACTTGGAACTGCATTATCCCCATCTCTCCATGGCTGGGATCATCCTGGGAGCTACCCCTAATGGTAAACTAACTGGGTTTAGACACAAAGTGACTTTCATGGAAGTACTTTGGCTCAGGAACTCTTCCTCCATGTTCTAGTCAGCTGATGCTTAAAAAAAAATCATTCTGTAGGGACTTTTTTTTTTGTCTTCTCCAGGAATAGAGGGAGATGTTTGGGAAAACAATCGTTTCTACTGTTGAAAGTGATGTTTATATCTTTCACAAAATATTTATGGTTCTTTTATGAACAACTGGGACACAAACCAGTTAATATGCAAACAGTTAACTGGGATATTACAAAACACCAGCAAACACATACAGTATGAATTTGACAGGTGATTCAGAGATAAAAATCAGCCTGGCAGCTCTTAATTTCCATTTCCTTTCAAAAGAGGACTTCCCAGAGATGAAGTACTCCTCCACGAAATAGCTTCACTTTTCCCATGATTTACCTCTCACACATTCAAGAAGGGCCTTTGCATTTCAGGAAAGGAATGCTTCTTCCCTAAAACTTCATATATTATCTGTCTTGTTCTTTCCTCTCTTAGTTGCTTTTAGTCAAACCAGGGGTTTCTTTGTTGTTTGTCTTTCTGTGTTTGCTTGCAGAGCTGCAGTTAAACACCAATTACAACTTGGAGAGGTGACAATGTAATGTCATTCCTGTTTAACTCTTTTTCAAGTCTATATAATGTATGCCTTAATCATAGTGACTGCTAAATTATCACATGGAAAGCCAAATATATCAAATATAAACGCTATCATACAACTTAAAATGATTGCCATTTAAGAAAAGTGAAGGACTGGTGAAATTGATGTACTGAAAGGGGTTTGTAAATCTCTGCAAAGACACGGGAATATATTGCATAGTGCGATGTGAGTTATGTCTGCAGCAGTTCTCACTTGAAAATCCTCTTGTAGTGTACTTTGCTCCTCACTTTCTACAGTGGTGGAAATGAGAGGCTAAAATCATCTTCATGGCTTATTGTTTGACAAGTTATTCCACTGGCTCATCCTTTACCTCTTGTAAAATACAAACATCTCTCTCTGCCACAAAGACCCTTTGAAGCTTACCCCACCCTCCCTAACTAGCTGACTTTTGCATCTGACCTCCATCAGCACCTAATCAGGGGGTATTCACTAGCTTAATTAGCTAGCATTTTCTGCCTAACCTCTTTTACCACTTCTACTACACAAAGCCCACATCCTCACCCACAGCTCAGCAAGGTGCGAACTACAGTTGCTCTTCCCTGACTTGCCTTTCTCTATTTCTCTTCTATAGCCACAGAGCTTAACCAAGGTGAGACAATTTATTGTTACTTTAGTGACTCTTATGCTGTATTACCACTGAGATGTCAGTGTCACCTGGGGCTTCTTAGTGCTAGAATAGCATGAATGTTTCATAAAGTAAATATAGAGAAGGAAGGGGAGCAGGCAGGAGTCAGGTTGCCTACAAACGTTGAATAATGGGACTGGAAGAAATGCTGCAAGTCACTGTAAACTGAGAGCTTACATTAACATCTCTATTCTATAATTACATGGTATACTCAACAGTTGTTAGCTTTGGCGGGCTTTGCACAGTAAAGATGCATTAGAGTAATTATATTGTAATGACAGAAGATCATGAGTTAAAGATGTTGTGGATCCTGTTAGTATACACATCTGAAATTGTTTGGAGCTGATGTGGGAGGTGTATCCTCATGGCATTTGATAGCACTGATATTGTAATTAAAGCTGAGGAGATGGGGTTTGTGCTTATTTCCTACTGCTGCCTGTGAATATTAATTAGCTCATGTAACCACCTGACCCTAGCAGTAATCAGCTCTATTAGATAGAGCAGGAGGGAAAATGTGAATTGCCCACTGAATATTTTTTAAGAAAGCTGAGATGAAAATAGCCCAGTTGTGACAGAGAATAGAGGCTCCTGGAAGCCCAAGTGCCTTCTCCCTGGTGGAACGAAGAGCAGAATCTGGTTTCATCTGGCCTCTGCTTCATGGAGGAGAAGGACATTCCTGGCACCACACAGACAACAGAAGCACACCTGGTTTGGCACACAAATGAGTAAGAGAACCACAGGTCTGCAGAGATCTCATATTCCTGAGGACAGCTGAAACTTTTCCCACTGCTTGTCTTCCTGCCTGCATAGGCTGTAAGAAGAGACGACTCCAGAAGGCCAAAAATGTAAGTCTGAGCTGAAGAGCTTCCCTAAATCTAACACCCTAGGTAGGCATATGTTATTCGTCCTGAGGGCTTCAACATCACCCTCAAAGAAAAGGGAAATTATTATTTCATCCCTTGCAAAGATGGGATGAAAAAGTACCTGGGGAAACCCTCATCTTGCACTGGGAAAAGCCCTAGGAATTAAACTAAAATTCTAGCTCCGACTCCTAGGCTGCCTGGCAATTGTCTCTGCCTATCAAAGCAGTCCTTTTCACCACTCACAGTCTAGTGTGAACTTTGTGGGTACCCAGAAAATGGGGTTCGGGGAGAAGTGTGAATGTGTGCTTTTTAAAGATGGCAAGTAGAAGCCACAGGGAAAAATGGAAGGTTAGCCTCGGTCTGTGTCATAGCTAGGTAGCTCTGTTTCTCTCCCTGTTAAGACCTGGTCCCGTTGGCTGCAGCAGCAGCCTTCCTAACAGTTTCCTGATAAGACTCATTACAGAGTTCATGTTTTTGTCCTTCTCACACCTCCCTCAACTCTTCCTGTCACAGTCCCCTCCCCAGTCATAAGGATTCAATCACCTATGATATACAGTCTTTGGAGTCTGTGTGGAGGGACAGGCTGTGTTAAAAAAATGGTGTGTTCCTAATCGCTACGGGGTTGGCTAGGCAGTAATTCTCAGAAAAGGTGGGAGAGCACGATGCTGCTATACACTGGTGTCTGGTTGCTGCTCTGCTGGAGATCCATGAGCAACAATAGCACTGCGAGTTCTCTTTCTTCTTTCCTGACAGCACCACAGTACCTGTATCTTAATCAGTCAGTGTCAGACAGTGTCACAGGCTCTGAACGCTTCTCTAAGCAAAGCACAGCACAAATACCTCCCTGCTGCTTGTAGCTTAGGTTACCATTACGAGGCTGAGCTGCCTGGTGTAACGCTTAAATGCTCCAGACAGGCTGAAATCTTCAGAAGCGTTGGCATCAACACGCACTCAGCCCAGGACACCCCTCAGCCCCGGCCAGGCAGTTTCTGTGCTCTCGTGGCTCTGGCGGAGGCTGCTACCCGCTAGTGACAGCACAGGCAGGAGGCAGAGAGCTGCCAGAGAGAGGTGACAGAAGGAAAAGATCGTTGTGTGGTCGTTGGTATAATTTTAGTTGCAAATGTTACAGAGAATGAGGAATTTATGTATATTTTCTATTAGAATATTGCATGCCTCTCAGGCTATCTGATTTGTAACTTTCGTGACTAACATGATTTAAATCAGAAAGAATGAAGGGGGAAACCTACCCAAAAATGAAATGGTGACATAAGCAAAGAGTTTTAGAGGAAACAATGGAGTAGCTGACTACAGGGAATAATTGTAGCTCCACCACAGCTGGAGTGGTTTACTGTTCCCAGCAGTGAGCCTAGCATCAAAGGGAACCCTGCACCTGAAACCCCTGGGAAGAAGCGGGTTATCAGCAGGCACAAACGGATCCACATAAAGAGCAACAGCCAAGGTTTGGCGAGTGGGACAACCTGGCTTTCCCCAGCTCGGTGACAGTGCTCTCTGAGCACAGAGAGGCAAAGCCTGGGCTTTTAGCCCTTTTGCCATGTTAACATATTTTCCTCAAGGCCCTGCACCTTCAAGGCATGAATAAGTAAGGCTTTATTTTTAAAAACGTTATATAAGTTACACCTGTTCAGAGGATCCTGCTGGGAACGTTCTCAAGTTCCATAAGCAAGTTAGATTTGTGATGTTAACAAGGGGTCTGGCAAACCGTGTTCTCCCACGGGCACTGCATATTCACAGCAGCGTTATTAAACTTTTGGTGTTTAAATACCACAGATTAAGGGCCAGCAGCGAGAAACTCCAGCAACTTGACTTTCTGCTTGTTTGTTACCACTTTTTGGGCCCTCCTGATGTTGTGTAGGCCTTTATTGTGTGTAGAAGATAAATAATTGATTATTTGAAGTTACCCTGCTATTAACAGCACAGACAGGAGGCAGAGCTGCTGCCAGAGAGAGCTGACAAAAGGAGATGATAATTCTTGTGGTGGTTGATATAATTTGCTGCATGTGCTATAGAGAATGAAGAAACTAGGTTTAATTAGTGTGGAAATGCAGAGGAGCGATGATGGCTTTACACTAGGTGTTTCGATTTGGCTGGGTCAGTCTTCCTCTAAACAGAGGATCTTCATGTGCAGAGGAAGGTATTTGAGTGTAACCTTTTGTACCAGATTTTTGTTGAGGGTATTCCTTCTGTCCCCCTTTCGAACCACAATCATTTCACCCTCTCAGGTTAGGAGCGTGCCCCAGTGTAGTGGTGTGTCCTCCACAGCACGGTCCAGCACTCGGGCAGATCTACCTGTGTCTTCCTGCTAGATGGTGTAATGTGTCCCCTGAAAAACAGGTACATAAATGGGCGTAAAATCAGCGGCACTTCTTTTTTAAGAAGTACAACGCCATTCACCCATTTCAACTGTTGTAGGACTGAGACCTTGTTTAGAAACAAGATTCATAAAAAATAGCTTCTGTAAACATAAATATGTTCAATTTTCACCTCTGAAATCTTATACAGACTGTAAATTCTTTGGAAGTGAGAAATAATACAAAAATGTTCAAGTACTGCATATTCAGAGGCCTCGGTTTTAGTAAAATGTTGTGGGTTTATGAGGCTACCGTATAATTCATTTTGGCTGCCCAGAAGTGGAGAGCGAGAGTGGTGTTTCAGGGGCCGATTGCAGAGGTTGTAACCTTCTGCACACAATATATTGAACAATTCCATCATTCCTGCCTTCAAAGTGAATTTAGACTGACATAGCAGAATAGAAAAAAATAATGCTTAATAAACTAAGGGTTTTATTGCACACACACACAGTCTCATAGGTGTGCATTCAGCAAAGAGTGGGCATGACTTTATAATAGGTACACTAAAAAAAGCAATGTTTGTATTAATATCCCCTTCTATCACACTAAGTAAAAAAGCCCTTTTCAGTTATTTTACTTTTTATCCTCATCCAGTTTTACATTTGTTTGACTACAGTATTACCTTAATAAAGAAACCTTGTTATGCAAAAGTGATAAATATAAAATTTAAGAGAATTAATCTTTCATGGGTAGTAGTAGATGCAGTGCATTGAGCCAAGCAAGGGATCCAGGAGACATTGCCCTGGCAAGCACTGGCCTGCATGTGTGTCCTCTGGTGAGGACAGAAACTTTCTGTTGTGCTGCCTGCCCCTCCAGCCTCCTCAAAAGCCACGACAGCAAGTGCTTCCAGGGGCCAGCACATCAGCCCAGATGCTGAATGAGCCCAATACTTAACTGCAGGAGAAAAACAGATCGCACCAGAGGGTTTCCCTCTTCAAGAGAACTTCACCCTCTTCTAATCAGAGAAGGAAATTTCTGAGGTATTTTGGGCTTCTTTAGCATGTCTCAGCAGTTTAGTGCAATCCAAAATGGAAATCATGGGCATGCACTTTTCACCCTAGGCATAAGCATTAGTTAACCCTTTGATGTGATAAGATTGGTAAGGAAAATCCCTCAGACTTTCATCCCCCTGAAAAGCTCCATAGCAAAACCGTTTGATAAACCCTGCCCAGTCTTCAGCACCCTCTCCTTCACCAGTAACCCTACAAGAAAGAGAAGCTCTAGTATCTGTAATTTCCAGATAAGCAGCTGAGCTCTAGGAGACTTAGACCAGATCCTTGAGGACATCAGAATGCCTCAAAACGTTTGAGACTTTAGGCCCAGCTGACCCTCTAGAAGCCAGGACAAAGGATGGGAAGCAAAGCCTTAAATGTTAATCAAACAGCACCATCCTTCTCCTATAGAGAAGTTCCTCACTGTAAATAATTCTTCACTACCAACCCGTGTTTGCTACTCACTTTTGATTTGCACTCTTGATGTTTCATTATTACATTGTACAGCCAGTGGTACCTTACTTCTCAGCCGTATGTTGTCAGTCATATATTTGCTTCTTGTTGTGTTATTGTCAGGCTCTAAGCTGTTTATGAGTCCCCAAAATGTGAAATTTTGGTCTTGTTCAGCTTTTAGCTAACCCTGCTGCTTAGACGCAGGAATATCCTTTGCCATATATCCTATGCCATTTGCCATATAGAGATTTATTTAAAATACCATTGTGAATTACACTGAGGAAGCTTCAGTAAACCATGACAATAAATAATGAGAGGGTATTTGCCTGGAGGAATTCTCCCTAATGAGGTTTGGTCTTATGCAGGCATTCTGTTTGGAAGTCAGGTACCTTGTTTTTTGAGATTTTCATGTTTCTCCCTATCTAGCAGGGCTTTCAGTAAGATTTTGTTAATAATTGATCATGAGGACACTAATAACAATATTTAATAGGAAAAGGCATGGCCATGAACATATCTGGGGGAAAAATAATTTTATGTAAAATTCCGATGTCTAATATTTATTTATTCGTAAACAAAAAAATCTTATCAACATAGCATAATTGTTTTGGAAATAGGCATAGCCTACTCTATAGCCTTTCTCTACTTGAAAAGAGACTATGGATTAAGTAGAAAATCTTATGGTCCATATTTCTTCAGAGAAGGGTTTCTGCTCCGAGGTGCACCTCTTTGTATTGTTACAGCCTTGTGCAGGATCTGTTCTCAAATGAACTTTCCTAAATGAACTCTTGCTTCTGTAACTACGGCATTCGTGCTGGTTGACCCTCCAACACCCACTTTCCTTTGCGAGTGCTGGCCTTGCTGCCTGCTCCCCCTGTGGCACACAGGATCTGTGCTAATACAGGGCTGTGCCAGCTACGTGGGTGAGTATTGCTGCCCCCAGTATTCCACCAGCTCAAACCTCCGTAAGTCTGTAAGGTACACACAAAAAAATTTCCAGCATGGTACTTTGGCCACCCTATTATAAGGAGATATATGTCACAGCGGTGGAAGTATATATGCGCAGAAAATCTGTAGGGAATGACATACAGCTTATTGTGTGTGAGGGAGATGGGTGCAGCTCTACTGATGCTTGTCAAAACCTCTGGCATCCTGTATCACAAAGCCTATACATTAATTTCACATCTGTTAGAAGTGGCATAATATTTCCTTGTAGCTTTACTTAAAGATCAGTACAAATAAGAGAGCGAAGCACTTTTTTACTTTGACAGTGAGAGGTGTAAGTGTAATGACCTAGAGACCCAGGGTCTCTGGCCAGTTCTTTGGGCCTGGGGAGTTACTTACTAGATGCTTCTTAGATTCTGCAGCATAAACGGACATCCAGGTAATGGGATAGGAAAAGCAC
>JAVJGJ010000033.1:7839885-7856588 GCA_035590215.1 Microhierax caerulescens | reverse complement strand
GAAAAGCACCAGAATTAAGCGTCTCCCTGTGGACAAATCCCCACTGAATTAAGAAGTAGCCTGTACATATGGCAGGCCTCAGTTATCAAAAGGTAACATTACGGCAACCAGTTTTGGTTGTACCTTTCAAGCTAAATTAACCTGCACCGTGATTTTGAATAATTGTATCCAGGGTAAAGTCTTCCCCCCTAGATGAGATATTTCATCTCTGCTCATTAGTAGCTCGTTCCCACACTGGGTAGAACTCTCCTTAAAGTAGAGTAAAAGGGAAGAATAATATTGTCAGTCTCCTAAATTAATAAAGCTCTCCCCTGATCTAAAGCAGCCCAACCACTTACTGCAGTGAGCAGCATGTCTTCAAGTTAGAGATGCACAATGGGAAAATCCATCCCTTCACCCGAGCCACACATCTGATAGCCCTTAGGCAGAACAGAGGTTTGAAAGGCATCTAACCAGTAGCTGCACGCAGTGTCTGGTTCTTCGGGTAGTGCAAGGTTCAGCAGCCAAGTAAAAAAAAAAAAAAATAATGCATCACTCCTTTCCTCCTTGCCTCCAGCAACATCTGCTTGTGTGACAAAGTGAAAGCTCAGTAGTTCTGCACTTCAAAAACTAGTTTGATGTCTGACTTCTTCTATTCAAAGTGCTCGGTAACTGTGCTTTGCACTTACCTGTTTTAATCTCTCACAGTGCAAGCAACTTGATAATGTAATAATCAAACAAAAGATTGACAGAGAATGTAGCAAGCTTCACGCATCCCTCTGATTCTTCTACCATGGAGTGATAGATACTTCAAGAAGAAAAGAATTCCTCTAGTGGCTTCATTGTTTTCCAGGCATCTTTCTAGATGAACTTTTCCAATGGTAAAATCATTACAAAGTAGAAGCGCAATCTCCCCAAGGGCTACCTTGAAAACCTAGTCTAATATAAGGAGCTATAATGCAGTAATGAATCCTATAGGCAAAACAGGACTTTGTGACTGGCTTTGTAAGGTGAAGGAATGGGAGGAAATGTTGCCTTTGGAGAGTTAAACCAGAGTGTTATTTTTGACTGCCTTATGATTTGGGATGTTACAAAACCAAGGCCTCTCCAAAGCCAGAGACCACACTCTAAAATGAGAAACACATGAACCCACGAAATGTGAGTGCTCATCTATATTGTATTTCTGAAAATGACGAGGCAGTGCTGAGAACGCTGGTGTTTGGGTGATCTGGTATTCAAATCTCAAACTTGATTCGTATTTCACCCCTCAATGGCAGCTGCAGTATTTTCTGCTTCTGCTCCTTCCACGACTGTTGCAGGGTACATAATCCCCCAGTTACGTGAAGAAAGAGGCTGTAGGTATCTTATGGCTCCATAAGAAGGCAGCCCCTTCCCAGTCACACTGCAGCTACATCTAATGGTCCTCTAATGAGCAACAAAATAATGCTTAAGCATACCTCCACCAGAGAAGGGTAGTGGGAATCCAGGCAGGTATCATCCCCTCTGAGGTGGCTTAGTGAGATTTTTTGCATGTGAAAACAGAACAAAATCAAGCCCTTTAGGAAAGAAAACTCAAAACCTGCTACTGGGACAGGAAATGAGTGAGGAAAAAAAGAAATCTTAATCAAAAAAACCCAAATTTAATTTCCAGCATGACAGAGGGGAAACAGCGAAGACAGATTTACAGTGAGAGTTCAGTAGACAGACAGAAGTCTATACAAAGTATTGAAAATTAGAAACACTTGCTAGAAGTATTATTTGCTTTCATCCTTCTTAGGAAAAGAAGCAATTGCAATCAATTATGTTGTAATTTTAATAATCTCTTCAAGCTATTTGTAAGGTTACTTTGCATTTAATAACGCAGCTTACCCTAATATAAGATAAAAGCACAGTTTACCTAGTTTGGAAAATGAAACTCAGGAATTGTCTTGTTCCAACTGGAGCAAATCTAATAGACATATATGTAATAAACCACAGTGATAGTTCAGGAAGGTGCAGTTATAATCTTATACAATTTTTTTCTTTGTGTTCGCATTAAAACAGAAAAAATCAGTTTCTAATTTACTGCTAATTGACTTTTTGTATGTACTAGAACTTTTGGCTGTCTGACAGAATAGCATTTCTTCTGTCCTCAAAAAAGAGGTTGTAACACGTTATTGCAGTGCGCTGCAATAAACCTAAAGCAAATCCACAACAAATGTACTTGGTAATTGTATCTAACTTTACTTCCCAGCAAAGCAGTAGGCTGTGAGAAAGGCCCACTATTTAAGTACTAAAATTGTACTGCATGAACATAAAGGCTCAAGTCTGAGTGGAATGTGTGTAGCATGAAAGTGACTTTGTTTTCAGAAGGTTTGCTAAAAATAACATTGCAGTCTCTTAAAAAAATATATACATTTGGTTTTAATCCAAGAATTCAAAATACAGGAATTTAAGGGTCACAGAAACAAAAACCCAAATCTCTGAATACTTGACAGAAGTGGAGACAGCAGAAGGTAGAAATACGAGCAACTTTGTTACCGTGCCATAAGCACTCCCACATCTGGGTTGCTTGAACAGCCTCAAAGTAAGTAGAGACAAGGAAGAATTAAAAGTGTTAGTGAGCCCTTGTGTTACCTACAAGCAGGCACGAGGCCGGCTGCCTTCCTCCGGCATCCTTTGATGCAGTGAAGGAGTAACACCTCCCGGGTGTACAGCCAGCTTCCATCTGACTGTGAACAGGCCTCAAAGGTCTCTTTTAAATCTTGTCCAAGTTGCTATTATTTCCTTCCTTTTAATGCAACAAATATTGCGCTGCTAGGCACAATATATGTCCTTTTCCAATAATGCAGTTGTCAGCATTAGGAAAAAGTATTTTTTTATATATATTTATATATATATAATCAATATCAGGGGTCCTCAAACTTTCTCAACAGGGGGCCGGTGCGCAGATGAAGTGGCAGGCAGTCATCTGTGGCTGCTTGGTTTCGCCCCCCAACCCCCAGCAGGGGGGGTCTGTAAATACCAGGGGGCCGGATTGAGGACCCTGGGGGGCTGTATCCAGCCCGTGGGCCATAGTTTGAGGACCCCTGATATATATATACACATACACACATATGCACTATATATATACTTATAAAAAATAATTGTAACTTATCCATTTATTACAATTGCACTATTTGCATTTATATAATATATGCTATATATTTATATGTGTATTCTATGTTACTTACCTTGTACTTGTATGTTACTTGTATTAATAGTTTATATAGGATTTACTTCCTATGTTTGTATGATATGTCGTTTTATATAGTAGATGAATATACCTATTTACTTATTTTTATTTCATATGGCTTGCACATAAATACAATGATAACATGAAGGCTTAGGTGTTACAGGTGTTTTCCACCCGTTTGGGTGGGTGTGGAGGGAAGTTGTTTTTTTTAAAACTGTGTCAGTAGCAGCAGCTGCCTCTGTGGGACCAGGCCAAGGCTAGTGCCAGGAAGGAGTGACAGTGTCTGCGGAGAAGTTTTGGTGCCGCTGTGCCAGCGCCGCAGACGCGGCCAGTCAGAGAAACAAGCTCACGCTGCTCTCAGAGCTTCGTTGTGGGTTGGTGCTTTTGGGGTGTCGTTGTTTCAAGCCCAACTCTGCCTTGACTGCCGTGCCTGAGGCTAGCAGCACAGCAAATCCAGGTGTGCTGCCCTTGTAAAAGCAGCCTGCACCTGCCCGTGGCTCATGGGCGTGGGGAAGGGGGTGCCAGCTCCTGCAGCCCCTAACACATGCCTAAAGGCCCATGGGGATGCACTGCAGCCACCCCAGCTGAAGCAGCTCAGTGCAAAGGAGCAAGGCGGCTGCAGCACTTGCACAGGGCAGGATGCAGCGCATAAGGAGCAGGCTTTTGACTCTGCTAAATTTTCCATCTGTTCCCAGGATTTATAAACACATGCAACTCACCGTGCACCTCCAGCGACCCGCAGTCTGCGGGCGTTTGCCTCGTAAATTGTTCACGTGCCACGAGCTGCTCCATGCACAACTGCTCACGTTTTGGCCAGCCGTACGTACCCTCACTGCGCTTTGTACCGTTTACCACCTGCGATTTTTTTTTTTGAACCGCGGTCGACCCCGAGGATGCCGGCAGCCGCCGGAGCTCGGGGGTTTTTAATCTCGCGAAGTGCCACCAGGTGGCACTGACTGCCAGGGCCCGGCCCGGCCCGGCCACTGCCGGGGCTGCTCTGGGGGCTCAGCCCCCCGCCCGGCTGGCGGCTCCAGCGGCACTCGGCCTTCAGGGCTGGGCTGGGAGCTGTGGCTATGGAATGTTACGGTGCTGTGACAGTGATGTGAAGCTTTGGGATTTAGATAGATTGAATTTTCTTGCGTTATACGTGACAGCTGTTTTGTTTTTTTTTTAAGGCCCAAGCTAAGCAAACAGCTTAGGAAGACCAGACTGCAGTGAGACCACCAAGAGCTGACATATTACCGCAAAGTTGGGTGAGCCCTTAACGAAAGGCAGAAACCAGCAGCCGTGGGGCTCGTGACAGCAAGTGCCTGCTCTGCTGAAGCATTTACAGCAGCAGTACTCGCCACCGCTGGCGTGCAGCTCATCGCTGGGGTTGCTTCCTTCTGGAGCCTTCCAGCCACCATGCTGGTAAGTCCAATGCAGCTGCTCACTTTGCACTTTAGCATTAGACACTCATCTCTAAACTCTCCAGGCACTCCCAGCTGGTTTCACAATGTCTCTTGTCATTTTGCTGTAATAATTAGACCAAACTGCACCTTTCAGGCTGGCTGCGGAATCCTGACTGGTGTTCCAGCGGCTCACCTGATGGATGAGCAGCAGTAACTGCTTTTGAATCCCTTTGTTGTGACACTGGTTTTCAGTTTCACCCATGTAAAATAAATAGCCTAACAAACATAGGGTATTATTTCATTCCTTTATTAAGTGATTTATTACACTGCAAGTTCTTTGCATCAGAAAAGTTTCTGTACAAAACCAACTTACTGTTATCATGGTTTAACACACCACTCTTACTGGATTCCTTTTCAGTAAATCCGTACATTAAAGAACCTACTCAACATTAAACCAATAATCTTCTCATTTAACAAACTTCTAGTAACACCGAATTTTTATTTTACCTGGAAAATGAGTTTGTTCCAGTTACCAAAAGGGAAAAAATTATCTTTTAAATCCCCTTCTCATCTATAAAAAAAAAAAAGAAACGAAACATTTGTCACATGCTGAAATACTACAAATACTGGGTTTCTTTAAAAACAGGATGAATCCCACACTTTTCCTGGGTTTGAATCAAACTCTTAGTCAAGAGAAAAATATAAATACAGACAGTACAAACACAGGACAGATGTTTACATTTAAACATATGCCATTCAGCTGTTAAAAAAATGATTCAGACACCAACATATCAAAGGCATATTACTGACATATGGTGTCTGACATGCTTCCACAAATGAATACATAAACTGGATTTGATGACAACCATGCGACTTACATCTTCCCACATGTACAATTTATCAGGGGAACAGTCAGATTTGTGCCTTTTCAGGAACATGTATTTTGGACTACTTCTGGGGGACATACCGTGTTGTAAGCAACCGTACAGTATGTCCAATCAGGAGAATGTGTGCCAACCCATTTGCTCGATCTAGTTTCCATTCAGACCCACAGTAAGACTTCAAAGCATGTCAGACCCAGCAAGCAGCTCTGCTGGGAAATGACATCCAGTTCCAGGCAGCACCTTCTATCCTCCTTCTGGGACAGCGACCCTGTCTCCAAAAGAAGGGTCAGGGAAGAATACCCGCTAAAACAGCCAGACCACACAGTGGCAAATTTCAGCCGGCCACATCAGGTGGGTTTTTTCCTCTCAGCAGTGAAGATCTGCCCTGGTTCCTGCAGTCCTTCAGCATCAGTAAGCGTACAAAGCCCAAGCAGAGTCTCCCATCAGTTGTCACAATGCAGTTCTTAATTGCTGCATTTGCTAGAACAATTCCATACCGTGTTATGCCTCTCAGAAAGGGACCCCAGGAACAGCAGAGCGCAGCTACTGCTGCTGCGGAGCCACTCTCCCAGCGCCAGGCCAGCAGAGTAAATTAGACACAGCGGGCTACTCCCAGCACTGGTCTCAAAACTGACGGCTTGATCTCCTTGGCATATGGTTGGCAGCTCCAGCACATAGGAGGTTACTATTCTGCCACAGGAGAACAGCGTTAAAGCTCATTAATATTATGGGGATCAGTCAGGCTAACATGGGGCTACATGCCAAGGCACTCAAGTCCTGTCTAGATTTAAGCGTGTTTTGGCAGAAAAAGCATCATTTCAGGTGGTGGGAGAGCTCTGTCAGCCAAAATTTAAGGTACCAACTTGGAGGCTCCTGAGGTGCCCCCAGGGTCAGACACAGGGTTAAGAGAGCCGTTAAGATTTCAGCTTTAGAATTCAATGCCTAAATTTTGCCCACATCCCTTTCTAGAAAGTTGTTGGTGGGTAGTTCAGCTCAGAGCCTGTGACAGCAAGAATAAAATAAGCAAAGGCCATACTGAAGTTTACAAAGATACCAGCTGAGGAAGGTCAGGCTGCTGAGAGACACTTCACTACGCCTGCATATGTAAGTAAACAAGGAGAAAAAAAAACCCTAACAATCCCTTAAAGCTAAATTAGCCCTATTGTCCTTGCCTTCCTCAAAACAGCTCCAACCCTGAACTCAAGTTCATGAGCACTCCCTAATTCACGTGTCCTGAATAAATATTTTTCTATATTAAATAACTAACACATTTCTGCATCAGAATATCCTTAGGTCTAGCAGTTAATTCATAATTTTAAACAAACACCATTCAGCTGAGGAGGGTTTCCCATGAATGGACTAAAGAGAAATTCCAAAATGTTGTTCCTTCTCTGATTACATTTAGAGGCTAATGCGGTGCGATCGCTGGTCCCGCTGACGCCCGGACAAGGCTTTCAGCTCCTAGCTGGCTCGCATCCTGCCACTGCAGAGCGCAGAGAGCAAGCTGTCCGCCCTCCCCGGGGACAAGAGTACATCTGTTCCTCAGCCCAAAGTGCTGCAAGCAGGCAGTACAAACTGGCGTTCAGCATAAAGATGCCAATCGAGCTGGGCTAGCCTTAAGTTGCAGGTTTGATTGCAAAAGGTCTTCCTTGATGTCTTCTGTACTTCTAGTCCCAAGCCTTCTGCCCTTAAATAAAAATACTGTTAGTGTTTATAGAATTTCCACAGTTTATTTTATCAGCCTCTCTTGTGTGCTCTCTCCGGTATGGAAAAGGAAAGAAAAAAAGCCATGTATTGTCTTTTAGTCACTAGTTGGTCCTCCTTTAAGGACCTTGTAAGACATTTTTTGTGTATTGTTTCCCTGCATATGTGGGCAGCTTTACTACTTCATCCCCCTCAGGACCACTTAACAACATCAGCAAAGCAATTAAGTGTAGTTTTCAGGAAAATGCCAGAGGCATTACATTGTCTGGATGGGAGTCTCAACCCAATTATTTTCAGCTAGTTGTGAACTGTGGAAAGTGGACTTTACTTCATTATAACTTCAGTTCCCACTGATTAAAAGTCTAGTGTGTTACAGACGGTAAGGAAAAATGAAACAATTAAACTTTCCATCAATAAAATTGCTGCATATTCTTCAACATAGGGGTTTACTTCTCTCCAGAGAAGTGATTAAAATGAACTGATTGAACTATAATTTGATTGACTGAAGAGCCGCAATCCATTGCACTAAAGCTTAAATTCCATCTTATTGCTCTATTTAACTCTGAATATAAAAAATTACTGGCGGCCTTGCAAACCCCTTATGCAGTCATCCAGCTGAAATTTCTTGCTGCTCACAGGCTGTGGTTCTCTCACTGCTGTGTATGCATGATTCACAATGGAGTGATGCTGAAAAAGACACAATGACAGTTAAGGAACTACTTTAATGCAGCTTTAAAAAAAAATAGAAGGGGCCTGTTATATTATCAGGCATCTTGTACCTATTACATTATCATTTGGGGATTCTAAACTCTACCACAGATAAAAGTTAACCCAAGAGACTGGAGAGAATAATTGTCAGGTTATATACAGTTGTTGCAGCAAAAAAATAACATATTCTCCTGATGAAAAATGCAGCCGTGACGCACCTTTCTGCTGCAGAGCTGTCTTCAGCAAGGTGTGAGGTTACCAGCTGCACAGGTTCATACGCATGCATATGTATGACTCTTTCCTTCTAGGAGCTACTACAGGCACATCTAGTCTCGTCTTGAGTGTAAGTTGTTCTGGCTATGAATCAGGATACCTGGATCTCAGTCCAAAGACTGTTTCTTTGAGCTTGGGGCATGTTTTTAAGGTTTGCATGCTCTACGAGGCCTTCATCTCCACAGACGAAGAAGTGTTCTGCCAGAGTCAGGGATTGCTATTGCACAGTGAAGTCTAATGAAAGCCAGGTAAGAAGCCATGAGCTGTTTGCTTCTGTCAACAAGCTACTACAATATTTTAATATAGAAAATACCTAGAATATTGTTCCCCCTCTGAAAATTTACCTGAAATGCCATTTGCTATTATGAGGTTGCCTCTCTTGTTGTATGACACCTGCTTTCTCTATTCCCACTTTGTATTTTGAAATAAAACACAGTATTTGACTTACAGCTGCACCTCAGTAACACTGAGTAAAAATATATTGTAGTGTTAAGTTGCAGCGAGAACACATTATTATATTGGTAATTAAATGAATCAGGCTGGGTAAAATGTGCAGATAAAGATGGGCAACAGCTGGGTTAGACACTTAGTGCACTTCCTCAGTGCACTAAGGCACTGTTCGAACAGGCAGCTCGAACTCCAAATGAAGTCAATAGATGTTTTTCCATTACCATCCCCAAGCACCAGGGCATGTACTCCTTGAGCTGTAATATTTACTGCTGAGCTCAGTTCGCTGTTAAGCTGTGCACTTCTGGCTGTGACTGATCTATGAAGCTGGCTTCATAGCTAATCAGGCCATATACGTGATTTGTATGGGCTCCAAATCTTGGACATCGCCAATCCTAGTTTTACAGGGATTTCTGACCACAGTCAAGGGTTACGAATTCCCTGCGTTCTTTGGTCTTATTGTTTTAATCACAGGGCATACCACAACCCTTCTCATTTGTTAGCCAAAAGCTACCAAGGCTGTACTGGAGTCACTGAGGCGATATCCATCTGACAAAATGCTGCCTCCATCTAATTTAGAAGGAACACCTTTTGCAAATTTTATTTGCCCCTTTATGATTGTCTTGCATTATTGGCCTTTTCGTTGTTTCCTCTTTCATTTTGATTACCAATTACTACAAATTTTACCCTCTACTCCCACCTCACTATATGAAACTTTGAATAAAGATGTGCAGCAACAACAGTAACAGCAGTTTAAAGGGAGACAGGGGCAAATGCCGAAGCACCAGTTTTTAGGTGTGTCTGGAGGCTGCAGGATGTTTGCTGCGTTCTCTGAGCCCAGCTTTAGGTACACACACCAGAGGGATGGATGTAGGGCCCCAAACAGCTTAAATGCCTACTTAATGCCTATTTAATGTTGCAGTTCTTACACAGGCAGATAAACTGCAATTACAACACTGCCTCTGTCTGCATAAAAGCTGCAGAAGGTGGTGCTGCGTTTGAAGTAATTTATATCTTATTTTCTTGCAGGACAAGAAACCAGCCCCAAGCGTGGAACTAGCCTCAAGACTTCTCTAATTCCTAAATGAGAAAGTGGAAGGGATCTTACAAACCATTTGTTCATCTCTCACAGCGCTCCTACATCCGTGGCAGCAAGCAGAGCCTGGGAAGGGTTTTTTGTCATGCTGACATTGAGCCACAAGAAATGTGGGGAGTGTGCAAACAACATCAAGAGCAGGGCAGGACCTTCTTCCAAGACCAGCCTGTGCAGGCAAGTGAAGGAGGAAGGACAGGCATCTGGTGACTGAAGCTATTGCTTAACGTGGCTCCCCAGAGAAGCGACAGTGACTGCAGGTACAGGAACTTGCCAACAGTGCCACCAGATCACGCTGGCACATCAGGGGAAAAGTGGCAAATGATTCAAGCTGGATTTATTTTCCATATCCGTGGGTCTCCTGGCAGATGCACAGGAACAACCATTCACAAAAAGAACATTATTTTGCTATGGATGCTGCAAATCACACAAGTAACCTCTCTGTCCTTACCCTGTTAGGGCCAGGCATCAGAATTTTCTGGTTTTCAACAGCAAGTTGATTTAAAAACCTCCAATTACGAAAACGTATAAAAATGTATTAGCCAGTAGCTTTCTGTTTGAAATATACAGCACTTTAATTACAGAGATACTGTAATTCTCAATTTTTAAGGAAATGTGATTACTGTAATTTAATTAGGTTATAGTTTCACAATTCAAGAAAACATTATTTAAAAGGCACAGTGTTACCTGTTTATTCCACACTGTTAAAACCCCAGCAAAACATAAGCAAACACTTGAATACTCTCTTCTTAGCAACCAAGGTCTTTCATCAGAAAAGGAGCATATTTGTCATTTTTCTGTACCTTGTATTATGCCAAAATTCTAGTTTGCAACCCTTCAGGCCATTCAATAACCATCAAATTCCTGGAATAGAATTTTAGGTGAAAGTCTAAGCCAGTGACTAAGCCACCTCTTTGTTCATTTTCTAAAAAAAAAAATTAATTGAGCTTTTATTCAAAACCACCATGAGTAGCAAGAGTGCCCTTAGCTTTAACGTTACAGAAGCAACATCTATCAAGCTACCCAAAATGAATTTGGGACAAAATTCTGTATTGGGTACAACCGAATCCCTATCTGAATCCCTCTGTCACCACTACTTACACGTACCACTATAGTCATAGAGCCAGATTTTCAGAATTCCGTGTATCCCTTACTTCCACTGACAGAAATATATGGAAATTAATTTTACCACTAAGCTTCTTTACATTCACTAACCTGTGACATCACTTAACTCTTCAAATTACCAGCAGCATTTTACGAAGTGCTGAGTTTTTGCAATTCCCACTGCAGTGAGTGTAAAAGACAGATACCGAGTATTCCCTTGCGATTTAGCTCTGTCTTTGAAGGCTGGGATAGCGGTGACGTTTTTACTGAAGAAATGGGGGGTTTGGACTTCTTAAGACCTTTGTAGGATGCTGGACATCCTAAAAACAAAGCACCAACCAAACCAGAAAATATTTTCACTAACAGAATCCTCTCCTTCTATACATCCTTCTTTTTCTTACATAATGGTAGGTTCTCCATTCTGTCTTTTCTTAACACTTCAAGAAAAACCTGTCCTCCATGGAAAAGATGAGAGCTAAGGGAGAGGATGTGTCCTTCTTGACACTTACAGTGTGGTCTAAGAGCCAGCTCCCCCCAGCTTTTCCCAAAAGGGTTCACAGACAACTGTCCAGAAAAGTACATGGTCTCCCCAAGAGTTCTGCTAACAGCAGGGTATACTGCAGCACTCTGGACTGCTGCTGCTGTGTCATTTCAGTGCCACCGAGGTCAGCTGAGTGTATTAAATTAACACTGTTCCCATGCAAAGCAAAATGCCTGCTAACAGAATGGCATAGCGTAATAATGGGATATGATGAGTAGAGGCATGGCAAAATATTAAATGGTTGGAAGGAGTGAGGAGCACTGACATGACTCTGACTTATGTCACTTAGTGCCAAATGTACATTATCACACAGATCTCCCAGCAGATTATGTGTCTCTTCACCACCACTTAACATTTTTATAGCTTATTTCAGTATTCTTGCATTCGTTTCACCCTTAATAATTTATTTATGAGTGTAGGATTATTAACAAACTGAAGCTTCATTACAGCCTATCCTGGGGGAATCTCACCTGCTTCATCCCACTAAATTATTATTCCCAAATATCTAATTTACATTTAATAAGACATCAATTGAACATCAATAAAATAATAATGAATTAATAAACTATAGCTTCCCAGAAATACCAGTAGCCTAAATATGTAAGCAAATGCAGCGCACAGTGGGCAGGCCAGTTGTCAAATCTTTCTGAGAATATTTGTCAGAATCATTTAGTATTTAGAATATGTTAGAATATGATAATAAGCCATAATCATATTTAATTGCCATGGTCTTCAACTAATTGTTGTGGTAACTATGAAGCACACCAGCCCATGAACCTGTAAGGCTGAGCTGAGAAGTCACCAAGTGTTCTGGTTAAGTAAGAAGGCCACCTCAAAACACTGTAAATGCCTGAGGGGCTCCATGGCTCCACAAAATGAAATGGCGAAAGAAAAGAATTTTAGTTTGGGTAAACATGCTTTTTTTTTTTTTTTTTTTTTTTTTTTACTTCAAAATGGTTTGTTAAAATTAAAAAATTAGTTTTATATACATAAAGTTAAAATACACCTCTCTCTAACTTATCTAACTGATGAACTCCAGCCTAAGAAGACTGAAATAGCAAAGTTCAGCATTGCTGGCGGGGTGTTCTGTTTTACCGAAGTATCAACCCAAAGGACAAGCTTTAGCAAATATTTGTATCTAGACAGTGGCATCATTTCACTCTGGTGAATTTCAGTAAAGGCCCTAATCCTATTCCACCCTACAGCTCCACAGCACTGCTTATCACTAATGTCAAACCGCTTCCACATGGATTTCCTAGGCTCATACAAAGGCCACGCAAGATTTAATGGAGGAAGAGGAACCAGAAGAGTCAAAACATTCATTCTGGACTTTTTCATTTCACTAAGTTCTTACTATGTACTTTCATTTATGGTTCAAATTTTATCAGGGCTTGAAAAAGAGTCTTAGAAAAGATGACTATGTTGTCAGTAGCACACTTCTCTGTCCCAGTCCACTAAGAATCACTTACCCCCATTCTTCAAAATGATCCCCCTGAAGTCAGCAGAACTGCCTCAGCCCCTCACTTCAGTAGGATTTACATCACAGCTTTAAATGCCCATCTGTGGAACTGAAGCCAAAAGACATTATTATCCTTCTATGACAGTCTGGTATTTTTTAATATTCACTGACTTTTTCTATTCATCCGCAACACATCCGTCTTTTTAACTGCTCGTGTCCAATTTGACTATCTGTGTTTACACAAGCAAGGACTATCAGGCCAACTGTCCTCAGGCATGCAACATGGCTTCGTGCAAACATTACAATCCCATTTGAAACTGTAATGCCACCTGGGATGTTTACAAGTCCACTGAGATGTGCTATCCAAACCCTAATGTAGAGAGGTTTCAGTTTAACAGTTCAAAAAATGTTAACATCTAAAGGGGCCATCAGCCATTCTGGTCTGACCTCCTATGTCAGTTTTTACTTGGTTACATCTGCATCAATCCCCGTAACTCCTATCTGACTAAAACACATCTTCCTGAAATAATTCGAGACTTAATCTGTAAATGGAAAATTCATCATCTCCTCTCAGCAGTTCACACTAGCATTTATTACCCCACACTTAAAAGCAATGTCTTCTCAGTTGAACTTGTCAGGCTGTCACCCCCAAAGTGCTGCCTGCCCTGCGACACGGTGCTCTGGCAGGCCCTGGTTTGGTCCCAAGGAGGTGCTGGCACACCACAACCTGGGTGAGCTGGACTCATCAGAGGGATGAGCAATTCACCATTCAGAAACACACACACAATTGCATGTGTTCACTCACATCCTTGGCGTGTCTTTTTACCCTGAAGGACTCATCAGAGCCCAGAATCAAAGCCATCTCCGATGTTCCTCCTGAGCAGATCCAAACACAGTCCTTTTTGGGGCACTCTCACAGGGAGAGGATGACTAGTTTAGCAGAGAGCACTTGCCCACACCTTTGAGGGATGGTTCTCATTTTAGGGCAACCTGCTTACCACATTTTCCATTTCCCTTCATTTAACCATACTCAAGTTCTGAAATAAAAATACCGCTCACCTCTCTTCTCAAAAAACATTCCACTACAGGCCAGTGTCACTGCCCTCATTCAATGAAACTACTCACTGACTTGAATAGGTATTTTTCTTGACTGAGAAAGAATAAAGTCTTCAGTTTCTGGGCCACCTTTGCAATGGATCCTGTGAAAATCAAAACAAATATTGTACACCAATTCACCTTGGCCAAGTGCAAAAATAGTCCCTCAGAGTGACAGCTATCAGTTTGTCTCCAGTGAGAGCTGTATAACTTCTGTAAACATGACAATGAATAATGATCAGTTTCTTACTCCTCTCTTACTCTCCTGTGTGACAGACCCTTAATCATGGCCATTACATTATTAATTGCTTCAGAGATTTCTACACCGCTAAAGCTACATTCTCCTCTGGACATCAAAGACAGTATTAAAGCCCTGCTTAGTTAGGAAAGCTCCTCAGAAACATCTGCTGATGTTCATCCCAGCCAAGGAATGCTCTGTTCTAGGCAGAAAGCGCATAGCTTCAGCTCGCTGTCTCCTAACTCCTGGATGATAAGGCATCCTGCAAAAACTAAAAAGGGAAATATTTACCCCTGAAAACACAAGAAAGAAAAGTACCTCTCATGTAAGCTCAATAGCTTATAACTATTCAGCTTTCTGCTACCTTAGCCAGACCTCTAGATCCTGCAGAGTTCACCCATCCTTAGTAAGTTCCTGACCACTGAGGCTTGTGATGCAACAATAAAGTATTACAAATCATGACTGTGTAACAGAAATCTGAACTAGAAACCCACCCCCTAAGGCACTGCACCACAAGCAGAGCTGTAACATTTTAATTTTGTATGTCTTGCACTTATGAGCATCCTCCAGGGATTAACCTAATGCTACATGCTTCAGCAGCCAACTAAGAAGGGTGCCAATACAGGTACCCCAAGGAAGGAACAACAGGGCAGAATCAAGATTCAGGTTTCCACCAAGCAATGAATGATTCATAAACTCTTTATACATAGGCAACATGAATCAATTCTTACATAGTAATTACTAGAAAATTAATGTAACTGCCTCTCAAGAGAATTACTGGAGAACGCTGTTACTTTCTGCAGGTAGCAGATGCAAGCTAAAGCTATGTATATATAACAAGTGGTGATCTGTATTATGATAATGTATTTGGTTTAGCCTTGTTTTGGAATATGTAGCAACTTATTAATGGCCAACGTCTTACAACACTGTGGAAAGTAATGCCTGGCAATTTATCAATTCCTAATAAAACTCTATGCTTCTAAGTATTACTGTTGATGCTGCTCTTGAATTTGATTCAGCTGACTTTCACCTAGGCTCAGCACTGCAGTTCATCCATGTTTCACCAGCTCCCTCAGAATTTGGAAATAACAAATTCCTACTGAACAAGAACTGCAAATGCAGCACTGCCCTTGTCTGCCCCAAGTCTGCCCATGAAACTAACTTTGGTTCAAGACACTAGAAAGGCACATGTGTGTCCTAAAAGCAGAGGTTCCAAGATGAACATTGCATTATCCATAAGCAAGTTATACCATTCTAAAAGCATACTGTCAAAGTGTACTACCACACTCAATAAGTCTGTATACGCCATGCAGGGAAAGAATTTTCAGACGAACAACATCTGGGAAGCTAAGTTTCTTCAGAACTTCAGAACCACATTGATGATGCAAAAATACATAGATTTAAAACACCTCTCTGCCAAAACTTAAGCCTGTTCCATACCTATAATCACTACTTTAGATGATTCTAAAGCATGACTTCATTTCAAGCAGAGTTTAATTACATCATGCATCTCAATCATCAAGAGCTGTTGTAAGCAATTACAATATACAAAGACATGATTCTCAGTTACATCCTCAGACAACAGTAATATAGTTGTGAGCACTTCTTTTCCCAACTGTCTCTTACCAGACATGTCAGCTACTCCATGAGCCATGTTGCTCAGCTGTGGGAGCTTAACAGCTTTCCATGGATTTAGTCAATGGTGGGGATTGCTAAAGATCAGGTCTCATGATTCTGAGTTCACAAAAGTACTCTGAAAAAGGACATTTAAACTATTTATGATTCTTGTTGCAGTTTAAATCCTGTATAATATTTTTCATGAAGCCTTATGACTGCAAAGATCAACAGTCTAAATGAACCCTCTGATTCGCCACAAAAATTGATCTTTTGCTGCCCAATTCCATTCTTAATGAAAGAGACAATTCAGAAACCTTCAGAACATGCTTTATTGATTCATTCACAAGTCACTAAAGCCTGCTGCCTATGTTCATTCCAATAAGACTAACCACATAGTGCTTCTCATGTACTGAATTGCAGGAAAAGACAATGATCCCACATCTGTTCTGCTGGAAGTCCAGTGAGACTAAACACCCAATAAATGTAAACACAGTAGCCACTAAGTTAATGATAAATGTGTGTAGAAGTCAGAAAGACTTACATTTCCTCTTCATTTTCCCTCCAGTTGAGGCACTGCCTTCTCTGTAATTCATTTACCCAGGACAGTCGAGCCCAGATGCATACCTGTTTTTTTCATGGAGTTACTTGTTTTACTTGTTTTTCTCAATTTTGCAGATGGATTAAATAAACCAGGAGGAGGCCAACCTACATGTGTGAGGTCACACCATGAACTGTAATCTACACTGCAGCAAACACCCAAATCCATTCAGGTTCAAGACCCAATTTGGCATAAACCTGGTGTGTAGCTGTACTGCACTGTATATTTTATAAACATATCTTTCAATAATCTCCTGTGCTTCTTATGAAAGCAATAACAAGCAGTAAGAACAGCAGAGCCTATACTGGGCAAGCTCTCCTATTAAATTCCACTAATGCATCTCAGCTGTGACCTGTAG
>JAVJGJ010000033.1:7819211-7839785 GCA_035590215.1 Microhierax caerulescens | reverse complement strand
CTATTAAAGTCCACTAATGCATCTCAGCTGTGACCTGTAGTAATTTGGGTAACCTAATAAGGCTGAATGCCCTGTAAGAATCTGGGATAATATACTGTTGACCTGGAAGATATAAGGAAGTACAAGAGAGCAACTAGATAGCAAGTATCACCTAGCCGTCAGAAAAAAAAAGTGAACTTAAAAAAAATACAGGTAAGAAAATACAGGAAGAGAAAAGACATCATCAAGAATAAGAAAATCTGCTTTACATAGTCCTACAGGTACTTTCAAGTGCCACAATTTCAATATTAATTTCCAACTCAAAACATTACCTCTGCTTGTCCTGCTTAAAGGAATATGCTACACTCAGTATCAGGCTTTATGGTAACTACAGTTACTACAATTAATCCAATATTCCATGAAGTACGGCATTTTTTCAGATTTACCCAGGTTTCGCCAGAGACCCAGTCTTCTGCCTTCCACCTTACAACGCAATAGGTTTTAGAAAGCCCACTTCTCTTTCTAATACTCTTCTTCCTTTACATATGCTTTTGATAAGTGCACAGACCCAGTCAAGCATAACACTCTACCGCAAAACTCATCTGTTCACCTATATTATGATTTCAGTCCCTTAGTGGCTTTAGTAAAATTCTATGCAGACAATGGCCTCAGAAAGCAGCCTCTGCTCTCAGGTAGCTGTTACCCGGATAACTAAGGTAGCAAGCAATTCATTAGCGTACAGAGGAATTAAAAAGGTTTTTTTTAATGCTCTATAATATTTCCACTAATTCTAAAATCAGCCCAAACCCCAGCATAAAAATCACTTTTCCTTTAGAATTGTCTCTCAGCAGGGTGGCACGCACTGCCAAGTTATCGCTTTGTGCCATACCATAATGTTCAAAGCCATCAGTATTCAGTGTGCTAAAAAGTGACACTGAATCCCACAATCAGAAATAAAAACGAAAGTTTCAAAAAGATTTCAGAATTTAGATGAATATAAATAGCTGCTTTGAAGATGGAAAGCATTTTACAGATTTACATTTTAGTCTGTTTTGAATGGATAAACAGACAAAAATATGTTTTGTAAAGAACAGTAACATTTCCAGTTTAACACTTCTCAACATTAAGATTGTAAGAAATACTAGGAGGCACAGAAAGAATTATTTATATTCACTGTACAGAAAGCTTATGTTTCACTTCTGCTTATTACTTGAGCTCCTGAAAAACTATCAATGTAAGCCATAAGCTTTCTGCAAATGTACATTCCCACTACCATCTTTCCCACCCAACCACAAGGATCCAAAAAAGTCAGGGTGCTATCATTATTTAGTCGAGAGATTTAGAAGGTTTATCAAAGGTTTTCTTTTCTTCTGAAAGACACGACTAATGTTGCCAAAGCATTCATACACACTGAGACTTAAAAATGTTGAGAAAATGGCTCTGAAAGGAAAATTAATTGGAAACATTCAGTCTCTAGCATTGCTTCCCGTCACTTAACTTATGACTGAAGTGTTTTTATAGTTTTCTGTGTTCTCCCTTAGCGCTGTGTAATTTGATTTCCAAATCCCCTGAGAGCTCTGTGACAAACCTCCAGGGTGTTTCCAGGATATAAAGGTCAGAGCTGAAGAAGATGGGGATGGGGTGTGCAGAAGACAAGTCTCAGAATCTCTTGCTTCAAATCTGTCACTGACACAGAAACCAGGGACAGTAAAGCACAATGGGTAGTCTCTTAAAGGAAAATCAACCCTGGTGGGAACTTCCTAAGGACAAATCAGCCCTGGTGGGAACCTCAAAGATTCTAGACTAAATGCCAGCAGAATCCAAGTGACATTCCTTAAATCCAAGGAAGATGACAGCTTTCCCAGAGATCCTCTACACAGAAATCAAACAGGCTTCCCAATTTCTTGAATTTCTTGAACAGTCTTGCACTGGGAAGCCCAAACAATGTGGCTTGCACGCTTGGCTCATGTGTACCACTCAGTATTTAGGGAAATCCTCCTGTGCTATATTCCAGTACTCCTTCCCATCCCATCCTCCAAAGACATCTCCCCTCAGCCAGCTCCTTCACTGACCTCACACAGCCTCCACATTCCTGACAAGACATAGCTCTTTGGTCTAGACATTCCATGACCTTCCCTACACTGGCTGGCTCCATTACTGTTAAAGAAGCGCAAGCGAATCTCTATCTTAGGGCTCCCTAACAACCTTATTTTCTTTTCTTTATTGGTTAATTAACATAATCACTTCTTAAGAACAACTGTAATACTAGTTAGTGGAACAGGTGTTGTAACTAGTAAAAAGTCTATAAAGAGAAAAATCAATATCCCACCAGATGTCTGTAGAGGATGTACCTTCCAACATCACCAATTCCCTTCTGGGGACCTAGAATTCTCTGCTGCTTTTGCATGATGTGATTCAGTTTTACCTTATTTGTTATTCTCTGTGTAATCAAGTTCTTCTGTAGTATAAACATGATCACCATTATGCTAATCTCCACACTAGACATGCAAATATATAAACATTTGTGTGCCAAATTATTAAGGTTCTGTCTATAATGTTATGCCCCTATTTACTATCTATATTTTATGTCTTATGGATTTCTAAACATTTAAATTTATACCAGTGCTGTCACATATCTGCAAGCACAGACAGTTTTATGAGCACTAAAAAAGCTGCAACACACAGCCACTAAATACTAATGACATAAATGGTATCCACTAATGGTCTCTATTTTTATTACAATGCAAAACTTCAATATATTGCAATTACCATTGCTCTCAGACTGAACCATACATACTGTAACGCCAACTTCCATCTCTATAGCATAAAATGGCATTATTTGTTGTATATAGTTCAGCTCTGTATTGCAAATGTTGACTGAATGCTCAAGTCAGCAGTTGCAGCTAAAATTCACTCTATTTACAGAGTCTTACTGTTAACTAATACCCTAAATTGTCAGATATGCCAATGCATTAGACATTTTTCAAAGCCTAAAGCACTAATAGCATGTAAGCGTAGCACATGTCTTGTTGTACCTGTCAACAGCCCAGTAACTTTCCAAAGGTAAAGCATGTCAAAAAAGGAAATTATCTTCTTAGGCTTCTGTGTTAAAAAAATTTTAGTGAGCGATTTTTCTACAATATTGCAATATAAAAGTGCATCCAACAAAGCTTAGTCTCTTGTAACTGGGTTTCTAGTTTACCTTTTTAATGTTAAATCTTAAAATCTTCATTCATAGCTGAAGTAAAAAGAGACACAGTTCTAACTATCTAAGACAAAAAGCTTGCTCTTAGAGGACGCTGAGACAGTAGAAAGCTCAATGTTGTCCACAAAACTGGATCCAAAAAATTGTACGGCAAACCCCCTCATACATGAATCGGTTGGCAGTGGGGTTAATTTCATTTCATCTATGCATTTCACTTGCCAGAAACTTACACCAAAGAAGGAGAGCCAAGTTCATCTCTCAGACTTCCTCATGCCTGTTTATCTCACATAAAACAAGCCCAGTTGCATTCCCTTCCGTTAACTTCAATGGAGAATAACCCCCAGAAGGCTGGAAGTTTTGTTTGAAACAGGAGACATTTTTTCTATTTCCATGCAGCTGGGTAGTCATTTACACACGGAAAACACTGGAGACAAAGTAGGTGTCAGACTTGGTAGCATTTTACATGCATTTTCTGACACAAGGCAGACAACAGAAACGTGCACACAAAATATTTCCCTTCAAGGGCCGGCTAGTGAGAACAGCAAAAAACTAGAAGACCTTACTGTAATTATTACAGTTACCAAATACTGCTTGTCCTTAAAAAAACAATGCAATTATCACCCTTAAATTTAAGCATGGAAAATCACTCCATCTGAAAGCAGTGTTTTCTTTAAATGTTCTCACTTAGCTTGCATAAATCTCAACACACATGACTGACTACAGACTACACAAATGGGAATACTGATATGGTATTACTTACTTTTTCATCTTCCTTTCTCTGTCAATAATCTTGAACATGATAAGTGCTTTCTAATGTAATCTGAACCCACTTCAGTGTTCTAATATTTTAACTAAATAGGTTTTATCAAGGATTCGAGTTAACTGTCTCTGGTCGACAACTGTAACAATAAACTATTCCAACTGAAAAATAAATGGCAGTTTTGTTTCAGAATACACAATTTCTCAAAAGAACAAAGTCATTAGTCTAAATATTTGTAAGAAAATACAGCTTTTCTAAATGAGTTAAATATTCTAGCTTATTTTCTCAACCAGAATTTAAAATAATAGCTCATTTTTGCAATCCAAAATGTTGGGGGTTTTTAATTTTTAAACTTCCCTAAACATCTTAAAACTGGAAACAAACCAGACTGACTGACTTCACTAACACAAAAGTGAAATATTAGAGTACATGAAAAGCATTTAATTTTTTGATGAATCCCCTGTTTTCCCTGAGGAAACTGTTGGGTAACTATAACCCATTTTGAGGAGTATTTCTGGATATTCTGAAATGCCATCTCTGACAACCTATATCATTAACCAAAATCCTTTCTCCCCACTTAATAATTACATTGTACCAAAGGAGGAAATGAGCTCATTTAAGTAAGAGCTTAGACAAAATTCGAAGCCCATCAACTTCAAAGAAAATGTTGACTTTTAAGTTTGTAAGTGTAATGCTTCCAATAGAAAACTAGCAATAGGTCACAGGTCTGCTAATGCAAAGCCAACAAGTGCCTGATCCATTTTTTGGGGTTGTTTTTTTTCCCCTCTCTTATCCCCTCTGACCTGGGGTTGACAAGCCTGCCAGTATAATCCTCTACACAGCAAAGCCCAACATCATTCCCCTAACAGACAGCACTTTGCTGAGGTCCCTAATTTAGGAGGGCAGCAGCCCTAGAAATTCTGTAATGTCAAGGATAAATAGTGAGACATCTGCAGAGGCCAAGTCAGATGGTCTTTGCATGAGAGTGCTCCCCAAGCTCCTAATCCAGGTGTCTTAGATACCCAAGTTAAATGGTCTGAATCCAGACCAGGATCTAAACTATCCTCCCCTAGAAACCCTGAGTGAATCACTTTTGTGAATAAGGATTTCTATTTCAGCCTAAAAAGTGTATGTTCACTAAGGGCACTGAAAGAGAGCATGGAGAACAGCACAGCTGCCACCCAGAATCAGAATCACAAAGGCCTCCATAGATATTTTATGTACATTCGCACAGCAGTATGTCCAGCGGGTTCCTGAACTCACAGGCTTCACTGCTGTCTCTGGACACCTTTCCCACCCTGTTGCTCAAGTCTCTTGTTCAGCAAAAAAGAGTAAGCTCTTGTGGAGCATATCCCTACATGGTTACACACAGTGAAACCATGTTCCTTCACCAAAACAATAAAAACTCCATGGAAAAAAACCAGAGAGTCCTTCTGTATACTTCAACAGGTGGTCAAACAAGCCCTAAACTAAAAGCTTCTTGCCCCTGTTACCTGCTTGGAACATCTGGCTACAGACAATTTTGTTTTCACATGTAAAGACACTATTTTAAAAAGTACCCTAGAAGGGATGGGTGTCCATATCTGCATTCCCTCCAAAGGGAACGGGGTAGAATATATGCACCTAAGGCAACATTTTTTTAAGGTGTATCTTCTTAATATACCAATACAATAAAACAGCTATAATATCTGGAAGGTTTAGGCTTTTGTCTTGTAACCAAGCAGATGAATAGCTTCAACCTTTGAAAGAAATTGCAGTATGAATGTCTATTTTATTCCAGAATTGTGTCTGAGCAGACTATTAATAGAATACTGATAAATGCTACAATAGCTATTCTTTTTCCTCCACTTCTGCTTTTATGCCATTGCCAATACCTATCCTTCCTCTGGTGCTGTCAGCTGATGCCTGTCTCATAACTCCTAGGATAACAGCATTAGAAGAAAAAGAAATTAAGTTCAAACAAAACTGCCAGGTAGAATTCAATATTATGAGATTATAGACTGAATTGTTTTCTGAAGTAGGCACATATATGCACAGTTATACCACTAATGACCTACGAAGAACTTATGTATTAAAATTTAATTACTATAATATCATTTAAGAGAACATAAAAGAAATTAAAGCTGATTATTATTCTTTCTCTAGTAGCTCTGTGATTTTTAACGGCAAGTAGTAACTAACTTCACCTTCTCTACATGTTTCCTGAGGAATGTATTTGTAGCACACATTGCACCATGTTCACATAAAACCAACAGGTGTTACAAAATCTTTGTAACATGTTCATGTGGCTACTAGGACATTTAACTAGTCCTTTGCAAATCTCACTATGCATTCCTGTGCACGCAGTTCCATTTGTAAATTCTCTTCTTTGTGTTTTCTCTTGTGTAATAAATCTTTCAAAAAGATAAGGAGCTGAAACTGTTGGTCCTGTGAGTAAAAATCAGTCCATGAGACTATGGAGAAGAACATGCAATATGAAGACTATGGAATAATTATGAAGAAATCAAAAAAGTTATTGCAAGCCATGCAAGTAAGCACAGAAGAGTACTTGATTATACCAACAGTTTTAAATTATCAGTATGCAATTGTTTAGTGAAGCAAACCAGTGAAGTTGTTTAACACACAACAGAAATGTTACCCATGCTGTAATTTATCTCTCACTTATCTTAAAACCACAGTCAAATACTCTGTTGCAACAAAGTACAAAAAATTCAACTGCTATTGCCATCAGAACCAACTAGCTCCTTAACTGGTTGTTTCAAGGAAGCCAAATAATCAAGTGCCACAGAGAACAAATACATTTTTTTTCCCCGAAGCAATGTCTCCAGTGAGTTAGAGAAACAGCCACATCCCAGAGAAGCTTATAAGGCTGTAACTTAGGTTTCATTTGCCTTGAAAATTTGTATTTTCTACAGCTCCCAGACAGTTAGGGTCAGAGCAAACATTACTCATGTAGAAGATACTTAACATAAACAAAAACCTTTTTTCTTATAAATACCTCCATAAATTTGGGGAAAATTAGAAACATCTAGGTGTTTGTCCAATCTTAAACACAATCCAATCCAGCAATATTTCGCTCAAAAGGCTCTAGCATGTCCATAGTTAAAAGTAACAATATTTATCTTTTAAGATCATTGTGGTAAGTACTATTGAAACATGCATGCATGCATCTTAGGAATAGCTTAACGTTTGCTCATGCCTGGAAAGCTGTCTTGGTGAAGACAAACGATCTTATAAAAATGCTGTAATAAAACTAACAAGAAAACTTTGAACGTAGTATGTGTGAGGCAGGATAGCCAAGGAAAAGAAGAAAGTATGTGGCAATTCTGTTTTCAGGAAAGCTGAGTCAGCTGTGGCTCTGTTAGCCTGGACAACAACAGACATGAGAGGAAACCCTGCATACCTGCCACGGAAAGAAACCTGACTAGTGGGACTTTCAGTGCACAAACAAAGGACTAGACCCTATAACTGTATTAAAACATTATTACGGGACTGAAAAGAAATTTGCAATGCTAATGGCTGAAAGCCAGTGAATGCAAAAAGTGTAGGAAATCAGAAGGATGCAGTAGTCATGGTGAAGCAGATTATCAAAAGATGAAAGGAAATCTAAGTAGATCTGGGAAGGCAGGTAAAACTGACAAATGGTACATAAAACAGGAGGTGATGGAAAAGAGGGACTGGCAGTTAAGATGCAGAAGAAACAAAAAGAAGTTGGCACATTTATCAGGAGACTACATAAGGTGATTTGTAAATATATCTTGACATTTATAAAAGGCAAGGATTTCTCTTCAACTATTTTCTTTGTGTACTTATCCATAATTTTAGAGATTGTCAGTTTTGGAGATTCTATCACATGAATATTAAGTCTTCCAACATACTGAAACATTTTTTTTTCACCTTTCCTGAATAACAATAGGTATTTTTATGTAATTTAATCTGATTCACTGTAATTCCTAATCTTTGTTATCATATCAAATACCTTAAAGAAACTGGGCATGCTTCCCAATAGCACAACTATTTCAAAGAATGAACAAACTGAGAGTAAATAAACATCTGCTGGTAACTTTATAATCATTAGCCGAGTCACCCAGAAACTGTATTTTAAATGCTTGGAAATTTGCAGTTTCTCTCTCAGAAGTCAGAATGCCAACACTTTTCACATCCCATAGCTGCTCACATCAATATACGCTCCAAGAAAAGTTGAAATGTTCAATTCTGCTAAGTCAGGCTGACAGACTTTGCAAGACACAATGGAGAAAGCATTTGTGTCCTTAAGCTCAAGTCTGCTGAAACCTGCTCTCCATCCCTTCCTCCCTGCACGCTCTGTGGAAGCATGGTTGCATTCCTATGTAAGTGAGATGTAGAGATGGAAAATGGCTAGAAAATGCCATTAAGCAAGAATACTGCTTCCTCTCAAGCTTTCTCACCAAAACTACCCCCTACTATGGCCCTCCAATACCCACTTCTCCTTCATGGTGGCTAAATCCAAGAGTCACACCCTTTCCAGAAAGAAGAGAGCTAGTAAGGGTTTGGGAACATTGGCTGTGGCAATTTATAATTTCATGTGGTGTTTCACAGATGTCCCTGCCACCAGATCGTTCATGTGACCTCAGGAAAACCTCCAACAGATTCCCTTATCCTGTCTTATTCATATTCATGTTACAGAAATAGAATTTGAGTTTCTCCTCTTCCCATCCCCAGCTTTAAAACTACATGCAAAGTGAACAAGCCACCAGCGGACCAGCAAAACTCTGAACCAAAAGCCCACCGGCCAGCATCTGGTTACTTTTCGTATTCAGTCTTTCCAACCTGTGTTCATAGCTACCAAGAGTTTACCTGCCATAGCCAGCTTTCACCTGGTATCTTCTGCACCTCTTCCTTTCATATTGACCTTAAATCCCAACTATCTGAGATGTTTAAGTATGGGAATGAATTAGGATACATTTAAAGATGTCTGCAGAATGAACGTTAAGAGCTATGGATTTCTTCACATAGCTGTGCACTAAGCAGTAAGATGCTAAATTAAATGCAATAGTAAAGCAGAGCTGAACTTTCAGATGCATCCCCTCCACTTGCTATGTCTCTCCTAGTAGCATAGGTACTGCTCAAAAACATAAAACCCAACTAGGTGGTAGAAACTAACTTTACATAAGCAGTTATGACCTAAACAAAGTTTGAACAGTACATAGCCTCTGGGTACTCTTGCCCCAGTAAGAGGTTTTGAGTTTAAATTTAGATTTTTATTGCCCTTGGAATGCTGAGATAAACTTTCAGTCCCACTGGTGCAACTCCAGGAAGAGACTATATTAAATTTTGCTGTTCGTGAAGGAATGCACCTTCCTTCTATTCATTACCAGGCATGCAAGCCACGTAATAGAGCTGAGCTGTTTTTATTCTTATACAACGTGAACATTATTATGGCTAGAAGAACTCTGCAGTTCCTATTAGCAGGTGGTTATCACACAAGAGCTGAAAATTACATTAGGGGGTCTGTGGGGGTTGAAAACCATGCCTGACACACAGGCCTGACCAGGGCCTATCAGGGAATGGTCACAGATTTTGTTCTTTCCCTCCCTAGCCTGGGATAGATATATCCATTCCCCTGTTTCAGCAGAAGAACATTCAGAAGTAACTCAAACACAAACAAATCAGCTTACTAAGATGGTATTCTGAAAACACAACAGCAAAATTAAACATCTAAGTTACGAAAAGCCAAACTAGGAATCTGCTTATTTGACAAGTCTTGAATAGCCTTATACTAGTAACATGCATTAGTCTTAGGTGCCTAACATTTTTCTAGCATAAGAAAATAGTAAACATTGTTAGGCCCAAGTAGAAGTAACAGCTCTGACTCGGGAACAACCCGAGGTACTAATAAAATTATAAATCCATTGGTTTTGTCTAAGGTTTCTTCGTTCCTTCCCAAACTGAGTCCACTCTGGAGTCAGAACAGTTTAGCTAACTGGGAACAGCAACCTTTCTCTTACAAGTCGTAAGGAAAGATTCACCCGCGTCACCACTTGTTTAGTCGTGTAACTGAAAAAAGCATTCCTCATTTCAAATGTAATGATCCATAATGCTGCACAGGCCCTAGGCAGAACAGTTAACAGCTGTATTATGCAATGAAGCAGATTCCTACACGAGAACTGATGCAAATCATCATCTGCCTAAACAAAATACACTCGCAAAGCAACTTACTCGAAGTTAGGCAGATTCCAATAACCTGAAAATAGTCTTCAGGGCAAAATAATGGTAACCATGCCTATGACAGAGAAAATAAAAAACGGTGTCTCTCTTGATGCAACTTGTCATTACCTTATTGATGTTCTCTCATCAAAATCTCATTCAGTTCTGCTTTTATTTCAAGCAAAAGGTCGTAAGCCTTCAAGGCATTGTGCCCGTGCCACAAGTTGTAGGCCTGAACTGGTGGCAGAAACAGTTCCATTTTGGGGAAAATGGATAGAGGTTATCCAGATCTTTACCCTGCTAATAGCAGCTGCAGTTCGTATGAAATGCAGTGTTAAGAGTAGAGCATTACTGATGTGGTTCTCTATTGCATTATTTGCTTTCCAAGGTGGTATGAAAGGGAATCCCAATGCTTTTATTCATGTTCATCACGGGGGAAGAGAATCTGTGATCTAACCTCTAACACAGTAAGCTTAAAGGAGAATCTGTTATTTTGACTGATCATTATTGAAATCTCTAATTTGGCAGGGGGCGGGGTGTTATTTAAAGACAAGAGAGGAAGTTTGAAGAGAAAGCTAAGATTTTTTTATTTTATTTTTTAAAGTCTCAAAAATAGTCAAATTGACAGCACTTCTCTGATCCCCTTCACCTAGAAGAAAGTTTGCGATTATTTTCTTTCTGCATATAACATAAACAAAAATTGCTTAACATTCCTTTCCTCTTCAGTTCCTAACCTATTCAGCTAGAACTGGCTTAGATGAGCTTCTCTTTTTGCTGGTTTGACAAGCCTCCATCTTTTGGCTTCACTTTTAGATCCTTCCAAAGCTGTTTTTTACTTCAAGAATAGCCTGCAATGTATGGTTCTGGCCCTGGCCCTTTCTCCTCTTCCACAGTATTTTGAAGTTTAATTTTATACCTTTTATAAGGCTTTTGATTTTATTATGGTTTTTGTAACCCCTACTGCCATCTTTTCTTTATGCTTTTATACATATTGATAACATTATGAATTAGATTATACTGTACAAAAATAAAGCTCACTGTACTTGAAACTCAGTGCCATTTTCTTCCGGTTTTTGCACAGCGTTGAGACGCCCTATGAATTTATTTTAAAATCTCCTTTAATCCTCCTGCTGAACTGATTTTTTCCTTTCAGAAAAGGAGGACACTGTTCCAGCCAGAAGAAATGACATAGCATGAAGGAAAAGAGGAAAAAAATCCTGAGTCATGAAAGAAAAGAAGAAATACAAGTGAAAAAGAATTGAGAGGATTAAACTTCACAAACTGGAAGGGACAGAAAAGTAGGACTGAGCTCTAATTGAAAGGAAATAGAGAAGTAACTCTAGGTTAAGAACTAGGTAGATCAAGGAGGGAGAACTTGACCAAAGGAGAGCTGAAGTAAAAGACACCTCTCACCTTTTAGCTCTATTCATTATCCATCCTCTGTCTTCTGCTCCCAGTGAGAGCTGGGAGCCCTTCTGACAAACTTGCTTTGGCCACAGTCAATGCTGAAGCTTGAAAGCAAAGCCTCTGGGACAGGAGCTGCTCTCAGGCGGTCCCACAAGCATTACAGCGATGGACCTGCACTGTCCTTCTAAGGGTGGGATGAATACCTGGGCTCCAAGGA
This sequence comes from Microhierax caerulescens, assembly GCA_035590215.1. Taxonomy (NCBI): domain Eukaryota; kingdom Metazoa; phylum Chordata; class Aves; order Falconiformes; family Falconidae; genus Microhierax; species Microhierax caerulescens. The sequence goes on along the minus strand of JAVJGJ010000033.1, from coordinate 7,828,031 downwards.
ACGTAAGTTGTCAGCTCTTGTTCCCACATCACTGAGAAAAGAGAAGATCCATACCTAAAGTTTGCAAGTTAATGTATTTTGTGTTTCACTTCTTTCCTAGTACTCTGAAAGTCTGATTGCAGTGGAGGCAAAAAAAAACACTGCTAAGAGCTAAACACACTGCAGCTGTCTCTTGATAATCAGCCATCAATAACTAACCACCACCCAGGATCACAGACCACAGCCTGCTTGCCTCACCTGTGTGCAGCCTGGCTGACTCCCTGCAGGCCTTTTTGTCAATTAGAGAAGCAGTATTTTTTTTCTCAGTTCATTAACCTTCTTTCTACTTCTATACACCATTTTGGAGAACCCATGTTTACCGTAACTGAATGCACTCATCAAAAGGAGTGTTACAGTGTTAAATCAGAGCCCACAGTTATAAAATACATTGCTAAACCTACCATTCTTAGCCATTCTGCAGTGCAAGGTCACAGCATTTAAAACAGAGCAGTGCCAACTGAGAAGGTTGAAAAGGGCACTATTTTCTGCAATTATTCCCATGGAATGCACAAATGGATTAAAAAAAATATGATTTTTTAATACTTATCCTTCTGAATTTAATGTTAAAAAGTAAATCCCTTTGAGCATTATGGCTATACCTTAACGATGAGTACAGCAATAAAAAGCCTTCCCATGGATAATATATTTTCTACTACTTGGGGGGAAAAAAAAAAAAAAAAAAAAATAAATATCCCAAACTATGACAACTTTGCGGTATAAGCAATATATGATAGTAATTGACATCCTAACAATAGCACACTGTAAAGATACACTGAAATTATTTTCTTTTCTATTTCTTCCCTATCTGCTCTTCCTCCTCTGTTTCTTCAGTGAGCCAGATTTGCCAGCAAGGCAATTTAATCTTCCGGGGATAAAGAAAGTCTTCCTTGTCTAAGAAAAATAAAAACTTCTACTGGTCAAGGACAGAAAGCCCAAGAGGAAGAATTATCTACTGACAGTGAGCTATGTTTTTTTATCTCTAGGAACGGAAGCAGCAGTATTCTGGAAGAAATAACATTGATTTAGCTAGAATGTAAGGAAGACATCTTCTGTGTGATGTATGTTGCCTTCTGGACCAGGGTAGGACAATAGCTTGTATTCCCTAACAAAATACCTCCTACTGTGTTTTCACTATCATTTAGTGAAAGGTATTTTATTCCCTTGTAACATTAGACTCTGAACCATGAGAAGCTTCGTGGTCAGTCATGAACCTGGATAGATGCTTATTTAAGGAGCTACCAATTGGGTAATTCTTTTGAGCTCTTACGCCATGCATAAATGGGAAGAGTTACTGCCCTATCCTGTACAGATAAAGTAAACCATGCCAGCCAAAGACAGGTACAATTACCTCCTTGGTAAAACAGACACAGAAACCTCGTCTATTTGCCTAAGTTTCCAATCTAGAGCAACCTTTTTTCATCAGTTTTGCTACTGACCTTCACAGCATAGCAGTATGCCAACCAGGGTCAATAATGTTTAATAAAATAACTTATTAGTCAAAGAAACAAATTTACTAACTTGGGCTTAAATGTAAACACAGAACAAGCCTCCACATTTGCCTTGCCTCCACAAACACACATCTGCGATTTTGCCAAGATCCACCTTAAAAATAGCCAACTCTTGCCTGTGATTCCTTCTAAAACGATGTTTAAAAGGCCACTTTTATCTGCTGGTTTAAATATAAAACAACCCTCATAGTTCTATTATCTAGCCTGAAGGCACGCATGGCTGGTAAGCTTATACTTAAGTGCTTTAACTTTAAGAACATGAAGCACCTTGTTGCTTTCAACTGGGTGAACATATTTTTCACATCAAGCACATTCTTAAGTGTTTTGCAAAAATGTAGGGTTCTCAACAGAGTAACTATATATATCGCTATCTATCGCCACCATTTCCTCAGAAACCAATAAGAGATGTGGGGAGCCAATACTTCAGCCAGAATTAACATATTACTGGTTTCCAGCAGAGATCCTAATACTGTATATCAACAGGGTTCTTCTAAACAAGAAAAAAAAAAAAGTTAGAAAAGGAAAAGCACAGCATGAACAACCTATAAAGGTAGTGCAGAAAACTGGAAAGGGCTACTAAAGGAAAGAATTATTTTAAGTTAATCTCAGAGACGACAGGAAGTAGATAAACAAAGAGGCAGGCACAAACCGAGTTAACACAGCCAAGAGGGTCTCCTCCCGATTGGCAAGGCTGAAGTATTGGGATTTATGAGAAGAAAGATGGCTAAACCAATTAGAACTGAAAAGCTGCACAACTTACAAAGGAAACTCAGCAGATGAGCAACTGCATCAGAAGTAATGTACAAAAAATGTCTCAAGATATAAAGGACTGTACTTCTACAGCACATTACCAATGTCGCTGTCAAAAATGTAAACTGCTGTGGCAAAGGGTTTAAAACTCTCCTATGAGTGGTCATGTGTGGCCAGACCTTACCTTGCTTGCTCTAAAGAGCTTAGTGCTTCCCACCATGTAACAGTCCCTTTGCTTCAAGCTTGCAAAAATGCTTTCCTGCTGTACTGACACAAAGAAGTGTCTTGCATTCTTCCTCTGGTCCCAAGAATAGACAAAGGGTTAGCTGTAACCTGGCCACAGTGTAACAGGAGGAAATTTCCACAAACTGCAAAGGCAAAGGGCTGAGTGAACAGCAACAGTCAGACAGGAACTCACTCAGCTGCACTATGTACAACAGCCTTTGTGCAGAAGTGTTCGTTAGACACTGCTGTAGATACACTAAGGCAGAAACACAGTGCGGTATGATATGCTGTCACCATTAAGGTAGGATGTGACAGATATATTCAGAAAATATAAAATACATTCACACAACTTCAAATTAAGAGAATATATGTGAAGCCAACCTGAATAAACAGCCCTCCCTTCTTTGGAACATGCTGACATTAACAACATTAATGAGACCAGCTCCTAATTGCATCAATTTGGAAACAACACCCCAATACTGTATTTGCAACATCTTCCAGCTTTGCCCAAAACACATTACAAAAAGGGCAACCATTAAAAACATGCTTAACATTACACTAAAATCATCATTCCGCAGTTACAACTGTGGTCATACAGGACTCATTTATTCTCCCAGCTGCTGAAGTGTAACCAAAGGGACATGGCTGCATTACCACCTTTATTAGCATAAAGCAGTCATGACCAAACCTGCAGGTACTGACTAGTTGGCCTAGAGAACCCGAGCATCAGTTTGCCTGGTTTCAGAGGAGCCAGCACAACCTTATACTATGACCATCTCAGCCATCAAGATACAAACATGTCTGAAACAAAAACTGTACTTCTGTCCTTGATACCGTGTTCTCCATGCTTTTGTATGCACTTCACTTGTCTTAAAAACAGCTCCAGAACATTTCAACTATTTCCTTTCCCACACAAGACAACTATTCAAATCTTCAGTACCATCTGGAAGACCCCTGGTAGACAGAGGGGACATGGCTTCTTTATAAAACCACCTAACATCTCAAGAGAAAATAGTAACATATGTTATTCAAACTAATACCTTACTTGATATCTTAAGTTCCGATGCTTTCAATTGTTTTTCTTCTTCTGCATCTTTAATAAAATAAAAATATTTTAAGTAAGCAAAGTCACAGGACTAAAACAGGTTATGCACCCAAAGCCTTAAACTGATGGAAGTTAGCGTGGCCATCACCAGCTAACACTGGACAGCTATGACCCTGTGACATTCCAGTTATTTTCAAAAAACTATCCTAGTCATCCTAACTTTGGGACAACTGCAGCTTTCTACCATGTGTTTGCCACTGAAACTATTAAATGCATCCATAGTTATATAGAAGTTTTACATGATCTTGAAAACACAGCCAGAAGAATTTGGTTGTGTTATGTAAGGCCACAGGGCAAATAAAAATAAAATAGGAGAAAAAATATGGATAAACTGCTTGCAAAGTTCTAGTTGTCCAAAGAATCCTTGTCTCATGCAAGTCTGTCTACCTGCTCCCTGGAACAACTGAGGTAACAAGACCAGGACATATTTCTGTAACAACACTGTTCCCTGGTTTCTGCCATAAGATCCCACAGGAAAAATAAGTTTCAGGAATCTGCACTGCAACACAGCTATGCAAATTTATGTCAGCAGAAAAATCTCATTTAACTACCCACTGGAATTTAAAACCCTATCTTAAAAACTGAGCCCTGGTACCTCTACTTTAATAATGAAAGATCCTCCTCTTCCCATTATAGAGAGAAGCTGATTTTTCTCTCAATGTATCTGTTCTAAAGCCCTTTCTAGCCAATGAAGTCTTTCCACTATGTACGTAAGAAAATAAATATGACTTTCACAGGTCAAAACATTATGTTAAACCCGTGCTTCAAGACTCAGTGCTGTCCAAGCTCAGTCTGGGAAAACAATTTAATTCTGAGTTTGGTCAGAGCTGTGCAATTTTTCACGTACGCAATAAGCTAAATGCAAAGCTAGTAAGTTTATGTATATTAATGGTGTTGAATTCCTAGCAGGGCTCTCAATTAGGTTAATCAAGCCACATTAGGGACCAGGGAATATTACAGAAAACCCAGTGAATATCTCTCTGCTCAGCATATCACTGCAAGAGGTTGGCCACATGATAAACTCCATGGCTACCTGTATTAGTATTTCTCTTATGTATGTAATAACTGCTGAGCTTCATCTCACTATTCTGGATAGAACCAGCCTTGCCATTTCAAAAAAGGCATTTCAAAACTAGAGGCTGCAATCCTCTGGGTTGTTAAGAACAATCGAACCTTTGGAAAGGCTCTTTGAAGACTAAAATAGTGAGATTAATCACTCAGAAAGGAGACAGGGAAAGAACAATAAAACCAGATTAAAAAAAAAAAAAAAAACATCATCAGAAGCTTCTCTTTCCCCATACCTCAACAGACAGAATCATAGGGAAATTCAGCTGTGTTGACAGCTGGGAAATACAAAACCAGGTAAAGAAATTATAAAAACATTCAGAATGGAGTTATGGATCCAGGCCAATTGATAATTTAAAAAGATGACTCAATGTATGTCCACATATGGGGAGAATCAAACTAGGAAGGAGAACTGACCCTTGAAAATTCAAGTCCTGTAGACCAGATTTTAACAATTATGAAATCAGGAATAATACCACATGCATGGGAAAGAATAAAATGCTTCTCCATTCTTTCAATGGAACAGTATTTACCAGGGTAGCAGATCAGGCAGTCTGACCCATATCCTGCAGTGTTTTACACATATTAGAGTGAGCAATATAACATGTTCAGGTTTTTTGTTGGGGTTTGTTTTGTTGGTTGTTTTTTTTTTTAAGATTCAGCATTTTTATTTGTTAACAGAAATATAGACCTGCTTTGGTGACAGCACCAACAAGAACAACAATCATGCAATTAGTGGCATGGGGGTTTTATTAATAGAAGAAGTTGTAATTATGTTTATTTTCCACTACAATAATTATCTTTTAAAAAGGGTTGTTTAGTACTGACAAAACTGGAAAACACTGTCAGTACAGAAGCAGCTCATAGAAGATGGCCCTGACTTGAATGACCCTGAAGCCCACAACATTGAATGAACGTTAAAATTTATTAGCATGAAGTGCAACAATGAAATGAGAATTGCCACTATAAGCTGAATGACTATTAATTGCAAGCAAAGCAGGAGTCCTCCTGTGATCCTCTAGTCCTTGAATAAGTGTTGTACAGACAAGAAAAAAAAAAAATTAAAACAGCACTACTGCTGGATGTCTCTAGCAAGAAATTTTCAACACTTCTGATAAGAAATAGAACTGAAGTTGATGCACTGATATTTCTCCTAGCATACTGTACACAACAAATAACTAATATGAATGACAATTATTCACATCTTGTGTCTTCATTTTGCTCAGACTCCTCTAACATCTCTTCCTCAAGGTCTTCTTTCTTCTGACAGCTTTGCAAATTTCAGTCACATCCAACTAGATCTACTCTCCAAAATACAGCAAGGAGGCATAAGAGAAGGGATGAGGATTAGATCCAATTATGTATGACTTGCTATGCTACATTAGAACGAAAATTAAGAGGTCACTAATAAAAACAGTGCTACAAGTAACATTCTGCGAGGAAAACTCATGACACTGAACCCACCTCTGTTAGTGAATCTAGACAAAAGAGGCAGGAGACCCTTGGAATCTTTTTTGCAAGCCTAGGTGCCCATACAATGCTAGAACCATTCTCCAATAGCTCCACAGCTCTCTCCTAAAGAATTCCCCAAACAGGACTTTCCAGCATCCCAGACATGCCCTAAGCTCAGAACAGCAAGTTTAATTTTACGAATCCCATACTGTAAGAAACTAAATGCAACTGGAGAACCATACTACATCTTCCCACCGACACAGGTATAAAGCTGCAGAAGGGGAAATGCATCATCTTCCTCACTTGACCAACTGAAGACTCAAAGTTGCAATGGGGGAGATGGAGCAAGCTCTGCACCCAGATGTGCACAGCTGTCTACACAGGGATGAACACTGCCACTGATCCAGGACCACTGGACCAGAGGGATCCCATTGCCTTGTATCCTAGGAAGCTTGGAGGTGCTAGTGGAAGGCGGGGGAAATGCACCCGATTCAGATAATCCCGGGTGCAGGCAACACAGCTTCAAGTCCATGCTGGGTTTCCAGGATGTTTCCATTTCCAGAGTGTTGAGAGCACAGAGAGAAGCAACGCCCTAAGACACAGAGACTTGACTACTGCTAGCCTTGCCTGAGCCCTCTTATCTCACAGCAAGGCACACAGCTTATTTCCCTCTCCACAAAAATGCAAGGCCTCTTTTTTTTTTTTTTTCCAGGCAAGCAACAGGAGAGGCCTTTTGGCAACCTTTAGTTGCCAGAGTACACTCCATGCTTCCCCCACCGACCCTGCCCAAGGGGAGGCAAGAAAACCAGTTTGTGAGCTCACCCCTGCTGCTAGTATTTCTGCACTACAGGGGTTCCCACAGAACCTCAGCCTTCCCCCTATCCCCCTGCACAAGCCACTGAAGGTGCCTCCAGCAAAATGCTGATCGTTCCCCTTCTAGGCCACCTCTTCATTTAAGTGGAAAGGACAGTGCCAGAGGTCACCCTCAAGGACACAGAACACAGATGATCCACACAAACTGCTTGCTTCCGACTTGCTCTCCCGCAGCCCTCACAGTACTGTCCCCTCATTCCCTGCCCCTAATACCCCACCAGGTGGCCGGCCCACGCAGTGCCGCTTCGCTCCCCTTACCTGTTGCAGCCCTTCACCCTGCTCCAGCCAGGCTTCACCTGCGTTTGCGGTGTCCATCTCCCCCTCCCAAAACGGATCGCGACAGCGGGTCTGGCGAGGCGATCCCTGCCAGGGGCGGCACATCCGCTGCCGTCCAAGATCCCGCAGCAGAGCGAGTGGCTCGCAGTGACCCCGGCAGCAGCGCAGCTCTCCCCTCTGCCCGGCAGCGGCTCTGCTGCCGCGCCGAGCCCGCCGCCGCGCAGCCGCCGGCGGGGCTGGAAGGAGCCGGCTGCCCGGCCATGCACGAAGCCCTGCCTCTGCTGGCTCCTCGGGAGCGGCCTCTTCCAAGCGAACTTATTGGGCTTCAAGCCGTACCGGGGGCCTAGAAGAGGGGAAATTATGTTTTGCAGTGTGGAGTGTGCATTAGCTATTCCCAGAATTAACTGCATTTGACTTTCCCTTCTTTAGGGCCAAACTCACTGTCTCCTGCTGGAGTTATTAATCTTTACATTTGCATTGCTTGTGCGGAAGCAAGTTAGTTGGCTTACTTCTCTCCCTTTCTACCCCATCACCCCCACATGCACTCCCTAAAAACCCAACAATTAAAAATGTGGATTTTTTTCCTCTAATTCCCCTACATTGTGTAATTATATTCACATTAGAAATCAATCAACTCTGGTCATTACCATTAGTGATATGCTCATAAACCAAACACTAGTCATGCTAATGAACTGAACGAAACATAATTTCTTGTTGTGTAAACCGATGCTCAACGCTAATCAGCAATAAATTCAATCAGACATTACTTACATCAACTGAAAAACACATTAAAGCTGCATACAGAGCAGTAGCTGCTCACATCTGGAGGCAGCACAGGCGCATGCCCAGGAGCAGGCTCAGCAGTACTGCAGCTGCGGGGACTGGGTACGGGGCCACCAGAGCTCTGAGGGAACATGGTCTCCCCACGAGGTACCCCTCGGTGGCAGAGAGCCAGGCAGGAGCTGCTGTGCTGTAGGCGGGACAGGCCAGCGTCCCACCAACTGAGAGGGCACACACTAATGCCACCTGTAGTGGCTACTGCCCACAGCTCACCAGTCATGGTGAGGCTGCCAAGCAAAGCCAAGGGCGGCCGTGGCCCCACCAGTCCCTCACCTGCTCCCCCCTCCACACTACCCAGCTGCAAGTGCCCGGAGCCAGCTGCTGGTCCAGAGGTCGTGGCTGGCTTCGCCAACGCAAAATGGCGGCCATGGCTGGCTTCGCTAACGCAAAATGGCGGCCGCGGCCTGCGGGGCTGCCTCAGCAGCCAAGCGAGTGCATCTGAGGGCGGGCAGGCAGAGCCGGCCCTGGCATGCTTACCCACACGACGCCGGCAGCTGCCTGCGCCCTGGTCCGGTTTCCTTCGGCGTGCTTGTCCCCTCGAAGGCCATTCTCCTCCTGTAAGAATCCCCGGGGTGCCTGCAGCTCCCGAGGCCCGGCAGCGGCCGGCAAACAAAATGGCGGCACCTCGCAGCACGTGAGACCCGCCCGCCCCTGCCCCGCCTGCCCGAAGGCCCCGTCCCTCGGCAA
>JAVJGJ010000033.1:7786361-7807284 GCA_035590215.1 Microhierax caerulescens | reverse complement strand
CAGTAAAGACTGAACATTAGAGCCATCAAAGGGGAAAACAAGGCTGCAGACGTGTGACCAGCACATGGAAGGGCTTGTTTCTTGTCTGCACACAGCAGTGACTGGTCACACACAATGAAGCCCATGCATGGTATGGCATCTCTGGCCAACTTTTCCAGGCAATGGACCAGGGACTCTGTGGAGTTTAAACACCTCAAATGGAGTGGGTAGGCTGCAAAAATAACAGAGTGGGAGAGAAAACATGCTGGAATTTCATTCATGTCTCACATGGATGCCAAACTTGAGTGTTTTCCAGCCTTTCAGGTGGAGACATCTCTGTTCCTCACTGCTTACTCTCACCCCTTTGCTTTTTTCCATTTTTACTGGTTTTATAGTAGCAGGGTTACCCTCTCCAGCCACACTCATTTATTCTGGTTCTGAAGAGAATGGTCTAGGTCCTTGTAATCTACAGTACTTGGGAGATTTTCTTAACACTTGTCATTTACTGCTCTGACACTGTATGATAACAAAGGCTATCAGATACCTCCCCTTTTTTCACTCCACATATTGGACATATGTGGTACCTGGCACAGGAACTATTACAGGGCACCCCAGGGTGCATCCCAGTGCCTGCTTCCATCGGAAATCAAAATCTGACAGGACAGTGATGAATATCAGATCTAGGGGGTAAACTTTTAACCATAAGTTGCCAGCAATTAAAATCCTGATACTATTATTTCAATAAGGGCTCTTCCTTCTGAGCAACTAATTTGTTATTCAACCAGTTAAACGTGTCTATAGCAGAATTTAGACCAACCTGTGGTTAAAGAATAAAACTTTAAAATAATGGATTACTTACAAGATCTTTGAACTTCTACTGGGACAATTCTCGCTGTATTTATTTCTCTCTAGGTTTAGATGGGAAAATTATTAGTAGTTATGTGTATTTTCAGCAAAAAAGTAAAATATTAAATTCCATCAAACACTGAGTACAGCTACTTCTTATCATAAAATTTTACAAATTCCCCACCAGTGAGCTCATTAGTGTAAATGATAGAGCCTTATCTCAGGTTTAAAGTCAGCATTTTTCCTTAGCTACCAAACAGCCTGTCTTCTTTCATGACAAGGTAATGGAGGACTTCACTCCAGAGAGCAGGGAAAATATTCCTCTCTGTTCTTGCAGGGCAATAGAGGAGGGCTGGTAAAACCCAAGCAGACGGAGTGGGATTTCAGTGCTGTTGGTATCCTTCTGGAAGCCTTTTCTAAAAGGAGCAGGGCCTTTGCAGGGGAGAGAAGCGCACAAGCCTGCTGCAAGGGGCAGATGTCAAGGGACGGCAGAGGAGGAAGGCTATCTCCAAAGAAGACAATAGGCTCTCCCCATTCTCACTCCCTATTCTATCCTCCAAAACATTTGTGACATACAAGCATTAAATAACGTACGTGTTAGTATCCCAGGATAGCATCATTGTTGCTCAGCTCAGCACACTGGTACCTTACCAGAGCCAGGAAACTGCAGCGTCACACTGGCAAGAAGCACAGGTGGTGGAGGTCTCCTCCTTGCTTTCCAGGAGCACCTGCAGAGGCAGCGGTAAGAGGAACGGAGTCACTCTCTTACAGACACTGGCAACTACAGGTAAAGATAATGCTTAAAAATTTTCAGTTGAAAATGATGACTTCAGATGACTTCAGTGGCAGAGAGAGGGGAAAGGCAGGGCAAAACTGAGGACCAACCAAATTCTCATGACTTATGGCTAGAAACGATGAGACTAATAACTGTAGGATAAACCTGTAAGTCAACATACAAACGCTGTTCCATACAGCTTATCAAACTCTACTTTTTATATATGGTCATCTCTTGCATTCATCACATCAAAATAACTCTAATGAACATGACCAAGGGCTAAAGCTGGACTGTTCCAAGGCTCACCACGTCCTCACCATGTATGGCTTAGTTGTTCAGAAAGCGGGGGTCTCTACGTATGGTGTTCGTCTGCTGCTTCCTGAAATTGTGATACAGCTAATTTCCATCTTCTGAATGCTCCCGGGATCTAGAGTTGTTTGTGGCTCTGAATGAGAACCAGCCCCATCCTCCAGTACTCATCCAGGCAAAATCCCCTTTGGCTCCTGGCAGTGCTGGGGAGCCCAGTTTGTACCAGCACCAGTAGGTCCTGGGGGGCTGAGCGGGTGCCTGGTGTGCCGGGCCCCCGGCAGGGGCCAGCGCCAGCGGCTCTGCTCTGACCTCAGCAGTAGGCAGGCTGCAAGGCACGGGGCTTGAGTGACACGAGAGGGAAAGGATGATGGCTGGAGACGGAGAGCCTTTGCTGGTGAAACAAGAGCGAACTCCAGCACTGCAACAAACAAAATAATGAATGAGGGGATGTGGACACATGGATTTATAAAGGCTGGAAGGACATAGCTGTTTGTGCCATAAACTCGGTAATGATTTCTGAAGGAAACCTTCTGTACCTAGAGCCAAGTGCAATCTAGTTCAACAAAAATTCTGAAAGGAAGCATAGTAATTTAGTTTGGGGAGAAGACAATGTGTCTCATAGAAAAACAAAATGTCATCAATTTACTAATTGGAGCAAAATTGTTTCAATACTAAGCTGTGAAACAAAGTGTCATCGTTATTAATTTGGCTTGGGTCAAGCAGCGAGCGCATTCCCTCCTCTCACTGCCAGATTTCTGGTTTTGCAGTGAGCTGGGTCTGCATTCCCCCTGTGTGGGCAGGTCCCATCCCGTCCCGCCCCCCAGCATCCTTTGGAGTCCCAATTCCTTGCAAAGCTCCTTCCAAAGCCTATCAGGCTAAGAGTCCATTTTTTTCTTTCATCTTCTCTCAACCTTGAATTTCCCTCACCATCCCTGGATGTTTTCAGATGTTTTATGTCATTTCTGGGACTTGCACTTGCACTACAAGATAAGGGGAGAAAGAGAATAAAGAGAACGGCTTCACATGAAGAGTGGACTTTACAGATTTCCGTTTTGTTCAGGTTCACGGAGCACAGGGAAGCGCCTGTGTGTTGCAGTAAGCTCTGCGCCTGCAAAAGGCTCAGGGGAATGGAGAAGGGATTTTTTTATTTACCAAGCATTGCAAGGACCCCCTCGGTGGCACCAGTGTAGAGGGTGACTGGGATGTATAGGCAGTTCTACTCTTTCCCAAGGGCCAAATCTACTTGTTCTGGGAACTGCTGTGTGTGAACTTCAGCGGAGATACAAATTGCACTTCACGAAGTTGTGACTACTGCTTGGGCCAAATTCCCACTTATACTGGAGTAAGTTTTGCATATATATTTAATATCAGAGAGGTTGAAAGAATTGTTGATGAATATGGGTACCTAATTCTTCATCTACACTGCCTCCACATGCACACACAAAAATTTCCAAGTTAAGCCTGTCACAAATATTTTCTTACATATTCCTTTCTCTAACTATACCCACAAGCAGATTGTGTGTCAGTGCCGCCAGCAGCTTGTGACAAACTGCTGTTTCAGTAATTACTGAAGGTCTGTATTACATTTGAGATGCTCTTCACCAGAGGGGTCCAAACCTAGAAAGACAGGCATCATCATTTTTCTTTTGAAGCTGAGACCAAGCCTGAGTCACTGGGCCGGTCACTGAGTGCTTCAGTAGATCAGCCGTGGCACCAAACATATTGTATTTATTGAATATTATGGAGGGGAACAATGAGATATAGGATGGTAACAGCAGTGATACAAAGGGAGCTGACAGCACCAGATAAGGAATCGAGTCAGGTATTGGCCAGCCACCAGGATGAGCGTATTTATAACAAAGATCATTTGAGGGTCAGAATGAGGACTTAGAGGGAATCTGCTTTCTTTGCAGTCCCCTGTATTTGGAACAATCCACACGTTACCACCATCATTCAGCACATCTTTAGGGTACAAAAATGCTAATGTGTTCACCAAGATTTCAATTAAAAATATATTTTTCTTTTTGCACCTGATGACTCTTTTTATTCTTTTAGCTTTTCAAGTAAGCTGTGTCTTCTTCATTTGGACTATGTAAAATATTACCTATGGAGAAACCCAGCTGCATTCAATGACTGCACCACACCACTTTCTTATAGGGTCAGCAAAATTCTTAAAGGCTGGAGGTGTAAAAACTATGTTGCACTGCATTTGTGCATTGCCTTTCCTTTATCCACAGAAACTCACCTCACTTGCCTAAGCCCTTTTGCATACTAGGTTATATTTACAAATTGGCAGTAAAATGCTGTAGTCTCTTTGACAGTTTGCAATTAATTGCACACAATCTGTTTAGACTTAAGGATGCACCTTTCATAAATGATGATATATTCCAAAAGGCAGTCCAATTGGCTGCTTTGCATATTGCATATATTTTTCATATTTCTGAGACAGGACATATGCAAAATCATTTTACTGTGGCACAAACACAGAAGAGATGATCTGGAGGAAAGGCCAGAGGCCAGAGGTTCTATTTCTAATTCTTCCACTCACCTGCTGCAGATCGTGGGTAAGTCATCTAATATTTCTGTCTTTTTTTCTGCATCTGCACAAGGTTGTTTATTCTTCTAAGAGCTGGAATCCAGTGAATAAAACTCTAATGTATTATTATTAATATATTCCAATAAATGGTGCAGTGCTTCAGCATTGCTTTGAAGTCAGTCAAATAGGTATTAGAGAAACAGTGAATTGTAAGAAAAGGCAGTTCAGTCCATCTGATATGCCTGCACTGAAATGTTACCTGTGGAATGACCTCCTCAGAACAAGAAACTGATAATGGTCTATGTGCTAAATGGATCCCAGAGTCTTGAGAAGCTTCTTCTCTTTTCACTCATCCATCATACAAAAAGTGACGTGAGTCATGTGGCCCAAATCAATAAAAGCAACTTTTAGAACATAAAGCACTTAAATGTGCAAGTAAATACCTTATATTGGCATCATACCTATCACCATTCTTACAACTAGCTCCTACTTACTTGCATTATTCTCTCCTTCCTCCCACCCTGTCTTACTCTTCTGAATTACGGGCAGCTCTTGGAAAAGCGACATACACTTTAATTACACATGTAATGCCATATTGAATCAAACCACTTTGTTTCCCCAAAAAGCTATTCTTTATTTGCTGGCAGGCTGCTTGTTTGTGATCCTAGCATTGTCAGTCACATCAGGAAAGCCATCTTAGTCATAAAATAGCTATTGTAGAGGAAGTATTATTGGTTCTGTATGGGGCTTTTTAGCAGTAATTATGTACAGCTTTTAGTAATGCTGAGAGTCACCCAAGCATCACTGATACAAACCATTTGCAATGACATGCAATGATGCCTGTACAGTATTTTTACGAGCAAAATAAAAATCAGATATTTTGGTGGTAACATGTAAATTAGCCTTGAGGCTTGCAAAGCAGTGCTTATCAAGTGTGTAACATTGAATTACAAGACCACTGAGCATGAGTGAGGTCCTCTGAGCTTTGCATCCCTACAACAGAAAGATTCTCCCACTGAACTGACAATTTGAATCCTCTCATTAGATGCAGCTCGAAACCACTGCTCCCTCAGCAGGCCAAACTGGCATTTAAGGGACTGATGTCTTTCAGGACCCTATTTGCTAAAGTACTTCATGGAGCTAGTGGTGCTTCAGATACCTTGTTGAATCCCACTTGCGAGGAACTGAGAACTGCAGGCACTAGGTACACTCTACCACCAGCCCGTAATCAGAGGGAATCAGTTGCACCTAAGGCAGAAGAGCTCAGTCTGGGCCATTCTGAATTCTACCTTAATGAACAAAATCGTACTGCACTTCAGGAGCTACGTAACGTGCAGTCTCTTCATACGTTTACGCAGAACTGGTCACTTCTGATATGCCCAAGTGTACAGGAGCACAGGAAACTCCAGCAATCCTGTGTTCTGCACTGAACTGGTGCAGTTTGCTCCCACTTCTGTGTGGAAGCATGGGTTAGATCTTTCATTGGGTCTAGCCCTTAGCACAAACAAACTAAACTATTATTTGTCTCAGCCTTCTATATACTTCTGAAAAGGCAGCAAAAGTTTTGTTGTGGGGTCTAGGCTTCAAGCTGGGTACCCATTTTCTAAATCTCAGACTCCCGTATTCATAAGGTGTCTGGTGTGGCCAAAGAGTGGCAAAACAAGGGAGAAATGCCCCAAGGAAGATTAAATACATGGCCCTCAGTCCTCCAAGCCCATTCAGAGCTGCGTAACTGCCTGCCCTCTACGGGCACATTCAACCTTCCTGTTAGGGTAGCCAGTGGAGATGCCCAGGAGATGCTGACAAAGCAGCAGGTGCCTAAGGACACACTCAGTCTCTCCAAAACTGACTACACATGATTTGGAATGACCGTCTTCCAACTGTTTCTTTCTCTGACCAACTTTCCCCTGCCTCTGACAAACACCTTATATGCTTTTGACTAATTCAGAGCCCAGTGACTATTGTCCCCAGATTTTGGGGGCTTGCAGGCGAGGCCCACTCCCCTGAACCAGTTCCCTGTCCCCAGCCAGGACTGCAGGAAAGGTGAGGGAAGGGGACAACTGGCAGTCTGGACTGCAAGTCCCTGGCAGCACTCAGAAGGGCCAGAGAATGCTGTGCAGAGGTGCTGGAAGCTGGTTACCTAAATACTATATATATGGTGAGCTTTTGTTTGGGGCTCATAGATTCTGTTACCATGTTTTGGTTTCTGGCTGTATACGTTGTTCTTCAGGTGAAACCCTCAACAAATGCACCTGTGGGTGTTTTTTCACAAGTAACTCTACCCACATAGTGGCAAAGTTAGAAAAGGACATCACGTGGAAATTGCAAAGTATCTCATCAAGGTAAATTCTGTGGCAAATATTTACAGCTTCTTAAGTTTTTCCCAGTCTGATATTGAATGTTGTAATTTCATATGCATTTTCTTACAGTCAAAAGCTTGGAGCCATATAAATTTGTACAAAATTTAGCCTTCATTTAGAAAAAGTATACGAAGTTTCTACTCACATTTCTAGTCTTTATCTTTGATGAGTAGCATTAAAAAAAACCACAAAAAAAAAAAAACCCAAACCAGAAAGGTAAAGGGGGGAAGAACCAAACACTGTTGTGAAAGAGTAAACTGCATAAAAGTCTTGTCTTGCTCAAAATTTTAAGGGCCTCCTCATTTTTGAGTTCTGAATACTTGAAGTTGACAAAACTAGGATGTCAGGAAGAAGGACAGCTTACAAGAATTTAATGACAAGACTTCATTGAAATTAACTGAATTAACTTCTTGATTACCAGAACCAAATAGAAAACCAACTAGCCATTTTAAAATCCCAGTCTGATGCTGTTTTGAAGAAAACATTCTGTAGGTTTGCTGGAGATAGATACTGAAAATGAAACTCCTACCTAGTGTAGAAAATGTATTTGCTAACTTACTTGTTACAGACACATTCTGTGTGTTGTCCCAGTTCTCTAGACGCTGGAAAATGAGAAGCCTGAGGAACTGGTAGATGTGGCAAGGGATATGACTTGATCTGGGACAGCTCCTGTGAATATTCTGAAAAAAGCCCCGTCTTCCCAACACTGAAGTGTTACCTTTTCATGCAAATAGTAGTTGCAACAACATGCTCAACATTTGCTATTTCATGATTAGTGTTCTCATGTCCAAACAATAAATCCCCAGAGTCTCTCCCTGTAATGGCCATTTTGCTTCGTCTCTCCAGTAGGGAGGTCTATTTAGCAGTGGGTTTTCAGCAGACCAAAATGTCGAATCAATATCCTGAGAACAATCTGCCCACTTGTCCCTGTGAAATATTTGTATTTTTCCATGCAAATTCTAACAGACCGAATTACTTTTCCAATACGTAAGGTTTTAGTGCCTCGTATGAAAATACATCAACTACACAATTGCCAACACACGTGATAGGATCTCTCAAGGTCACTAGTGAATTGACTGAAGAGCTTCAATAAAGCTTTAACATCAAGTCATGCAGATACAGAGCACCCACCTAAACGGTTACAAATTGCCTGTGAGCGACTACAGCACATAGGTGAGCATAGCCTGGGGAGGACATGCAGCTTTCCTCTTGTGAGCTTGCTCCACACACCTCACCTCCCTCCTGTTACATGAGACAAAAATCGAAACCCTCTCTGCTCTCTCTGCGGTATGTATACCTTACCTAGGCAAGGCAGGCTGATGCCAGCCTCCCTTCTCAGTTATTTTTACCTGCCTGGGTTGTTGCAGCCCAGTGCAGTCCATGACAGCAGCCCACTCCTCAGTCTGCCCCTCGAGTGGAAAGCAGGGGCAGGGCAGCACCTCTGCATGCACAACTGCATTCTGTCTCTGGTTTTAACTGTACCATGGGACAATGTTTTCCTTTGGAAAGTAAATACTAATACTAATACTAATACTAATGATTGTAATTGCAATTATATTAATATTAATATTGATATTGATATTATTTATGTTATTTAAATAATAATAATAATAATAATAATAATAATAATAATAATAATAATAATAATAATAATAATAATAATAATAATAGTGGTTTAAGAGGACTTACAAGCTATTCACAATTAGTTTCTTTTCTTGACTCCTTTAATATAGCCACAAGAACACAGTAATCTCCACTTGTCTCTTCTGATCTGGGATATATCTGTTCTTATCCTGGCTTTCAAAGAAGCCCTCAGCAAAGGGTCTGAGGTTATGTTTTCATTTTTAGCTCAGTTTCCTAAGGAAATGAGGGTCATGCCATTGCTATCTGTCTGTCCATCCTTATTTTTCTTCTCATATTGCCTTACAGGAACCTTTGAGCCTGTCAGTCAATTTCAGCCAAAATAAAAAAGCAGTGTAAGTCAAAGAGTAAATACACGTCTGTAAGACTTCATGGACACTTTTGGTTGGGGAGCAAAAGGAAAAACAAATTAGAGCTCACACTGAGCACAGGTGAGGAAAATGCAGCCAGTGCCATCTGCTTGGCAGCAGCTGATGGACACACCAAGACTGGCCACTCACCAGCTTGAGGCTAAGTTTGGACAAGCCAGGGTAGAAACAGCTTCTTGGCTGGTGAGGGTGCAACAGTGAGACCCAGCTGCCCCTATGAATGGGAGGCTCCCAGAGGCACAGGCACCTCTCCCTCGCAGGCATGTCCATAGTTCTGTGCTTCACAGCTGTAGTTACAATTCTGTCATCAAATTCTGCCTTCCCTGCCAGAACAGTCAGGGTGCTTTGCAGATTACACATGGCAATACCATTCCTGTTCTAGAGAGATAACAATTTAGGTATATAAATTCCTAAACCCTACTGTCTGTCTACATTTTGAGTTACAGACTGGATATCTCACTGTATCAAAACCATCCAGCTGTTCTCAGACAGGGCCTGCTCCTTTTTTTAATGTAGCCAAAGCAAAGCTCTCACCAAGTTTAGTGATGCAGGACAAAACTTGGGCTGTGCTGCTTTGTATTTGGTTAGTAGCACTTGACAGGATAACGTAAACACATTTTGTATATACTTCATATGTAGCAGCACTGTGTGGTAGGCAAAAGCAGTGACAGAAATCCCCACAAAAATAATTAAAAAGCCAAACAACCGATGGCAGCAAAGAAAAAAAATCACCATGAAAAAAACACAAAATCAATAGATTATGAAGGCTACTCTGAGGCTTCCACTGCTATCATCTCAAGGCTTTATTATCAAATATCAAAAAATCATTACTGCAATATCAAAACATTCATAATAACAATATAAAAACTCCACTCAATCTGTTCCTGCAGGGATCTGATCTAAAAATCAACAAGAAAAAAAAATAATTGCTGTGAAAATGGCAGTTAGCCAGTTCAATCATTCTGCCAACCTGGTTCTATAATTTTACATTAGTCATTGCATTTCAGTGCCACCACTGCAGACAACTTCAAAATAATTGCTCAAGCAAACAAACTATAACCAAATCAGACAAAATATGAAACTTTTTGGAAAAGCTCGTAAGTGCTTTTATCAGGTGCTCTGTTTGGGGCTTCATGTCTTTTTATATCTAGCACAACTGATTCCCTATAATTTAGAAATGACAACTTATAACCCCTACCTTGCATCCTGCAAAAGACCAATTATTACCAACCTCAGTGTTCCCCAGATTTCCTAATCTCAAAAGCAAGAGGCACTCCAGATGCGTGGGAAGCCTTCATCCTTTCTGTCTATGGGAATGAAGTTTTAAGGAAATCAAGTTTCTGCATGGAAGATTTATTTGAGACTAGATTAACTCTGCACCTTTCATGTGTACTTATTCACAATACTTTCAAAACTAACGTAACTCCTTTTTGAACCTACAGACAAATAGAGCTTGTAGTTCATAATGGCAATGTTGGGGGCGGGGGGAATCATTCTCCATTTACCAGTATAACAAGGCAAGGCAAGAAAGTCTTTTGGTCCAGTTTGTCCAGGGTGATCTGTTTCATTCTTCTTTGACACATGAAACCCCAAGTCTGACCCAAGATTTATAACCCCCCCCTCAGCATTTTGTAGCGCACTGCTGTATTTAAGAGATATTTAACAAAAGCCTCCTGTACCTGGGGACAAATAACAAATATACACTAGTAACAGATGTTTGTCTTTTCTTAATCTTAAAATAAGTAAAACTCATTGTACTTCCATTGTAACTTCTAAAAATTATACCTTTTTTTGCTGGCTTTCCTCTTCCATGTATGAGTAGCTGATGGCCCTCCTGGATCCCAGAAAATGCATGGAGTTGGCTGACCAGAACAAAACAAGAAGGTTTAAAAATTGAGGAGTGTACTCAGGAACAACATGGTTAAACCAGGATGCCAGCTGGACAAACTCATGTGAGTGTACTCTGTGATTCTACCTGTGAGAAAAGTACCCAGACCCCCAGAAATGAGATCTTTGTAGGTGAGGACCATCAAATCAAAATAGCACGTGAGCAGAGTGCAGATCTGGCTTGTATGTATTATATACTGCCTGCGTGTCCTTGGCTTTTCTTCTGCTACAGGCAGACTGTCTGAAGTCACCCTCCAGCCTTTCAGCTGATAATCTACTTCCCAACAACAACTAGCAAAAGACTAACATTGCACTTGGCTATGCAGCACACTGCAAACAGCCACAGGCACGGTGCAGGGTCAGCCTGCTGCTAGGCTGTTTGTTTATTTTCGTTGACATTTTCCTTTGTCGAGAATCTGTTCCTTGTTATTCAGTACGTACAGCCCTGCACACATCCTATCTGTTTAACCGTCTTTGGATAAAAGTGGGTATTTTCCCATGTCAATAAATGTTCTGGTGTGAAGCTGTGAGCTGGCCTCTGAGAGAACCATCCCCTGCTGAGTTTCTCACTTCTGCACTGAGTTTTCTTTGTTAATCATGTACAAAATGAGAAGGCTTTCTGTCTAGCAAAACCCCATCATTAATTTTTCATATGAGCACTAAAGTCTTCAACAGAATCCTTGAGTGGCTTCAAAGAAAAAGGAATAATAAAACCAAAGAGCTACATTTTCCTTTTTCCCATCTTAGTTATTTGATATTTTAAGAAAACTTTTTAATGCAGAATTACAGTTCTCGCAGCTTCACAGTGACATGTCCATTCTGAAGACTACATCTGACCTTCAACTTTGTCCTTCATTAGCAGGATTACACCTAAACTCTTCTTCATTTTACTGCAAATGAGACAGATGCAATGTGTATTCTGTTCGGCCCCAGCATTAGAATTATCCCAAGAGTGGCATTTATGTTCTTGTAGTTCCTTGGTATAAATAAATATCAAAGTAGGAAGACCAATCTGTACTCCACTAGGAATAATAAACTAAAATAATATGGCACTGATTCTGTTTGGGTTGTCTAAATGTGTTTTTATGATTGTATATGTTTATGGCTTTCTCACACAGCCACCATGAATTCCAGGCAATTAAAAAGGACATGAGTTCTGAAGCATTTTAAAAGGGGCTTTGCTTTCCAAATGGTGTGTATTAAAAGTAGAATACATTTTTTTGACAGAGCTACTGCAAAGTCAATAGTCACACATTTCCCCTGCTCCAAATTTCTTCCCCTTCTTCTCCCACCTGAAATAAATAATTAGAATATTTCTGTAAGTTGAGAAGAAAGGCAGGGAAAGAAAGATTCCTTTTATGTTTCCACATATATTAGATGCACTGCTAGATTAAAACTCAGCCTGTGGGCCTCAGATTGGAAAACAGCTCAGAGGGAGTATATAGCAGGTCTTGTATCAGGTGTGCCAACTTACCTATACTCTGCACCAGCTGCTTTTTCACGTTGAACTAGTCCAGTGTCACCGAGCGCATTACTAAGAACAGTTCTGTCCTTGCTGCACACTGCCCAGTGGTCACCCCACCTGACTGAGGGGCTGATTGACAGATGATTCTTTAGTCATGGGTGTGGAGCTTTTAAATTGGACAAATAAGTAATTCTGCTCTAACCTTCCTCCAACTGGATGGTCTGTGTGGTGTCAGGAGTCACTGAAGAACAAAGTACAAACATGAGCAGCGAAGAAGCAGTACTTTTGATCAGATTGTTAAACTTTGTTGGCTTGCTTTAGTTATTTACATGAATTAAAATACAGAGTAAAGGGCTGTGAGAAGAAAAATGTCTTTAAACAATTTTCCAGTTATGAACTAAGTGCAGTTTCAAATGTTTATGTTCAAGAAATACTTTGGAAGACTGAAGAAAACTAGATTTGATAGGTAAATCAAACGGGTACATTTTTAAAAGGTAAAAAATGTGTTGTTCCTCCTTCAGGTCAAACTGTCCTGAACCACATGACTTTATACATGAGAAAAAGTGAATAAATGGAAGAGAGAGAGAGTGATAAAGCTTTATATTTTGCTTTCTCCAGTAATCTCTAGAGAAGATGATGATTCCTTGATTATAAGTAATCTATACCGTGCTCCACAAAGTCTCCCACAATAGTCAGTAGAACAACTCATGGACTTAGGTGTTAACAGCATAAAATTTCAAAACTTGGCCAAATTCTTCATGAAAGGATAATTTATTAAAAAGCATAGCTACAGCAGTCTTTCATCTGTTCGTAATACATCTGGAACAAGCACCTGAAATCTCTGCAAGGTTTGTGGACACAGCATCACTGTTCCAGCCAGTCTGTGGCACACCTTTTCATGCACAATGGATGTGGGCAAATATAGACAGAAATTCTGGCTCAAGATAATTCTGAAATTCTTTTAGAGTCCACAAACAGCCACGTTTTATGGGAAAATCACTAGGGATTTCTTTCACTTTGGTCTAAGATGCTGCCTCTCCTACACCGTTCACTCTAGCTTTGGTCCATCCACCTATTACATAAGTATTTTACTGGATGCATAGTCATAAAGAGAACGATTATCCCATTGTGCTTAAGTGCAGAATGCCAGCTGTGTTAATAGAAATGTATCATTGTGTCATTATTAAATATTTATGTTACTGTAGCACCCAGAGACCAATCCTGTCAGGTTTCCTCTTAAATTTTTAATGAATGATAGTCCCTGACAAGCTGACATGAGTCTGTGAATGAGCAGGAACTGACACAAGCTTCCTGTGTTTCCAGAGGGAGGGTGTAAGTCCTGCCCAGGATTCTTGTTTGGCAATGAGATCCCTTCTGGAGATAAAACAGGCACTCCTGAGATAACCTCTGCCAGTAGCAGGGCAAAGAGGGAAAACCCCGATGAGCCAAAAGTGTTTCCAAAGGTGAGAAATAACTATTCTGACCCTCCAAGAAGGTTAGGAGGCAGGAAAATAAGCAGAATTGGGTAAATCCAGCTTATTATTTGAAAATTATAGCCAAATTCAGATCAGGTTCTGAGCCTAGTAAAATTATCCATCATTAATGAACATGCCCGAGCTGGCTGTTCGGTACCAGCTTGTAGCAGCAAACCCAGCGCTGCTCCAGGTGAGAGCTGCACTGCAGGAGCCAAGCTCTTCTCCTTGCCCGGGCAGAAAGTCTCTTGCTTGTCTGTTACAGCAGGAAATGTTTTGAAATCTGAACAATGCAGGAGATCTGAGGGCAGACAGCACAGATAATGAAAAGAAAAAAGAACTATTATTTGGAAATGATTGTTGCTTTGTCCATTTTCCTTAATTTCCTCAGTAACTGGTAGAAAGTGTTCCTCAGAAAATATTTAGGAAATAACATCCATAACACCATTTCCCTGCCTCGGTCTTAGCCATTGTTTCCATCCTTTTACTTTTGATGACAGGTGAGTTTCAATTGTAGTCCTCTTTATGAATACTCAGTGTATAAATTATGCAGATTAAGGTATCTAATTTCAGAGTAAATTTCAAAGATTTTCCTCACCTTGAGATGTGTAACAACGGCATAACATTTTATGTAGTTCTTCAAAGGCTTTATGATCAAAATTTTTGTTTTAAATAATGCCCATAAAATCCCTACATTCATTTATGAAAGCAGAAGCTGGAAGATTTGAACAACAAAGTTTTAATCTTCAGTTAATTTCTTAAACTCAGGTACATAATACAGATGTTCATACTGCAACATGTAATTTGAAAGGAAAACTGGTTTTTGTAGTTTTTAATTGAGTATGGTCCATGACTAGAACAAACTGACCAGGAAGTAGACCTTCACCTGGTGAAAAGTATTTTTGAAGATAATGCAGCAAAAGCAATGTGCATCAACAAAGGACTAAAGGATTATCAAGGCTCTGATTCTGGAAGAAGACTCTTTGTTGATCCACACTCAAATTGAGGGAGCTGCATGTAGGGGACAAGGATTCATCTGTTTGGATTTTTACGCTCAGGCTGAAGGTTGTGAAATAATTTCCTGCACCGTCATTTTCATTTTTAAGCCTTCCCTGGCTGTTTCTCTGCAACAAAACGAATAAGATTTTCCTCATTCCACAAATGTTTTTGTATATCAAATACACTTCTTGTCAGACATTGGCATAGAATAGAACTCTCAAAACCACCAACTGCAATAGCAAATGCTTCCCTCCAGTACATAGACCACCAGCTTTCAATGGATACCTTATTTATGTGAAACGGACGCTTGATCAGAAGCAATTGAACAAGGCTCTGGAATAATCCATTGCTTGATGGCTGGTTTTATGGTATACCATAAAAGGTATATATTTGTGTGTTAGGCTAAACCTGGTGGACACATCTGAACAGCAGGTTCCTGCATTTCTTGCATGAGCTCACTCACTACTGAGCTGCTGGCCACACCAGCGAAGGCAAAGGCCTTGCTTAGTTTCAATCTTGTAAAAATCAGTATTTTGGCTCCTACAAAAGAGCTTTGGCTTTGAAATTTGGTCCCTTACAATGACACACCATTTATTGGAATATTGCCTGTTAACCTGACTTGCTTGTTTTGCTGATAAGCCTCAAAATATTTAGATGGCACCAAAGCAGAGGAAAATGAAATTACCTTGAAAATCATGCGTACCTTCCTATTTGTGTTGCATGACAATTAAACAGCTGAAGGTCAGCTACAGTCTTACAGCTATTAGGTTTGGACTGCTGTGCGTCACGAGCCTTTTCACAAGAACCTGACAAATCTCCCTCATTAATAACAAATGACAATCTCACTGGTGCTACAATGCATGTTACATTTAATCAATTTGCTATTTGTATTCATTATGTACATCTCCTATTCTGAGTCATGAAAAATTGAAAAGTAATTACAACATGGAAGAGCATCATGGATAACAAATGAGATAAGATGAGAAAAAGTACTATTAATTGGTCAGTTGTGCTTGTCAGTACATTTGAAGTAATCAAGGCAGGGAATGAGATAAAACAATCGCATGTCTTTGAAGTAAAACAGAGCGTCAGGATCACCACTGGTATGGTGCCCTGGTTATGAAAAAAATTCAATCCTCTAAACATGTATGGTGTTAAGATGAGCTTTAAAGAGCTGTTTAACTACAGCTATTACTTAAAGAAGTCAAAGTAACTTCCCTGAGTGAAATGTAATTGTAATGCCTGGTAGCATGACCACACTATAAATAAGTCTGTCAGCATCTCCATTATAGCCCCCACTGCCAGGGGCTGCTAACATCTCTTTTACATTTCAACAACCTCAAAGAGGGCAAGCAAATTAGTGACTCGGATGCTTATTTCTGTACTAAAAAAGGGAAGAACAAGTTAAACTGTTTTTAATCAAGAGAAGACCAAGATGCTGACAAACTTCTAGGATTTCATTTGCATTTTCCTATGAACCAGAGCTTAATGTAAATACTACCTTGAAAAATGGAAGTGGAAGAAACTGTCTATGAGACAGAGACAGACTGATGCAGTTTTGCACCTTGGTAAGACCTTGAAAACAGGAACAGCCACACTATCTGCATTTAATGAACAGCTGCTGACTACTTCTACCTGTTAGTTTACAAGCCTTTTACCAAACCTATTAGTCCACACTGACTTTTGTTGCTGAGACACTTGAGAACAAAGATCCACATTCAGAAGCAACGAATAGGCCTAATTTAATCTTTAATTAATCTCTGAGGAACTTACATGTCCACGGCCGATGCAGCAGTCCTGGGAAGTCCTTTGTCCAGCCAGTTCCTCTGCAGCCCAGAGGCACGTAACTCTCTGGGCTCCAGTGTCAGCCAGGATCAAACTGAGCAGTACACTCAACCAGTGCAAGCAGCAAGCACCCCAGGGCTAGTCCTAGTAAGCACACTGGATTTGGCTTCTTAAAAACGCCTACTTAGAATTAAAATATCTAAGATAGTACTCAGAAGACTAGAGTGTAGACTGGGCTGGTCACAGGCAGTATTCTGTGTCTGCATGGTAGGTCTTCCTGAAAAAAAACCACCAAAATTGGAATTAAAATCTACACATCAAGTTCTTAATAACTACTTCTTGTGCTTCAGCATTAAAATTCATCCTTATAATCATGCATTAGAAGAGGCAGTGGTCAGGGGTTCATGCTATGCAGAGTCACAAGTATAAACCATTTCTGCTGAAATGGGTAGCTTTAAGGTTGAATTTGAACAGAAAACAGCGTAAAGACATAAGAACAGAAAAAGACATGGCTGACAATCACTTTCTTGAGAAAGAGAACCACAGTGACAAGGGAGGGCATAAGTGCGGAGGAAGGTGATGACTGTATTGCTGTGAAATCTGGGAAGTAGAGTTTGGTCATGAAAAACTGCTCAGCATTAGCAATTATAGTAGCTTTTCTTTGACATTGCCCCTGAAGTTTAGAGCGAATATCATCAATTTCATAATGAAAACTATTTATTTTGCAACGGTTTATTGTAAAGTGTCACAAGGAAAGGCATCCTCAAGACACTAAGAAATATAATGAAAAACCTGCAAAAAGGTGTAAAGAATTCT
The DNA here is from genome assembly GCA_035590215.1 of Microhierax caerulescens. Classification (NCBI taxonomy): domain Eukaryota; kingdom Metazoa; phylum Chordata; class Aves; order Falconiformes; family Falconidae; genus Microhierax; species Microhierax caerulescens. Next base: position 7,790,046 of record JAVJGJ010000033.1, on the reverse strand, counting down.
AAATCATTGCATTGTCTAGATATTAATGAACTAATTGCTTTGGCTGATTAATGCTTCCTTCCCCTTAAGGAAACAGAATTACTAAAACAATATTTAAAGAAATGCAGGAGTGAATAAAACCAGTACTAGAAGCACAGTGATTACAGGGGAAACAAGGCACGGTAAAGCTAATGTGCTTTCTCAGGTAGCATTTGATCTAGAAATTGACAGCTAAAGCTATTCAACTAGGCAACACGAAGTCTTCATTACCTTCACATAAAACATTTTTTTATCACTTAAGTACCTTGCCAGTTCTGTGTTTCTGTATATACACTGTATAGTCTATTCCCCATCAGTAGTGAGGTGTGAAAATTCTCGACAAGTTGTTCTAGAAAAAAGTTTCAGCTTATCAGGGAGCTTTCTTAAACTGCTTGTTCAAAAGGATTGCAACCATTTGTCACCATCCTGTAGTCTACAAAAAAGTTAGGATTTTGTGAAATCAACAGAAGTATGAGCTTTTTGAGAAGTGGCTACACTTGTATGTCTACTCTGAAGACCCTCTCTGAAGGAGAACAAGGATGTCTGTGTCCTGGATAGTTTTGTAAGTAAGGCTCCAGACAGTTTGTTGGTATAAACAAAAGAATAAAGGCAAAGCTAAGTGATATACAGGACAGGATTTTCTAGACATGTGAACTTAAAATGAAAACAGGTTTTGGTGTTTTATAGGACACATCCCAGTCAGCCTCAGCACAATAAAACATGCTGGCTCCCAGCGCTTCAAAGCATTTGCTTGGCCAACAAGACCTTGATCCCTTTTCTAGGTGTCAGACTGCTGCATCAGTGCAGACCCTGCTGTGGCTCTCCACAGGCACAGCAGTTTCCACAGCTTGTAGAATTGGGGTTGAAGTATGTATATTTTATACATAAATGCATGACAGATATTCCAGGTATTACAAATATGAGGTGTTGTAATTATGTAACTCAGGACCAGGCATCCAGATTCCTAGATTTATTAGTATTTTGTAGGTCTTGTGTTTATTTGGAAGGAAATTTATGTATCAAGCACTCTAAGTAGTGGTATGTAGTCAACCTCTATTGACTCACAGCTGGTTGGAAGTAATAATATGATTTCTCAATAAGCATCAGAAGTCAGCCATAAAGTTCAATTATTTTGACATAAGAGATCAATAACAGGAATCTGAAGCAATGATAGGCACATGATTCAGAAGCTGTTTGGCTAAAAATGATCTTGTGGTGAATCAGTCCCAGACTACAGCTACAAGTTCAATCGGCAGTGTGGTTCTTGGTTTATGCTGTTAATGTAAGCTGTTATTATTTTGCATTTCCAGAGCACACCTTGCACCATGGGCTGCACCCTGGGCTGAACTCATCCTTTCCCAGAGTAACTCTGAATGTACTGCCATCATTTGTATCTTTACAAAGCACAGAGATAACTGCATACATTCACTTCTTTTTCGAATCAGCATCAACAAGCTGTCCCTCATATTAAATATTGATCAAACCTCTGAGTCAACAAATTTCATCACTGAAGCAAACAGAAGGCAGTACTGGGATGCTCACTGACAGGGCCAGTCCTGAGCAACTGTGCTGGATGCTCTTCCAAAGCACTCCTGCTGCCCTTTCCTTCCCGGAAAGTGGACTGGCAGCAAGTTCTGCTGTCACAATTCTGCTGCGTGGCCAAGTCATTACCGTGTGCTTCCTAGCTCCACACCACGCTGCCTCCCGCCCACTATCCCAGAGCAACACTGCTAATACCAAAAAGTGTCAATAATACAGAGGTACCATATCTCTTTAATGATTGCATTGTTCCTGGTGTCTTCTCCCAGTGCCTTTGCTGTAATAAGCAGACAGCTGGCACTAAACACCAGTGGTTTTTCCTGGGTATGATAATGATTTGACATAAAAGATAATGTTAGACACAGTTAGGTACAGATGTGACTTTGGCAGTTTCCCTCCTTTCTCATTTCCTTCTGCTGTCTTTGAAGCAAGTCTACAGCAAGCAAAAATGAGCAATGAAATATTGCTGCTCTCTGTTTTGTTTTATTTACTAGTGCTTCTGCATCTGGACACACATTGACTGCTGTTTCATCTGAATGGGCCCAATCAGGGTCCACCCTTAGGAAACTGAAACATTTCCAATTTTGCATTGCAATCATTACATTCTAAGAATGTGGAGAACAGTTCTGGAGTACAACACATTAGCCTACAATGCAAAAAAAAGTTAAAATATGTGTAATTTAGGCTCCAACATTTGATGCTTAGGGTCACAGTCTAGGCTGTTCGGTAATGCATTAAACAGCAGACAACGTGCCTAACAATTTGACTGAGCAAACCATAGGGCTAGGCCCAAAATGCATTGCTCTATTTGTTTTCAAATTAGTTATTCAACTAAGTAAAAAAAACACAAACCCAACAACAAAAAAGCGACCAAACCCCCAAACTTAAGAAGGATTTATTTTAGTAGGTTCAATAGTTTGAATGTTGCTTACCTTAGAGATGAACATGTACTGGGTCCTTGTGCAAATAATTAAGGAATTTTCTGTGTCCCTCTATTGCTGATGGCTTACCAGAGACCAGGGCTGCAAAAACACAAGACCAAAGCCTTTCCCTTTTTTCTTACTTTCTATCCTAATTCAACATTCAAAAATCAAATATTACAGTTTAACCAATATTGGAATTGTTTAAAAGCAAGGGAAAAAAAATGTAATGGAGATACTGTTTATATTTTTTTCTCCATCAACAGTCAAAACTTGCACATTTTCAAATCCAAAATTTTTAAATTTTGACCAGCTTTTCTCACCAGAAAATACTGAAAAGCAGGACAGACTCATGTCACTGAGAAGTGCTAAAAAGCACACTTCAGGTTTCTTGGACAGCTGACTATAAAGAAACCAGAGCTTTCTTTAGAAGAAAACTGTGTGTAGACAAGCACTTGAGAAGCATTGCCTATAAGAAAAATAACATCTCGTATCTCTTAAGCACTGCATCTAATACTGTTTTATACCCTTAAGAGCTATAAATGAAATTGCTGATTATACACTAGTATCATCACAATACCAGCATGGTCTTAATCAGGCATCGTAACGGTGCATGTCTTAACTTTCAAGTGTGCGTTCACTAATCAAACAGGAAGATCCCAACTTGTTCAGACTGTTCAAATTGGGCCTTGAAGTGACATGGCTATGTGCTGGTGGCATATGTGGGGACTTCTCAAATTAGATCTTTGCACATGGGGCTCCTTGTTCTTTTGCAAAGTTTGCTTCTGTAAACCACTTCCCATGTACACGTGCCAGGTCACAGAAACAGCTACTTGTTTCTTTTGAGTGCTTCTGTGAGCAAGCTTGCTTGGAAACTCCTAGGCCCGTTGAAGATAAAGCATGCCAGCAACCCAAGCGGGCAGCCAGTTCTTCAAAGGAATCTCCCAGGCTTGGCATTACTTGTATCCTTTGTCCAGGGACAGAACATTTGTTTCTTGAAACTGGAGCAACCAGCATAACTTGGCAGCCAAACCAGGTTGCACTGGCTGGACTTTGTCCTGGCACCTCTGCCACCCACCTCCATGCCAAGGCTCATCTGCTCCCTGCACGAGGTTTTCTAAAAACAAACTCCTTCCTGGCCTTTCCCCAAAGAGCCACTGACTCCTGAGCTTTCCCTGACCACTGGGACACAAATAAGGCAGTAGAAG
>JAVJGJ010000033.1:7775727-7786331 GCA_035590215.1 Microhierax caerulescens | reverse complement strand
GTAACATCTCCTGTCACTTGACTCCAGTATGCAGGTTTAGCACTACCCTGTGTTTTCTGCCATGGTTTTTGCTCTTTCATAAATATTTATATGTGTATTTTATTTGTGCTTTTTGGTTAATTTGTAAAATTTGAGGTGAAGTTATTTTACTTTTTCCTTCCTTGGGCTCTCTGGAGGGCACCTGTGCCATTCTGCTTGCATGAGCACCGACAAATCCATCCCCCGAGAGATAACTAATTAGTCACAGGGAAGCTTAAGTCTCGTTCCTAAGGAAGGAGGTAATGTCATGGTGGCAAAACTTGTCACCTTTGCCTGACCAACCTGAAGGAAGAAAGCCTGTAACTGCACAGTCCAATCCATTTGTGTGACAGGGGAAATGATACTGACTTATCTAGGGTGTAAAATGTAATGATCTAAAAATATTCAAAGAGAAATCATCTCCAAGAAGCGCTAATATTTTCACAGGCAGCTCTCTCTTCCAGTGCCACAAACGAATCACAGTATCAGCCACTAAGTGATGGGCAGTTATTTAATAAGTTAATCTCATTAGGATTTTTGAACTCTCAGAAGAGGCTCAACCCATTAGCTACACGAGAGCTTTGAAATGAGCCTTTCAAAAGGACTATAAGAATATATTAAAAAGCAGTTAACACACTGTGGACTTTACCAGGCTGTCTGGCAGGGGGAGGAGCAAGAGGTCACTGCTGGTGAGATTCTCCACAAGCCCTGCAGCAGTGGCAGCTTAAGGGCCCCAGTCGGCCTGAGAGCTCATGGAGTAACACCACTAACAGTTTGGATTCCTCTTGTTTCTAAGGTTAGCTTTGCTATTCTGTGCAATTTCACCGTGCTCCCCTATTTTGAATCCTATTGCTTTACCTGACCTGGATTAGTCCTACTTTGTATATAAGACAAAACCCACACCATAAATAATAGTTTTAAGTTCAAGTTACTTAACCTCACATTCTCCATAGTGATGTTATCCTCTCTAACCCTTTCTTTTTCTACCTTGAATTTAATAAACCTAAATGTAGATTGTGATTAACTAAATTAAGAACAACAGCAGAGTCGCCTCTAGAACATCATGCCATTACTTTGACTTCAGTGGAATACCACAGTTTTAACAATCATACCTCTGGAATTTACTTTGTATAACTGGTTCCTGCTCTTTACATTTACTTATATTAGTTTCAGTAGACTTATTCACATCAGTATAGTGAACAGTATGTGACCCTATAACATTAAATGAAAAGCATTAATAGCAAAACCTTGACAATATCTTCCAGCGATAATTAAAACTCAGGGCAGAATAATTTTTGCCATTGTCATAAATCACAATGAAATGTGGATACTAATGTCTGATTATTCAGATCTGCTCCACAAAAGCAGTCAAGAAATGTCCACCACATAATTGCTAATGCTAATTGCACTTAAAAGCAGTGATATGAAACATTCATGTTGTTTAGAGTATTGTAAAATGTAACTGTTAAGTAATGCATTTTCAAGAGTTTGGGGAACATTATTAAAGTTCATTTCCATGCTGCAGCTGCAGGAATTGGAATTACGAAAGTGAAGAAGCTGTAAAATTGAAAAGGTCAGTAATGACATTCATCTATTCCAGCTGTCAAATCAAGGGAATGTTAACAAAACTAGTCTCTGGTAGAAAAGCTAATTGTCTACTTGTATTTTGGCTGCCCCAATACACATCCTATGCTGTGGCTAATCTATAGGGAAGACCACACTGGAACAGCACATCATTTTTTTGAACAGACCTCTTGTAAATAAATGAACCTAATTTCCCTAAATTAGCAAAGTCTAGTGATTCTCTAACCCAAATCAGTCTACAAAGTAGACAAATGTTTCAAGTCAGTGTTTAAAGAAAACAGTATGGGAATGAAGTTCATGTACTCCTGCAAGCAGAGTTCAGTTTTCAGAGTGCTGGGAGTACAGGGCAAATTTAAAATTTTAGTCTAATATATTCTTCCAAGCAGCATTTCAAAAATGATCCCTACCAAGGCAACATATAGAAAAGTTTCTGTCACAGACCAAATCTTTTATAGGTGACCTGAATTTAATGATCCCACGGTGTGAAGGACCTTCTCTTCAACAGTCCATTCCCAGGAGGTGAGACAGTGCAAACCTAACACACCTAAACACAGATCATCAGCGGAGACTGAATCTAAGACCTTTGTTACTGAACAACAGGCCCCTGCCACATGCAGGGAGAGGCCTCAGCAAGGAACAGTGAGAGTCTTGTGCTTTTTATGATGCACCAAATCCTGGCTTACACAGAGAATGACACTCCTCAGCAACTGAGGCCGAAGAAAGGAGGCCCAGATCTGTAGCATGCCACTCATTTAAGGGAATCCAGTGATTAATCCACACAATTCTACTGTAAGTCACTCTGGCTATTTTCTATTGCTCTTTGGTTTTGCGTTTTCACCCCATAAGCTGCAGCTGTTACCAGAGGTCTATACATACAACTTGAACAACCACACAGAGCTGACACTCAGTGTCAAGACTCTATTCCCATAATACACACATATGCAGCTTCGAAATTTTATTTGTCCTGTGTTATGTAATACAGATGTGACAGAAACAATCCAACTTGACCTATGACAACATAATATTAGGTCATATGTAGCTTTCTTGGTAACATTTTAAAAATCTTTCTGTTACCTGACTTTTTTCCTATGGAGAAGTATTGCAAAAGCTAGAAACAAAACTGACAATTCATGAAATATTCAGGTGTACAGTTGCAATCCTTTAATAAATGGAAGTGACCTTCAAAACAGACATCCCAAAGATTAAGAGAACTTCTCAAAAGATGGCATTTGTCACTAATCAATGACTTGAATAACTTACACTCTTCCTAGAAATGAGTACAAAAAAGACCTTTCAGAATTATACCACTTCAAAAGCAAATCATTCACAAAACACACATAAAAGAACATTAATGAGCTAACAAAACAACAGAAGAAAACATTAATCAAGAAAATTGAGAGGATAAATCCCTTTATGCCTATCAGTACCTACGTCCATGTCTGGAGTGCTGGAAAGCCATTTGCACATCCACCTGCTGTTCTTAGGGGCTGGACGATGCTATCAGCATGAACTACATTTATTTTATTGTGATATTTTACATCAAAATATTTATAACATTTTACAAATGGGTTTCCTTTTTCCTAGTCACACAGGTATCTTGGCTCTAACTGGGTCACTGATTGGAACAGATGTAATCTCAGCAGAATACTGTGAGAAATCTGGGCTACATTAATGACTGATCCAATTACAGTGGAAATCTCTAGATTTATGAAGAACCAGGAGATAATTACAGTGTACTTCTAGGGACAACCAGATGGACAAGAAAGTCTCAAACTCTTTAAGGGCAATGGTGCTGAATAAGAGATGACTATCATTGCCTACGTAGCTGGAGAAATTCCCATTCCGAGGATATGACGAAAAAGCCAGAGACTTGCTGCAGACACTTGGGGGGACTGAATCTAAATGCGTCCTGTTCCAGGACGTCCACACTGCTGTGAGGACAGGGCAACAGAGGAAAAGGTGTCCAGAAGAGAATAAGAGAGCAGGAATCAAGAAACCCCACGCAGATTTTTGTCCAAAAAGAGTATTTACAAAAAAGAGCTCCTTATGATTTAATATCAGGTCCTCCTGAAAAGTTGCATTTTCTCTATGGAATAGGAAATAAATGCCACCTTCCAAGTTTCAATCTGATTCCACACGCAAACCCAACAATCTAACACAGATTTGAACCCAGAAAAAAAAAGAATGAAAAATACTTGAGAAATCTGAATATAAGCAGCTCTTTTTACCGCTCCAAAGGCAGGTAAAATTTCACAGCATCCTCTATGATCTTCATAATACTTTCATCAGAGGGACCTGCCCTTGCCTCTAGTAAAACTGCGAGTAGTCCCATTAAGGTAATTTGGATCCAAGAAGATATCTGAAGTTAAACATTTAGTTAATTGGGAACTTTGCTGAATCAAGGTCTTTTTTTCAGGCAAATATTTCACCTGAGAAGATACGTGAAACAGTAGAAGATAATATTTCTCATTTATAGAACTTTTTGCCAACTCCAAGCTAGTAAATATTTACATTTCAGCCACTCTGATAGCTAATGTGACCTTTCTGTTGTACATTTTACACCTGTGCTGTATTTTACTTTCAGTGTTAACATTCTTTCTGGTCCATCTTACATTAACAAGCAGTATTTAAATATATGCAAATTTCATATTTTAGCTGATGTTTTAGGAACATTTTTAAGGTCACCCTGTTTGATCTATCACACAGACATAGCAAATTTATGCACCATATATCCTATCTCTACTTGTTTTTTACCTACATCTGTCTTCTCTGATTGCATTTGAATGGGGTTATTTTCTATTTTAAATAAAAGATTTATGCCTTAGCTGTCAGTGTGCCTTTATTTGAAAATTTAATTTTGTTTCTAGAAGTCTAGATTAACTTATTAGATTTAACTGTCCCTTGTGCATTGCAGCAATAGCAGAAGTATATTTTCCTTTGTGGATAGAGTATATAAACAAAATGCTCTCGACTTAAAAATAAAGAATATTATTACTCAGACGAATACAACACAGTCAGTCCCAGATACAAAACCTGGTGTTGTCATTTTTAATAATGATGGTGAGCCATGGGAATTGACTAATAAATGTGACAACTCATAAACCCAGCAGCCTCTAAAACCTGGGAAATGCTTTGCAGAAAAAGCACGTTCCCCCACAATGTCCCCTACACGTAGGTTAGCAAATATCCTTTCATGACACAGCACCACTGGGACACACAACTTGATCCCTGATACTCACAGATTTGTTTAAATGAGGCAGAAATGAAAATCTGCACCACTGTTTCCAGTTAATCAGAGGCCTATTTATTGATTCAGTGTGGTATTTCACATCTTCAGTGTGACATGTTCTTTAGCATCTCTCAGCAGTGCTACATTCATAATATTGTTTCTCAAGCCCTGTAATTTCAGGGCTTTCCTAAACCGATAACTGACTCCTAGTTGCTGCCCAAAACTGCTGAGCTCTCGGAGGGGAGGGGAGGGGGGGAGAGGGGGGTGTTTGGGTGAGGCTAATCTTTTCAAACGTGTTCACACATTTTGACCCTTTTTCTCCATTTTTAATTTCTAGAAGTACCTGGACTTCTGACCAGTTCTGTTACTTTCTCTTCACACTGCGACACTGATGTAGACCTGGACAGAATCTGTTTTTAATCAACCCCTGCACTCCTTATAAACACTAAAAACCTACAGCTTGTAATTCTGCACTCTCAATAATATGCACTGCTTTTGAAAGAAATTAAAGTGTTCCTGTACCAATAAAGTTCATAGTCAGGACCAGCAATAGGTTGCAGTATAATGATACCAACAGTGAAAGCAAAAAGCTGAGTAATATTTACTTGGCTGTTAAACCTTCAGTCACATAGTGGCAAACTGTGTCCTGATTCCCTCTGTTAAATACGGAACATCATGAGCCTATGTCTTTTGAGAAGAAACAGCAATTCCTCATGCAAAGAAAACAAATGCATGTACATGATGGCTTTTATCACTCACAAAATATCAGCTAAGACTTAAATGGCACGTATGACTGCAAGGCCCTCTGCTCTCACGTTCAGGGCAACACAGCAGCTATTTAAGATAAGCAATGATGAAGAACAGCATGGCCACCAGTAAAAAAATGAAGGCATTAAGAGAGGCAGAACAGGGCAAAGCTGAAACTGTTCAGCAGCCACTGAACCTGTTCAATCTGTGCCACTAAATACCTAATGTATGATCAGATCCAAGCAATCGCTAGAGTAAGAGTCAGTCTTGACATCAACACCACAAAAATTAAGTGAAAATACCACAAAGCACAATCTCCACATACATGATACCGTCAGCACAAAAGTAGAGTCTTCCAAAAATTCTTGAAAATCATATCAGCTCAGAAAAACTCTAAGTTATGTATTTCAGACACAATCATGAATATGAACATTCTGCTGATATATCCAAGCAAAGAATACACATGAACTGTACAACATCGCTTCTGGCATGGTATGACCATACTGGTGGAAGCACTGGGCAGGTAACCATATCCCTGGGAAGGCTTACACTTAACTGCATTCTTAATAGCAGCGTCCTCTGCTGAGGAGCATGAGTAAATCCACTCCAGCTTATCCCTTCTGCTGCCATAGCAAAAATTTGTCAAGGATGTGTTACATTAAATCCTATGCCATGACCTTCCAAAGCATCATACCAGTCAGAAAATAAAAGGGTAAACCTTCAAGGAAGTAAACGTCTTGGGTTTCTTCATCTTGCTTAAGAAGTAGAATATGTTATCATGAGAATTATTTTGTTACAGAAAGCACCTTCAAATACCAAATCATTGTACAAACCACTGCACCAACACAGCTGAAAAAACTGCTCCTCCTCCAAAGTAGTATCGCTTTGATTTAACAAGTAATTAATGAATGCATAAACCCTGTACAGAACTTTAATCTATCCCGGTGCCAAATAATTAATCATTCATTCCACGTTTAATCCTGTTCTGATAAATGTGATTAATATTTCACCATGGCACTGCAGAATAGAACAGTACCTGGGAGCAGAGAAAGGCAGCCTTCCCTTTCTCCCTCGTTGTAACTCTGAAGTGATAGGCGCTGTCTACAACTGACAGGTAATCCAGAATACAGTGCTCCCCTGCAGCTGTAAATTAGAGTTTATGCATGGCATATATTGTGATTGTAATGAGGCTTTTCTTCCTCCGACCTATTATAAAAACAAAACAAAACAAAACAAAACAAAACCCAACAACTATGAAAAATAAATCACCTGAGCTTGGTCAACTATTTTTCTGATCTGACAGCATTTGGGAAACCAGAGCTTGCACTAATGTCTTGGTCTATACAATATCACTGAACATATGCCAGGGCTGTGGACAGAGAACAAAGTATGTGTAGATTGTCTGCTTCTGTCCATAGAGATCAGTACCATGAGTAAAAACAACTGGATGAAGATTTAAGTCCTAATTTTACTGCAGGAAAACACTGACATCTTTTTTTTAAAACTTGAAGTGTAATCAAGAAATGTGTTGACGTGTACAAAATTAAATTGTAGGAAACCCTACGCTAATTTTTTTCAGGGTGACACATCTCAGGAATCCACATATTTCAGCAAAGGGTTTTGTGAGGAAGATTCTATAACGAACAAATTGCATTGGGATCCTGCTGCCCAATTACTCAGAAACAGAAAATTCTCCCTTCAGAGTTGTATCCTTGCTCAGCACTCTCCAGTATGGCCATAAATTCTTCCTCTAAACAAATTCTAACTATACTATTATAATTTCTTCTCATTCAAATGCAGAAAAATAATCCTTAATAATGCAAATTGGCCTGAGAAGTTTTTATAGTCCTTACAAGAAACCCAGCTTGTCCACAAAACTCTCCCAGAGACATATACTGATGCTCAGACAAAGGCAGCTGTAGTTTCTCTCCTTCCTAAGATCCTATATTATGCTACTATCCCAGCTATCATTAATCTCATTCTCTATTACGTCCCAAATCAGTAAGAGAACAACTTTCACATGGGGGTGTCTGGTGAAGTAAGACTATATACAGCCACATGGAACCTGGCACTTCTGATTTTGGGACCTGTCAAGAGCTATTTTATATGCAAACAAATTTACACCTGATAACTACTCATCTGTGGTGATTAATATCTTTAACATCCAGATGACAATTCTATCCCATTATGCTGGACAGCACTGCACATTTTGAGAGAACTTTGATTTAGGATAATGGGTTTATCAGTTGAGATTCATTTCAAAATACTTGGTTTTCCATTAGCTCCAAACACTCTAAATGTGCACCTAACTTCTCGTTACTTGAATTGAATCTAAAACTGCTATGAACCTGAGTCATACCCCTTTCTCAGAACACTTCTCAATGCTAAAATAAGACATAAGTACCTGCTAAGTGCTCGTTTTAGGTTCACAAGAAACAACTGACCTGATGAGGAGCAACAGATCACTGAGGCAAGTATCCTGCTTCTGACAGCAGCCAGCACCAGAAACTTTAAAGGTACACTCCCACCTCACAATAAAACCTAAACACTAGGAGGTTTTCTTTACTGTGTTTCCTGGTTGAGTCAACAGTTCTTCTGCACAGGAGACACCAAATGATTGTATATGTCATATCTTCAACTTGTGCTTGCAGCAGTGGATAATTTATACCCTTGTAGCAATAGTCACATGGACTTGTTGGCCAGCTGCTGCACTGTCACCTCATTTATGAATCCCACAAGGAAACCTTTTCCATATTCATGAATGCTGCATTCATTTCTAAGATCCTGGAAGCCTTCACTGAAGCTATATGTTATAATCCAATCAATTTTTTTATCGCTTAAGATCAACAAAGCCTTAATTTGCTGTAGAAACAGTGTTGTATGGTGTTTCAAATACATACACACATATGGCATTACTACATCTTTGCTATCACATGTGGCTTTTATTTCTGTTTATTAATTCTAATTGTTTAAAATGGGGGGAAGATTAAATTTTTGATAAATGTGAATATATCATTCTACATTCGATTTTATGAGATTGCATTATGAACAGTAACTCTTGCAGGAAAAACATATCTCTGCTTTATAAGAAAATCAATGTTAAATTGAAATGGTAGTTATCAGCCAAGGTTAGACCCATTCATGCTAATATGACCTTCAATTAGTGAAGCACACATCTCGAGATCTAGCTGTTTTATCAGACGCAGTATAGAATGAGGAAGTGTTCATATCCTCAAAAACTTCTACTTTGAGGTGACCTTCTACTTAGCCAGGCTCATTAGGCAAAACAAAAATAACTGTGCAGCTTCTTCCTGGTCTCTCTTTAGAACGTTTTCAGCAAACTTCAAATTACAATGATTTAACCCATGGATTCATGCTAATACATAGCAGCTTACACAGTTAACACATTCATCCCGTGCAATTCCCCAGAGACACTAGTTTACAGTGTTTTCTTTTATTTAGCAGCAACAGCTATTGGCTTTTACTTAGAAAAAACTACACATCTACTTGGATCCAGACTTTTGAGATAGTAAATACCATTGTGACATCCTTAGATCAGCAAAGAACACAGTGGTCCCCCTTATTTTCACCCACATTTTCAGGGCCCAGTAGTTTTCTTACTGAGGTGCCCAAATGGCAGCAAAGCTTTTCTGAAAATCTGGTTAACTTCAATGCTTAAATAGCTGAACCATAAGACTTCTTTTATTTTCATCAAGAAAAACAGCATCTTTGACACGACAAAAAAGTATAAATATATATCATACTCCATTTGTAAGCTCTAATACGTTCTAAGAAGTTTGTGGCTGCTAAGCAAGTATTTATCCTAGCCAGAAAGAAACATCAAAGAGATTATTGTGTGGAATTTTCTCTAAGTTTTACAGAGTCCTTTGAGCAACGTGTTGAAGGCAACAAAGGAGTTACATACAATGCTTATTTATAAACAGTCATATTCCTTTTAAATAACCTATTTTAAGTTAATTTAATTTACCTACCTATACAGAGAATTAGAGGGAGATGCTTAAGTACCTGAGTAGAAACATGAAAGGCAGGTAAAAGATCATAAGGAAAAAAATGGAAGGCTGATTGTTAGGAAGCAACCACCACAGCTAAGAACAGTGTAAACTTCATGAGACTGAAAAGGATGTTAAATCATCCTAAGATTCAACATTGAAAGACAGAGGAATTACTTGAACAAAGGAAGGCTTCCCAGAAAAGATCAAAGAGTTGGCAGGGATGGAGGGGGATGCACAGGGAGAGACAGCTGGTGTACGTTCCCATTACTTACTGGTATCAGCCGAGATACAACTTGCGTTATAGTTAAGGAATTGGCTGTGCAAACCTAATAGATAGGATAACAGACTGATACAACTGGATCATGTTATATTTTTAGTACAGGAGAGAGTTTATTTATCTGAAATAAACTTTGCTATACAATACCTACACACTTCCCTTTAGCTTGCTGGCATAGTCTAAGTACTCAAATATGTCACAATATTTTTTTTCTTTCCAAACTTACCTTCTTTTCTGAAACTATTTGATTTATATCCTTCTTTGGCTGTACTCATCATCATGTAGGCACACACATTGCTCCAGTGCTCTCACAGTCAGGGGTGGATGGAGACATTCCTGGGTCTTTCAGCATGCTCATTGCAGACCTTCTGAGATTTGGGGGCTTGTTTTGTGGTTTTTGCTGTTGTTGTTGGGTTTTGTTTGTTTTGTTGGGTTTTTTTACTTAGTTAAATAAGCCATCTGAAAACAAAGAGCAATGCATTTTGACCATAGCATTATGGTGTGCTTAATCAAATTGTTAGGCACACAGTCTGCGATTTAATACATTTTTGAGTGGAAGTTCATAATATTTACTACTTTCTTTTTCCCTAAACGACATTAATAACCAGAGCAATGAGTCCCTGGAAAGACTTTCCTTTTCTCCTCCCCCCCCCATCAAATCAATACAATACGCAGCCTTCCAAGTGTTTAACAAAGGGCGGGCTGGCAGCACCCGCGCGGCCGGGGCGGCTGCGTT